>VDFB02193867.1:725603370-725643969 GCA_007258455.2 Sequoia sempervirens | reverse complement strand
TATAGGACTTATGGGATGACTTCCTAGATGAGTATGAATTGAGAATAACAGATTTTTCTAGATGTAATACAAATTTTGGAGTTTAAAATTACTATTTTAATTGACTATGCCATCAATAAAAGATAATGGACATACCATCCTATTTCAAATGACTTCTTTTGATTGATTAGAATGTTCAAGGCTTGGCCTAAGAAAAAGAGAGCATGAACATTGTTCTCTATTAATCTCATTACTTACAGAGCAAGAAATATGTGAGTTTCAACTCCAATGATAGATAAGGACAAAGAAAACATGAAATAAACAATCTTTTAGTTGCAAACCCTGAATCTAGGTCACCAAAAATGAGAGGAAAAGAAGGAGTCTCTTTAAATTTTAATATCTACCATCCTTGGTTGCACGAAAATAAATCAGAACACTACTGAGGAACTTAAGGCCTAGGTTGGTGACTTAATACTTACATCAATTAATTTGTGGGTCTAGTGGATCGTAATGCATAAGCTCCCACAATCTTGAAGGATTTGGACAAAGGAAAGTAAAGATAAGACACTAAAGGGGTGGTGAGTAGTACATCAACTTGGAAAAATTCCTTGGACTCTAAAGTAAGAAAATTGAAAGAGGTCATCTAGTGCTATCAAAATGTGTGTGATGAATCTAATGCATTGATTAATTCTAAGGAGTCTCTTGATTAAGAGGTCATTTTACTAAAGAATAACTTCCCAATTGTATAGAAATTTCCCAAGGTTTCATTTGAGGATCTACAAAGAAAATAAATCTTCTTAGATGGAAACCCAAAAATGTATTTGGAGTGGTTGATGGCCATAAAATAGAGAATCAAGGTCTTAATGCCCTATAAGAAGAAATATTCTACAATGAAGGAGGTTTTTGATGTACTAATAATGTAGATAGAAAATTATATTGAAGCTCATCCTTGCACCTTCTAGGATCAACTTAGCAAATTCATCCTTGTTTCTTCTATCATCAAAGAATTTTCTATCTTAATGAGTAAGCCTCTTGTAAATCATGTGATAGATGAATTCATTAGACTCAAGAAGAACCTCAATGTATTATAGGCCTGTAGTGTAGAAAATTCTATACCTTAACAATTTAACACTATGTTTTGCCCCCCTAAATTATTGGACCTAATCAAGTCCCTAATTTCCTAAATTATGAATTTCAAAGCCTATTTTTATCATTTTTTGATAAATTTAAAAGATTTAAATAAATGCAAATAATTAAATGTTATGATCCCAACACTTAATGTCCTAGAAATAGGGCTAGGACCCATACACCAATGGGTGCATGGGTCTCCCTATCTTGTCGGGGACCGATTTTTAATATGTTTTAGACAGCATTTTAACATTTAGAATTTAAATTGCCATTGTCGAATTTTGGAATTTATTTTTTTAGGAAATTAGAACAATTGCATATGAATACCTAGTTATTTTCCCATTTGATTAATAAGAGAACTATTGGAAAACCTATGATCAAGATCAATATTGAGCAAGTCAAGAGTAGCATTACAAATTTTACTGCAGCAATTCAAGATCCAACATCATGTCAAATTCTATGTGTATTCATGTCTTGTGAAGGCTAACATTGTTGTAGGTATCCATGTATTCGAGCATTCAAAAAAAATATCAAGCAAGATCCAAGATCCTTGAAGTGATGTGTATGACTTTAGTCCTTCAAGAAAGCCATGATTGAAGGGTGGCAATTTGCAACATTGTGTTCATTCATCATTCCTTCCTTTCGATTATAATTTTTATCATTGAAATTTCCATTGTGGAAGTGGAAAAAATAACACGGGGTTCATCTGAGGCAAGCCCCTAAAATGACCCAACATTTCTCCTCTTTGTGAATGTGCAAGTTACAATTTGTTAAAGAGGATTGAAGGAATCTTGAAGAAAAATTCTCCATTGTTGCATTTTTTGTCATGATGTTATATAAGTCAAACAATAGAAAATCAATTATAAAATTCACTGAAAACAGTCTAACAAGTTTGCAACCTAGAAATAGAAAGTCATGTTTAGTATTAAAGAGAAGTACAAAATTAGTTTCACGACCCCCTATTGGGTACCCTTATGACCGTAGGTGACTGTGTCCCTCTGCACATGCTAGATTTATCTTTCAATGATATGTACACATCAATTTTCCTTCCCCAAATCCACCTACAATTTATAGTTTCAGTTTGTGCATTTCTAGTTTATTGCATTTATCACACTAGGTTATATAGCTCAATTATTTTAAATCATTTCCAATCTATAAGATAGAAAATTGTCATCACTAGGGTTTGGGACCTAGGGCTACAAACTTTCTATGCTCGACATTCAAGGATTCCCTAGAGATCCCAATCCAATGAAGAAAGGGGAAAGAGATCTGACAATAGATTATCCTAAGGTATGTTTAGTGATTAATGAGGGGTTCACCATCAAGCTAGGGCTTGGAAAAATGTATGAAATGCAAGATCTAATGATTGAAATCAATGATGCACATAAAACTTCACTAAATAGACTATAAATGCAAATAAATTAGAACAAGAAACTGGAAAAGTACAAAGGAGCACCTAGAAACTTGAAGATGACTAGAATGAGCTCTGAAATGTTGAAAAACCTAAAATTTTGGACTACTGGGGCTCATTGGCCAATCTGGGTGAATCAGTCCCAGATCAAGGTTTCTACACAGGAATAGGTTTCGGGAAAAAGGGTATCTGAATCTACAAAAATATTGAAAAACACTTGTAGTGGGACTCATTCACCACTTCTAGCGAATTAGTCTCATTTTGTCATGAAGTGTCCAAAGAGTAGAATCTTGAACTGAAACCTTGTGCAAGCCTCTGAAGATGGATCAAATAAGCACTTTTCCACTGATTTCATGCAAATTAGATGGATATTTTTCCCTATATCTGAGTTTTTGTGAGTCTTGACAACTTTTCATGACAATTTTGATGGCATTTTCAACTTTGTCATTTTGGTACTTTTGAAGGCTTCAAATCCACTTTTCTTGAATCTATAAACCTACAATCACACATGTAAAGAGGAGAAAAACTTATTGATTGTTAGGTAATAGAGGTTTTCCTTGGTCAAACCCCTTTTAGGTAATTAAACCAAATGATGAAATAATGAATTATTAACATGAAACATGAGCAATGATACCTTGAATGATGTCTTGTAATACAAATCAGCAGTCTACCATGAAATGGCCATGAAGGATGTAGATGTAGATCTTGAGATAAGTGTAGAATAATGCTTGATCTTGGATCTTGAATGCAACATCACAACACTAGCTCAATAACCTTCTTGATGCTTGATAATATCGACATGATAATGGATCTTGAATTGCTACCACAAATGATGAAGAATCTTCCCTTGAATGCTCTTGAATGCTCTTGTAAACACTTGAATACATTTGTGAACTCAACTTTTCTATAAGGATGCTCATTCAACTTGCTAGGTGTCTTGTATTTATACTTAATTATGCAAGAATTCTCAAAATTATAACACTACAAGCCGACATCAGATCTAGGAGGATAAAATCCCACTAAGAATTTGAGTTAATTTTGATTTTGGGCCACACGGGACTCATTCACCCAAGGTGGCGAATGAATCCCATTAGGCATAATTTATGGGACCAAATTCAAAAATGCTTAGGAAGGTGTGAAACCGAGTTTGGGACCCAAAAAACTAGGTGGGACTCATTCGCCCAAGGTGGCGAACAAGTTTCAGATCACCAAATCTGGGCCATACAACCTGAAACATACATGAATTATGACTAGATATTGACATGTGTCTAGATTGTCCTTAAAAAGATGCATTAAATAGGGCTTGTGGATGAAAAATAAGGCCAATTAAAGCATAAAGGGGTCCAATTATTCATGACAGCCCTAGAAAAGTGTGAAAGTGTGTTACAACACTTTACAATACTTCAAATAAGGCATGATTAAGGTGCATTTTGATTAAAAAGATGTTTATTAGGTTTAGTTAATTGATAAAACTTTAGAAAAGAGTGAAAGTGTGTTACAACACTAACTCAAAGCATCATTAAGCTCAATTTTACAAGGACGGCCCAAACAAGTGTGAAAATGTCACCAATGACATTTTTTGACACTACATTTAGCCCCCACTTTAGTGAGAGGAAAAAATTTCTTCAAACTCACACTAAAGTAGAAAAACCAGAGGGGTCCAAGTGTACCAATGTGGATGGTCTAGGATAACAAAGATCGAGGAGGCGATCAAGCCCCCAAGATCCAAGATCCTACATCAAACTGACATAAGCACAAAATGACATGCACAATGTGTATGATATGCAGCATCAAGATACACAAACATGCAATGTCAATAACTAAAAGAAAGAAAAACAAAAACAAGCAAAAATTAAAAGAGGTGGATCAAGCTTCGACCATTTGTCCAACACAATGTGGATCAAATCTAGGTTGTTTATCCAAAAATGCATGCTCACTTTGAGGCAACGAAACTCCATGCTATCTATTGGGTGAGTAATCCAAGAAGGTGAGACACATACGGTTTATATGTGCTCACACACACACGTGAGTGGCTAAGTGAAAGTCATGCCTCGAATCGGCTTCCCATCCAACCATACCAAAGTTATACCTCTTGATAACTTTGATAAGACACCACGCAAAAATGATCTTTGACCTTCATGAGATGATTAAAAGTTTGAATGCTTGGATATCATGAACAAACAATGAGTTTCGAGCTTCATGAGGCAAGCAAAACTTCATATGCTTGGAACTCATGAACAAACAAGATGGCTCCATAGGCATGCAAAGTGTGGTATGCAAGGTGGTAATGTAATAGTTGTTGTAAATGTGAAATAGTGTAAGGTATATTCAAAGGGATTTTTCTTAGTTCATACAAGGTCTCTTCTTAGGGAACATTGTTCCTAATGTCTCAAAGAGATGAAAATTCAAAGAAATATCATGCTCTCGAAGGAAATCAAGCCCCATGACACCACCAAGAAAAGGGAACATTGAAACATGAGTTTCAATGTATGCCCCCACTTTAAAGCAATTGCTAACACCATTACTATGAGCAATTGATTTAAAGTAGAAGAAGAAATGAGAGGTTATTTGGAAATCCTTATGCCAAGACTTCATATGTTTCCAATAAGCTACGTCATGAACAAGTATGTCAAAAGTTATGACCTCTGGAAGTTCATGCGTCAAAATCAAAACCCCTAAAAAAAGTCTAGGTGATTGGGATAGATGACCCGATGATGGACATGGACTCTAATAATGTTCTAAGATGCACCTATGTGATTTGGTCAATGAAATGATGACTTTCAGACAATGCTAATGGATGGAAATGATGATGATGGGAAGACAGTTGAAGGTCTATTCTTGGTCAAATTCGCCTATTTGTGAAGGAAAATTCACCTAAAACTGGGGATACTCAAGAAACATGCGAACCTGAAAGTCAAATTTGCCTAGCCAGAAGTAGGTTCACCCAAATTGACAACAAATTCACCTAAACAACTATCAAATTCACCCAAAAGTGTGACAGATTCGCCCAAACTAGTGACAAATTTTCTTAAACAAGGAGTAGATTTTCCCAAATAGGGAGAAAATTCACCCAAAACACAGAATAATCACCTAAACTTTGAAAGGTTTTCCAAAAACTATGACAAATTTGCCTAAACAACTAGCAGATTCACCCAAAAAAGTGAGATTTTCCCAACAGCTAACAGATTCACCCAAAACAGTGATAGACTCGCCCAAACAGCTAACAGATTCACCCAAACTGGATGTAAATGGGTGGAATTCATTTACAAACTTGCCTAAGGGGGTGAAAAATTCACCTATTTCTTGAACTGTACATATGGGGACAAATTCACCTAAAAATGGGATCACCCAACAGACAAACAGACTCACCAAATGGACAAACGGCCTCGACAACGAATAAACGAACTCGACGAACAAAGAAACAGACTATCCCAATAGGGAAATGGACTCAATGAATGGAGAAATGGCCTCGAAAAATGGATAAATGGACTCTCTAAATGGGAAAATGGACTCCCTAAATGGATAAACGGGTGCGCTTAACGAGAAAATGAACAAATAGAGACTCAAACAAAAAACAAGGTTTATGGTTTTTCTGAAGAAAATTCACCCAAACTAATAGAAAAATATCCCAAGGATGTGGCAAATTCGCTTGTTCTCAAAGGATGGGCGAATTTGATGACTTAATGGACTGACAAGGGACTGAAACAGCAAAAAAAAATTCCTCAAGTTGGAGAAAATTTGCCTATTCTATAGAAAAAGGAAAATTTGATGACTGATGACTGACGGAATGACTCAAACAGCAAGTAAAATCACCCCTTTAGGAAGCAAATTCACCCAAGATAGTAGAAAATTCACCCAAACAAGGAGCAAATTCTCCTATTCTGTAGAGAACGGGTGAATTTGATGGGAAATGACCGATGAAATGATTCAGACCAAAAATGGAATCGCCCCTGTGGACAGCAGGTTCACCCCAAATAGAAGAAAAATCACCTCTAACAAAGGAAAATTTTCCCAAAATGTCTGACTTGGAAAGACGTGGATGAGGAACAACTAACTGTGGCAAAGGAAAAAAATCACAACAAACATCAGACATAAGGCAAGGCCGACTCAACTAAAAAGAGAAGCTCTGGTATCTCACAAAAAGTCACGCCAAGCAGCACAAACTTAGAATTAGTGATAAGGGTTGGAAAACATGGGCCTCTATCTAGGAAAAACAAGGCTATCTCGTGAGTCCCTGATATACACACGATACGTGGGGCACAATCGTGAACACCAACCTGCCACAAGAGTGAGTCGAGAGCCCTAGCGAGGTACTAGAAACTTGAACCAACTCTTCACATCTTATCTAGGTATCACCCTAGCTTCGACGCTTCACTAGACACGACACAATAGGATTGAGGTACAACTTTCACTCTCCCTCCTTTATATACCTCGTCAGTAACACGTGGTTGGAATCATCCCCTGGGTGATGAAATCTCGGGCAAGTCCCACTAAAGGAAGAAGATACTAGATGTTTTCTATGGGTCCTCAGGCTCACATGTAGTGCAAGGGGAGAGCTTAGACGAACTAGTACCCCCTAGGTTGACTCGACTAGACTAGAGTGAACTCCAATTTCTCATCACCCAAGATCGTGAAACGACGCAAGGGGATTGGATACGTCAACAACCCACTCACAAACATAGCAAACAAATAAATTTGACCCTCTAATTATTTCTACTTGTGCCTAGATTTGTATGAAAAAACAACAAACTAACTAACTAGAGGTCTCAGACCTCTCGTTCTGCAGCAAATACGTTAGTAATTTTCAATAGCCAATCTTGAACAAACAAGAAACAGTTGTACAAAACATTAGCAAAATGAGGCACACTCACAAACAAATAGGTTAGCGGGTTAGTACCTGAAAACAAAACCAAAATGAAGTCGAAAATGAAAAGTTCAAGTCTCTGTTTTTACCTCGAATTCGCCTATGTAAGAGGAAAATTTGTCTGTTATGGAGAGCAGGTTTGCTCCTATTATCAGCAAATTTGACCAAATCAGGAGTAGGTTCCCCTATCTATAGAAAGAAAGTTTTCCCAAATCAAAAGCAGGTTCGCCTGTTTGAGTGACATAAAGCAAATTCACCCCTTTTTGATAGATAAGCAAATTTGCAAGATGTAGATTCACCTCTTTTGATGGTACGTACGCCTGTTTTACTACAGGTTCACCCCTGTTGCTGCAGATTCACCTGTTTATGTAGCAGATTTACCCTTCTGAGGTGAAAATTTTCCTATTCCGAGTGGATTCACCCCTACGTGTAAACCTGAACCTGCAAAACTTGAAACAACAGAGAACGTGAAAGAACAGACCCATTTGTGGGTCCCACCAGGCATGCCAGAAATGTGTGCAACATTTTTCTCCTAGTGTAAAATGGAAAATGAAACGAAATGCAAACAAGGGAAACACAACAACACCTCAAGATTGGCCTAGTTGAACTTGAACAAAATGAAATACAAAAACCAAGTATGTTACCTTTCCTAAGTTGATCGATTGGATTTCCTTGTTGGTTCGTTCGATTGTGTGCTCCTAGATCGATTTCGACAACATAACGGCTTGTTGTAGCTTGATTTGGATGCAAGGATGGATGATTTTGGCTAGGGATGCAAGATGGTGGTTTCAAAGCTTGAGAGAATGATTAGGGTTGCTAGAGAATGAGATATAATGCTTGAATGTGCATGAGATAGTTAGGGTTACAAAATGGCTAAGTGTTAGTCATTTAGCAAGGGAGATTCAAATGGAGGGTGGAGATTGAAAGAGGACAAGAGATCAATGGATGAGATCAAAGAGTTGACTAAAGGAATTGAAAATTCATTTTTAATGAGCATGGGGATGATAAAAAGAATTTAATATTCCTTAGGAGATGAGAGAGGAATTAAAAATTCCTCAAAAGGGAATTGGGAAGATAAAAAGGAATTAAAAATTCCTTGGGAGATGGGGAGAGGAATTAAAAATTCCTCGAAAGGACATTGGGAAGATAAAAAGAAATTAAAATTTCCTTGGGAGATGGGGAGAGTTGACTAAGGGGTTGATTGAGACTAACTAATCAATGATTATAAGACAATTAGGTGGTTAATGAGGATTAAGAGCCAACTTGCGAAAGTTGGAGGATGTGACACATCCTAATCATGGATTAGACATGTGAACACCCCTAATGACGGGATTAGGAGGTGGATTAGGGTCAAGTGGATGGATGAGAGATAAAGGGAATTAAATAAATGGATTATTTATTTAATTCTTTGGAGGAAAGGAATAAAGGGTAAAGTATTTAATTATTTAACTAAATACCTTAGGTATTTAGAGGACTTTAGGGGTATTTTAATTAAATAATAGTAATATTACTTAATTAATGCAAATAATAGGATATTTAGATGAAAAAGGCTAAATTTGACCAAACATAAGTGGCCAAATTTAGGAGTCTACAGAATGAAATCATAAATGATAATGAAAATCATACTTGTCCTCCTAGTATCTCTCCTAGTTGTGAAGAAGACACTTTGATCAATGAAAGTCATGAGAATCTTAGTTGTCCCTCTTCCCCTAGGGAAACCCTTATTGAGCAAGACAATTCAACCATTGATCATTCCCCTACTTGCGATGAAGTCATTTTGGAAGAACCAATCCTTGAATGTCAAGAACATTCAGTTTGTAGCTCTCCTAACAACTCTCCTCCTAGGGAGGATATCATGGTGCAAGACAATGACAACATTTTGGCTTCCTTAAATAATGATAAAAAGGTGATTCTATATTTCCCTTTATTAGAAATACATCAAACCAAGACCACTAAGGTTATGAATGCACAAGTGTCCATTAGATCCCCCTCGATTAATGGAACTCCTACATACCCCATGGGACATCCTAAGAATTCTCTAATTCTTTACCCACCATCACACAAACCTAAAACTCAAAACAAACCTAAACTTATCCCTTACCCACCTAAGAATAATGTTTTGCAAATTCTAAGTTCTAATACCATTGCTCATACATATAACACTAGAAACAATCTGCAACCAAGATCCCTCCCATTAACTGAATCTATTGTACCAGGTCCCCCTCATTTTCCCACACAAAGTGGAAAGGAGTATAATCTTGTTGAACAAATTAAGAACACTCCTACAAAGATATCCCTGTGGGACCTAATTCAGAATTCACCTAATTATCACACTATGCTTTAAACATTCTTGCAACAAGTTGTGGTCCCTTGTAATGTACTACCGAATGACATAGCAGCAATGATCGAAGGAATAAATGCTGACATTGTTTTCCACCAAATTGAACTCCCCTCTTTGGAAGTGCAAAAACAAAATGATTCTTTCATGGTAATTATTCGCTACGAAGGAAGAGGCATAAATTGAACCCTTGTTGACAATGGCTCTAGCCTTAATGTGTGTAGTGTGACCCTTTTGGATAGGCTTGGCATGGATAAATAAAAAATTCAACCTAATTCTTTATCTATTAAGGGATTTGACAATGTAGGAAAACAACTGCTTGGTGTGATCACTTTGCCTATCATAGCTGGAAAGGCCACATTAGAAACACTGATCCACGTTATGCCTCATGATATTTCATATAATCTCCTTTTAGGCATACCATGGATTCATGCAATGGATGGGGTGCCTTCTACTCTTCATCATAAAATGAAGTACATATATAACAACAAAGTGTACACACTCGAAGCTGACCCTAACCCAAATAGTTGTTTGAACATTTAGAAAAATAAAGAAAACCCTTTGAAAACATTAACACCAACCACACAAGTAGAATCCATGCAATAGAAAGACAAAGAAAAACACATTGAGGAAGTCACAAACCTATTAGAAGATGATTTGGGTTCCTTAGATTTCACACCAACATTCATGGGAGAATACAAGATCACAAACAAAGACTCTAAAAAGGGAAAAGAAAAAGCGGTAATGTCAACACAAAATCTAGAAGACCTTTCGAAAGCATCCACCTCAACCACTTTAAAACAAAAGACAATAAATTACACAACAAACTTTGATGAACTGAATTATGAGCAACCACCAAATCCAAAAGAGATGAATCTTTATGGAAAAGGTTATGAAATGATGAAACAACTTGGTTATAATGGAAAAGGATGTGGTGCTAGAGAATAAGGTATTTGTAACCCTATAGAGCCTCGCATGCAAGAAAATACTAGTGGTCTTGGTTATTGTCCTTCGAAAGACATAAACAAGCCTTCACTCAATATCAAAACTATTACAAAAGATTCCTCAAAGCCAACTTTAACATTAGTGCATCCTGAACTGATACACACTAGTGGTCTTGATTGTTATCCTTTGAATGAAACGAAAGAAACAAATAAATCCTCACTTAATGTCAATTTCATATTGTAAAAAACAAATGAGTTGAATTCGTTAGATTTTACATCCTCCTTTCAAGGAGAAAAAAAATATCACAATCTAAACAATCTTGCGTAGGTATGCCATCTTCTACTAAGCAAGAGATATCTTTATCACAAAATAAATGAACATTTTCTATTGTTGATCAAGAGAGTATCTTGTCGAGACTCCTCAAGATTGCTTGATATCTATCCCTCCAAGGAAACGAAATAAATTTTACTACAAGAATTCATTTTGTGCATATCATAGAGTTCATGGTCATTCTACTAATGAATGCAATACTTTGTGTAAAAAAATTCAATATCTTAAGGACTGTGGTGCTCTTGCTTGGGTTGAAGCACCTAGTCCCTCTTTTCATTTTGGCTCATCCTTGCCCTGAACTAAGTGGGACAAGGGACCGTAAGTTAGCCTTGTCCTTGTATGCCACTTGTCACTATCCCTTTTGGCTAGTTGACTGCCTTTCAAGTAAATATAAGAGCAAGCTTGGGATGTGGATGACATGCCTTAAGTTGGATCACATGTGACATACTTGTTCATGACATAGCTTTATTGGAAACATATGACTTGGCATAGGGATTTATGAATAAGCTATCATGTCTTCTTCTACTTTAAAGAAATTTCTGACAGTAATGGTGTTAGGAATTGCTTTAAAGTGGGGACATACATCAACACTCATGTTTCATTGTGTGATTTCTTTCTTCTTGTGATGCATCCTTTTCTTGGTGTCATTGGGCTTGATTTCCTCCAAGAGCATGATATTTCTTTGACTTGTCCTCTCTTGGATACATTAGGCAAATTGTTCCCTAAAAAGAGACTGTGCATGAACTAATCAAAATCCCTTTGAACATACCTTATACTATTTTGCATTTACAACAACTGTTATATGGCCACCTTGAATAACACACTTTGCTTGCCTATGGAGCCATCTTATTTGTTCATTAGCTACAAGCAAACAATTTTTTTCTTGTCTCATGATGCTCAAAGTTCATTATTTCATGGTGCCTTATCAAGATTATCAAGAGGTATAACTTTGGTATGGTTTGACGAGAAGCCAATCAGAGGCATGACTTTCCCTTAGCCACTCATCTGTGTGTGAGCGCATATCGGTCGTATGTGTCTCACCTTCTTGGATTACTCATCTAGCGGATAGCCTAAAGTTTCATTGCCCCAGAGTGAGCGTTCAATTTTGGACAAACAACTTAGATCTAGTCCACATCGCGTCGGACAAACGGTCGAGGCTTGATCCACCTCTTTTTATTTTTGCTTGTTCTTTTTTTTTTCTTTCTTCCTTTAGTCATTGGCATTGCATGTTTGTGTATCTTGATGTTGCATATCATACAACTTGTGCATGTCCTTTTGTTCTTATGTCAGTTTGACTTAGGATCTTGGATCCTGGTGGCTTAACCGCTTCCTCAATCTTTGTTATCCTAGACCATCTGAATTGGTATGCTCGGACCCCTCTTGAATGTCTAATTTTGTGTGAATTTGAAGCAAGCTCATTCTCTCACTAAAGTGGGGAGTACATGTAATAAGAGAAAAGAGTCCCCCTTTTCCTTGCTTACTTTGGGAATAATTAATGATATTTATTGGACTTGATATCACCTTGATCTAGTGTTGTGATGTGTTTTACACATTGGACATTAGGCCTTGGGCCCTTTTAAAGCTAAATAAACTTAACTTTTCCCTAATTTAGTGTTGTAAAGTGTATTTATTGACACCTTCACATTAAATTTAGGAGGCTCGTAAACTAAATGGACCTAATCTAATGTTGTAATGTGTTGTACACATTCACATGGGATTTTGGGCCCTTCTTAGCTAAATAGACCTAATTTTTCCTTAATTTAATGTTGCAAAATGTATTTATTTACACTTTCACATTGAATTTTGGGGCCTCTTTCATTTATGGCCTTAATATCATCACTAATAGGCCCCTAAGACCCTATATTGTGCATCCCAAGGCATATTTCAATCAAAAACCTAATAAAATCAACAAATAAGCTTAATTTACACACTCCCTGACACTTTAGCAATCAAAATAGGCCCTATGGGACCCATTCACCAGTTTGGGCAAATGAGTCCCATCCAGGTGGGACCCATTCTCCCAACTTGGCGAATGAGTCCCATTTGGCCTATTTTCAAGGTTTTGAGTGGGAAAATTGGGTTTTAAGTTCAAATTTTATATATGTAGGCCTTTAGGATCTAATACACGAGATATTAGATGCATTGTCTATATAAATGAGTTTTCAAATCATTATTTCATTAAGTCTACATGTTATCAAGTCAAGCATTCAAAAGTTAAGCATTCCAAGAATTCACAAGATCATCTAGAGAGCATTCAAGATCATTTTTAAGGAATTCAAGGGAAGAATTATTCATCAATTATTGCAGCAATTCAAGATCCATCATAATGTCAAGCACATCAAGCATCAAGCATGTTATTGTTCTAGTGTTGTGATGTAGCATTGAAGATCCAAGATCAAGCATTGTTCTATTCCTATTGTCAAGATCAAGATCTACATCCTTCATGGCCATTTCATGTTGAGTTTCATATTTACAAGACATCATTTACAAGACATCATTCAATGTATTATTGTCCATGATTCATGTTCTTTTTTTCATGTTTCATTCCTTCATTTCATTGTCTCATCATTTGGTTTAATTACCTACAAGGGGTTTGACCAAGGCAAACCCCTATTCACTAACAATCAACAAGTTTTTCTCCTCTTTGCATGTATGATTGCAGATTTATAGATTGAAGAAAAGTGGATTTGAAGCCTTCAAAAGTACCAAAATGAAAAATTTGCAAATGACGTCAAAGTTGTCATGAAAAGTTGTCAAGACTCACGAAAACTCAGATCTACGAAAAAATATCTATCCAATTTTCTTGAAATAAATGGGAAAGTACTTATTTTATCCATCTTCTGAGGCTTGCAAAGTTTCAGTTCAAGATTCTACTCCTGGGAAAATTCGTGATAAATAAGACTGATCCCCCAAAAGTGGTGAATGAGTCCCACTGTATAGGCATTTTTCCAATATTTTTTGTAGATTCTCATACCCTTTTTTCCAGAAACCTATTCCTGTGCAGAAACCCATATCTAGGACTAATTCATCTAGATTGGTGAATGATTCCCAATAGACCAAAATTTTAGGATTTTCAGCATTTCAGAGCTCCATCTAGTCATCTTCAAATTTCCAGGTGCACACATTTCATCTTGCAACTTGTTATTATGTTTTTCATGCATTTCTAGGTCATTTAGTGAAGTGTTACATCAAACTAGGTTTTAGTGTTTTAATTTACATTGCATTTGTCTTTCTAAGTCTTAACTTGGTGGTGAACCCCTCATTAATCTCTAAACATACCCTAGTATAGTACCTTAGTAGATCTCTTTCCCCTTTGCATTGAGATCTCTAGGGAATCCTTGAATGTGGAGCATAGAAAGTTTGTTGCCCTAGGTCATAAACCCTAGTGGTGAAAATGTTCTATCTTACACTAATGAACTCGAATCATTGGTGTTTTGTGTGATGACATTGACATTAAGTGAAGATTTGTTTATTTGTTTTGAATGATAACAATCAAGACTAGTTGTGTTTATCAATTCAGGATGCACTACCATTAAAGTCGTCTTAGAAGGATGTTTTGTAGTAGTGTTGATATTAAGTGAAGGCTTGTTTATTTCTATCAAAGGACAATAACCAAGACCATTAGTTGTTTCTTGTGTGTTAGGTTCTATAGGGACACAGATACCTTGTTCTCTAACACCACATCCTTTTCCACTATATGATCCAAGTTGTTTCATGATTTCATAACCTCTTCCATAAAGCCTCTTCATTTCTTTAGGATTCGGTGGTTGTTGATAGTCTCTCATCAAATTTTGTCATATAATTTCCTTCTTCTTCTAAAGTGGTTGAGGTGGATGCTTTTGAAGGATATTCCAAATTTTGTGTTGACATTACCACTTGTTCTTTTCCCTTTTTAGACTCTTTGTTTATGATGTTGTATTCTTTTGTGAATTTTGGTTCGAAGTCTAAGGAACCCCAAACATCTTCTAATAGCTTTATGATTTCCTCAATGTATTTTTCTTTATCTTGCGCATGTTCCACTTGTGTAGTTGGTGTTAATGTTTTCAAAGGATTTTCCTTACCTTTCTCAATGTTAGTTTTTTAAGCTTATCCAAAAGGGATACACTACACACATTAAGGGAAAAGCCATTGTCAATGAGGGTTCTTTTTATCCCTAGCCGATTATGTATAGCTATTATCATAAAAGTGTCATTTTGTTTTTTCACTTCCAAAGGATGGAGCTCACTTTGGTGGAAAACAATGTTAGCGTTTATTCCTTGAATCATGGCTGATATGTCATTCGGGTTTTCACTAGATGGAACCACAACTTGTTGCAAATTTGTTTTAAGCATGGTGTGATAATTAGGTGAATTCTGAATTAGGTTCCATAGGGATATCTTTGCAGGAGTATTCTTAAGTTGTTCAACAAGATCATACTCCTTCCCACTATGCGAAGTTAAACAAGGAGCACTAGGAAAAATGGGATTAAGAAAAGAGAGGGATGTTGATGTTGTTTGTCTTGGTTGTGGATTGTTTCTAGTGTTATATGTATGAGCAACGGTATTATGACTCGACTGTTGTGACACATTATTCTTAGGTGGGTAAAGGATAAGTTCGGGTTTTTTTTTAGTTTGAGATTTGTGTGAAGGTGGGTAAAGAATTAGAGGATTCTTAGGACATCCCACAAGGTATGTAGGAGGTCCATTAATCAAGGGGGATCTAATAGACACTTGTGCATTCATAACCTCAGCGGTCTTGGTTTGATGTATTTCTAATAAAGGGAAATCTAGTGTCATCTTTTCACCATCATCTAAGGAAGGAAAAATGTTGTCATTTTCTTCCACCATGATATCCTCCCTAGGAGGAGAGTTTTTAGGAGAACTGAAAACCAAATGTTCTTTACATTCAAGGATTGGTTCTTCCAAAATGACTTCATCATAGGTAGGGGAATGATCGATGGTTGGATTTCCTTGCTTGTCAATGATGGTGTTTCCTTGTTCAATAATGTTTTCTCTAGGGGAAGAGAGGAAATCAAGATTTCCATGACTTTCATCGATTGCATTTTCTAACATAAAATTATCTTCTTCACAACTAGGAGAGATACTAGGAGAAGAACAAATGTGATTTTCATAATCATTTAATATTTCATTCCTTTATAGTTCCCTAATGTTTTCCAAAATAGGATAGGTAGGGGAAGAAACATAAAGAGGGTTGACATAGATCTTAAAGATTTGATCACCCAACACCAACATATTTTCCTCACTTAAACACTTTCATCCTCTAAAACATTATCACAAGAGTGGAAGATGTTGAGAGATGAATATAGGCTAGTTGAAGTTTCAATGGTTTCTTGTTGTGTTATGTTATCATCATGATTACCTATGGTTGTTTCTTCTTGTTCATCAATTTCTTTCCTAACAAGAGAGTTAGAAGGAGAGAAACAACTAGGATTCTCAAAACTCTCATTGATTGGTTCTTCTAACACCAAAATAACTTCTTCACCAATAGGAGAGATATTAGGATAAGAACGAATATGATCATTAGGAATTTCCAAGTTTGTATTCTCTTTTATTAAAACGCTCTCACAGGGAGGGGATATTAGCTTTTTCTTAGCATGCCTAGAAAGGTAAGGTACTAATATTGTTTGAACAAAAATGAAAAGCACTTCTAGAACCATATCATGCAATATTTGAAGAATGTAAATAATGTATATCCAAAGACGAAAATTACTTTTATCCAACGTATTGAAAACTTTAGGAATGCAAACAATGTATATCCAAAAATGAAAAGAACTTTTATCAAACTTATGCAAAGTTCTATAAATGTAAACATTATATATGCAAAAGTGAAAATTACTTTTATCCATATTATGCAAATTTTTAGAAATTTGATCATATTTAGATCTATTGATGTTTGTAATTGAAATGATTTCAAAAATGACTACCTAAATTGATGTTTCTGACTTAGATACATAAAACAGATGTTCCTGAAACTTTCCAGACTTATAGTATATGTTACCAACAAGTTTAGGAAGCAAAAAAATGAGGTTTTTAATGCTTTCAAAGGTAGTTTAAAATCTCAACTAGGACTGATTCTCCTAGAGGGGCGTATGAGTCCCAGTGGGGGTTTTTTTCAAAAAATTCAAAAAAATTCAATTGATTTTTATGATTTTTATGTTGTATGATATGTAAACCAAATGCAAATGAAAATTTTATATGATGTTCAATGATTTGAGATGCAAAAATGCAACCTATATGAACTTTCACTAATCCAAAACTAGAAACTCTAGAATGACAATTAACTAATTGTAAACCCTAATGCAATGTTAATGCAAGAAAGATCTAGGATGATGATGTACTCCAAATCAGAAAATGAAATGTTCTAAATGTATATTCACCAAAATGTAAGAAAATTGTCATCACTATGGTTTAGGACCCAGAGCTACAAACTTTCCATGCTCCATATTTAAGGATACCCTAGAGATCCCAATCCAATGAAGAAATGGGAAAGAGATTTGACAATAGGGTATCCTAAGGCATGTTTAAAGACTAATGAGTGGTTCACCACCAAGCTAGGGCTTGGAAAAATGTATGGAATGCAAGATCTAATGATTGAACTCAATGATGCATAAAACTTCACTAAATGGATTATAAATGCAAATAAATTAGAACAAACTGGAAAAGTATAGAGGAGCACCTAGAAATCTAAAGATGACTCGAATGAGCTCAAAAATGTTGAAAAACCTAAAATTTTGGCCTACTGGGACTCATTTTCCAATCTGGGTGAATTAATCCCAGATCAGGGTTTCTGCACAGGAACAAGTTTCTAGAAAAAGGATATTTGAATCTACAAAAATCTTGAAACACACCTATAGTGGGATTCATTTGCCACTTTTGGCGAATCAGTCCCGTTTTGTCACAAAGTGTCCCAAGAGCTAAATCCTGAACTAAAAATTTGCAAGCTTCTAAAGATGAATCAAATAAGTACTTTTCCACTAATTTCATGCAAATTGGATGGATATTTTTCCCTAGATCTGAGTTTTCATGAGTCTTGACAAATTTTCATGACAATTTTGATGACATTTGCAACTTTGTCATTTTGGTACTTTTGAAGGATTCAAATCCACTTTTCTTGAATCTATAAACCTACAATCACACATGTAAAGAGGAGAAAAACTTGTTGATTGTTAGGGAATAGGGGTTTGCCTTGGTCAAACCCCTTTTAGGTAATTAAACCAAATGATGAAATAATGAAAGTTGAACATGAAACATGCAACATAGGACATGAAACATGATCAATGATACAGGTCTTGAATGATGTCTTGTAATACAAATCAGGAATCTACCATGAAATGGCCATGAAGGATGTAGATCTAGATCTTGAGATAAGTGTAGAACAATTCTTGACCTTGGGTCTTGAATGCAACATCACAACACTAGCTCAATAACCTTCTTGATGCTTAATAATCTTGACATGATAATGGATCTTGAATTGCTACAATAAATGATGAAGAATATGCCCTTGAATGCTCTTGAATGCTCTTGTAAAAACTTGAATACACTTGTGAACTCAACTTTTCTATAAGGATGCTCATTCAACTTGCTAGGTGTAAAATGAGTGAAAGAAACTTGTTTTTATACTCAATCATGCAAGAATTCCCAAAATTACAACACTACAAGCTGAAATCAGATCTAGGAGGATAAAATCTTGCCAAGAATTTGAATTAATTTTGATTTTGGGCCACACAGGACTCATTTTCCCAAGGTGGCAAATGAGTCCCATTAGGCATAATTTATGGGACCAAATTCAAAAATGCTTAGGAAGGTGTGAAACTAGGTTCAAGACCTAAAACGGTCCTAGGTAGGACTCATTCGCCCAATGTGGTGAATGAGTCCCAAATTACTAAATTTGGGCCATACAACTTGAAACAATTGAATTATGATTGGATATTGATTTGTGTCGGGATTGTCCTCAAAAATATGTATTAAATGGGTTTTGTGGATGCAAAATAAGGCCAATTAAAGCATAAATGGGGTCCAATTATTAATGAAAACCCTAGAAAAGTGTGAAAGTATGTTACAACACTTTACAACACTTCAAATAAGGCATGATTAAGGTAAATTTTGATTAAAAAGAGGTTTATTAGGTTCAATTAATTGATAAAAGTGTGAAAAGTGTGAAAGTGTGTTACAACACTTCACAACACTTTAGCAAGGTACCATTTAAATTCATTAGTTCACAAGGGCCCAAGACCTAATGTGAGTGTGTTAAACACATTACAACACTAAGTCAAAGCATCATTAAGCTCATTTTTACAAGGAGGGCCCAAAAAGTGTGCAAATGTCATTGATGAAATTTTTTGACGCTACACAATCCATTTCCAAAACTCTAGGAAAGTGGATTCAAGTCTGATTGGCTCATCTCTTTGGTTGATAGTCGATCCATTCACCTTGTTGATCCACCTTTCTAATGAAATATAGAAAAAGGATCCTAAAAAGTGACCCTATTGTTTACACATCTAAAAATTAAAAGAGGTTCTTTTCACCTTTTTCTATGTTTCATTTTTGTGAACCTGACATTTGACATCATAGCTTTATGATTTGGTAGTCTTTCAAACCCTAGGTCTAGGTTTTGCATCATTTTTTCTTGCACTTATAATTTAGGGTTTCATATTTGCATCATAAAAAATTCATAAAAATTCAAAAATATTGCATCCATATTGCATCATAATTTGTATTAGGGTGTTTTTTAGTCATTTATATCAAATTTTCATTTCAAAATTGTATTTAAAAAAGTGTCATTTTGTTTCAAAATTTTCATACAAATGCATTTGCATTACATTGGAAAATTTTGGAAAAGTAGTCACTATCAAACCTATTTGCAAATAGGACAAGCAACCTTAAATAAAAACTTAGACATTCAAGTTTCTCATTTTTCAAAACCCCGAACAAGGACCCATTCACCCTTGGGCGACCCTATCCTTGTAAAAGTGCATTAATAGTCTTTTTTCACACTCATCTATCTTTGTTTGCTTAGGTTTTTGGTACTTGTAGATCTCAATTTGAAATTCATAACTATATTTTATAAATCATTTTTCATTTAGTTCATTCAATAAAATAAAGTGCACTCTTTAGGGTCAAAATTGCATTCAAAATCATCATTTCTAGATCTCTATATCTTGCAATTAGTCAAGTATTACATTTTAGTTCTAAAATTGCATTCAAATTTGTTCAAGCATCTTTCAAATCATTACATTATTTGTATTTTGCATCAAATTGGGATATATTAAGCAAATTCTAGAAAATTGTTTGTTTTTCAACTATTTGCAAGTAGAATCAACATTTTTAAATAGTGTGGTACACAATCAAACTCTGAAATTTCAGAACCCCTAACCAAGACTCAGACACTCTTATGTGACTCTATCCTATTATGCATTATCAAAAAAAAAAAATTAGCAGATCTCTATTATTGTGTTTCATGTTTTCTCATGTTGTCTAATTCTTATTTATGGTCAATTTGTTATGTTTTTTTTATCATTTTAGTGTTCATAGTGGGTACAGTGCAGCATTTTAAACTTGTATGAGTTTCACAACCTACTGTCCTATTGTTAATACTTCAGTGAGACATAGTTCTAGACTTATGGCATCTCATGCTAGTTTTACATTTTTTGTGGATCATGAGTCTTCTAACTCTTTCATGACTAGTGTTGTAAATACTCATCCCATCTTGGACTTTATTCCTGATGCTACCATATCAATGACAACATTACAAACACCCATCTTCACACACATTGAGACTAGATAGTTTTCCATGTTCTTGAAGATAAACTAAGAAAATTGGACAAGGATTTAGAAAAAATTCAAAACTATGTTCGAGTATTGAATGCTTTGTTGGTACAACAATTCCTATAATTGACAATATGAGGAAACTAGTTCATGATGATCATGGATTAGAGGTTGTGTGCAGCCTAGCCCACATAGTTGGTGATAATATACCTATGTAATGGCTAGTTGTGCTCAAGCTTTGGGATATACTCAAAGTCAAGGAGCAAGTCAAGTCTCCCTCTCTACCACCATAGCCTCTATTCCTACATACACAAATCCAACTGTTGCTTCAACCATACAAAAAGAATTGGAACAACTTCAAAAATAGGTCTCTCCACTAGAAATCCTTATTTTTTTGGATCCTCGCATGTCACAGCTCAAGTTTCATTCCCACTCATATCTTCACAACATAGTAGCCCACAAAACACGTATAACATTCCACCTTATTCACCTCATTCCCAAAAAATGTCAAGTAATTATTTTGTCATAAACCAACTCTTGCAAAATGTGACATCAATTTCACAAAAAATCTCAAGAATGAACCAAAACCAAAGTGTACAACCATAACAATATATCCAAATGATCCCATTGTGACTTGAGATATTGAAAGAAAAAATACCACAAACATAGAGATCTCCCGATTTGACAAGTACAATAGTAAAGGGGACCTTTGTAACCACATATCCAGATATACTGCCATTTTTAGTGACTTTATTTTTGAGGATAAGATCCTAGCTCAAATTTTCCCTAGGTCATTGAAAGACATCGCCTTGTAATGGTTTTGTTCATTACCAAATAACTCAATCCACTTAGTTAATGAGCTTTTTGATGCTTTTCTCAATCACTTTCTAGTCAACATTGGTCCTAAGATTAACATAATTGATTTAAATTGATGCAAACAAAAATAAGGTAAAAATTTTATAAATTTCATAAACTACTATCAGTTGATACTATCAAAAGTCAATCTAACTCTTCCTGATGCAAAAATTTCAAAGAATTTTCATTGACAATTTGCAAAAGGGCATAAGAGAAAAAGTCCTATTAATAAAAATTTCCATCCTTTATAAGCTTGTGTATAGTGCTTCAAGACTATAAGAATTTGGTTAGTCAGTATGAAGAAGCATCTTCATTGACTCATACTGATAAATCCAAACTTGTACATCAAAAAATTTCCTACCATTCAAGAAGGCAAATAAAAACTTTCTAAAGATAAATCCATCCCAAAAAAATCATGTTGAACCTCAAGTTGTGGCCATAAGTTCAACCTCATACCAATTTAGGGAAAAAGATAGACAATTTACCCATCTACCTAATTCCCTTCATTCAATTATGTTGCAACTTTTGGGTAAGAACCTAATATACTTGCCTCCAATTAGACCTATGGATATAGCCAAGCCTCTACCTCCAAGCTTTAACCCAAGTTCCTTTTGTGAATATTTTTGAACAAATGGAAATGATACAAAATTATGCATACATCTTAAACATCAAGATCAAGACCTCATTGATTCTAATCACATTCAATTGGATGGTTTTAATGATAAAGGTGTTGCAAGTATGAAGGTGTTGTCATTGATGTCAACAAGCCTGTGTTGTCATTGGTGATAGTTGAGCAGTGGTTGAGAAGAGATTGTTGCTTTGATTATTTGAATTATATGTTTTCATTAGTTAATTTGTCTATGTTAACCTCCGGTATTTCTTTGATAAGATTTTATTTATGGTTTAGATGTCGAGAATATTGAGAAAATTGATAAAATAAGGAAACAAGGTGTTGCAAAGGTATTATGGTTTGAAAAGGTGTTCTAGTTTTTCTTTGCATTTTTTCTAGGTTGAAGATCTACTTGTGTGGTTTAGATATGTTCGATAGAGGGATTTAGAGTTTCTATAGCTAGAATTTCAACTTCTGGATTGATGCTTAGAGGAAGTTATGTTCACTAGTGTGTGAATTGGTTTTGTAGTGTTGCTTGTAAAAAGGTGTCTGGGAGAAATGTTTTTACTCCACATTTCTCTGCAATTTTTTTTCAAGTCTTACAATTCTCAAGGTATGTTGATAGTGTTGATCTCTTTCCTATGTCAAAAGGATTCATGGTTTCGTGCTCCAGAAGATGGATTATAGAGTTAGAGTGTTTGGCAGTGTAGTTTGAATGTACAAGCTATGCACATTATAAAGGTGTGAATTGTTACGAAGGATTTTGATGAATTTTAGGTTGATAGAGGAATGTTCTAGATTGTGATGAAGCATGGTATGTGGTTTTAAAGTCATCCCTGGATTTTTGGAAGTGTGTAATTCGAAGTTAATGTTGTATACACGGGTAACAGTCAGCCTGGTGTTTACACTACATTCAAAGATTTTTGAGTATTGATGAAGGCATGGCATGGTGTCCGACAATTGATTTGGGTCCCAGTTAATTTTTTTTTGGTCCGCTTTTTGTTCCTATCCACCATGGGAATGTCTAGTGTCGACCTATTTTGAATTTTTAAAGTGTGAGGTGAGTATAACTAGCTTGAAGATGTTTTTCAAGTTGTAGATGGTATAAATTCAAAGTGAATTAATGTGAGATGAGGAGTTGAATAGAGTTGAGTGTTGTGTTATGAAATTAAGCGTAGAAGTGTGAATTACAATGTGAACTATAACATAATATTACTGAATGCAGTGAGCTGAGGTATCTTGATCTCTTGAAGGTTGTGAGTGTTGTTGGAGCTATTGTGGTAGAATTTTTGTTTCATTGAGATTGTCTTCTCTATGTAACATCTTATCTTATTTTCTTCTTTATATTATGGATGAGAGCCTTTCTAGACAGTGCATCCTATTCTGGCAATGAGTCTCTTTGTACTAGTTTTGCAATTACTTATATATTGTGAGATAATCCTCATTGTGTTTTTTCCCTTCTAGGGTTTTCCACATAAATCTAGTGTTCTTTTGTGCATGGTTTTGGTTGTTTCAGTTTCTATTATCTTCTTTTCATAACATTCAAACATTATAATGGATTAAGGGTTTAATGAATGCATGTGGATTTGATTATTGTTGAGGGTTTTAATTTATTAATTTCATAAAAAATGATTCATCCCCCCTCTCATTTATCTTGTTCATTTCAACAATTGGTATCAAAGAAAAATTCATTGAAGAAAAGCTTAATTAACTGCTTGAGGTAGATCTAGGATGGTGAGAAAGAAAAAGATCCCTATGTTTGATGGCACATACTATGCATTCTATAAAGTGAAGGTGGAAGGCTATCTGATTTACCTTGGATTTGATGTCACTAAGGCAATAAAGACTATATAAAACATACCTACAAATGGATCAAGCACAAGTGATGAGATCAAGGCCTATGAAAAAAATGGTAAGGTAAGGTTTATTCTTTTGGAAAGTCTTGCACATATTGAATTAGTGAAAGTTATGGATCTAAAAAACTACTAAAGAGGTTTGAGATAAGCTAAAATGCATTTATGAAGGAGATGAAAATGTCAAACAAGCTAAGTTGCAGAATTTCAAGACACAATTTGAAACTTTTTGGATATCTGAAGATGAAATAATTATAAGTTACATTCAAAGGGTTGATGAATTGGTAAGTGCTACAAGAGGTCTTGGTACACACGTCAAATAACCTAAAGTGGTAAAGAAAATTCTCATAAATCTTCCTGATTCTTATAGTGAAAAGCTTTATGTTGTTGAGGAAGTTGAAAATTTTAATACACACACTAGAGATCAGTTGTTTGGCACACTAGCTTCATTTGAGATGAGAAAAATTGGTCCAAATAATGGTGCAAAAGTGGATACTTTTTTCAAGAATGGAAAAAAAAAATGAAGATTCATATGGAGATGATCTTGATGATGTGGAAGCTCACTTTGTAAGAAGAATGAAAAAGGGCATTGGTAAGTACAAAGGTAAATTACCTTTCAAATTTTTTAGTTGTGGAAATATAGGTCACTATGCTTCGAGATGTCCAAACAAAAATATGAAGAATAAGATCAAGGAAGAAAAAGGAAAAATGATCAAGAGGAGCTACTATGTTAGAGAAGATGTTGGTATTTATGATGATGGATCTAATTATGGAGATGTTGATGATAATGAATTTTTTGGCTTTAAAAGATGAATCTCGTTCTGTTAACTCTGAAAGTCATGTGAAGGAAAGTGTTCTGAAGAGAAAGGATAAAGATGGAGGTACTTTGGTATCTTCTTTTCATGTCAGACAGGAAAAAAACTATTGAATTATTGATAGTGGTTGCTCAAATCACATGACCAAAGATAAGAGTAAGTTTGTTAAACTTGAGAAATATGATGGAGGACTTGTTAAATTTGGAGATGATTCAGGTGCTAAGATTTGTGGAATAGAATCAATCAGTTTTGATGGAATGCATAATACTAAAGATGTTTACTATGTTAAAGCTTTAAGGCATAACCTCTTGAGTGTTGGAAAAATGTGTAGCAAAGTATACAATCTTATGTTTCAAGATGATGGATGTGAGATCAAAAAAGGGTTTGAAACTGTGATTGCTGCTAGAAAGAGGAAAAATGGAAATGTTTATCACCTCAAAGGTGTTGATGGTCACTGCTTTATGAATTAGATTAATGATAGTGGGCTATGACACAGGAGAATGTGTCACATCAATTTTGATAACCTAGTTAGAATCAGTTCAATTCAAGCAGTGAGATATTTGTCAAGGATTACAAAGCCTATCAATGTTGTTTATAGAGATTGTCAATTTGGAAAAAAAAACTAGAAGTAGTTTCAATGGAAAGGAACAATCTTCTACCGAAATTTTTGAATTGGTACATGTAGAACTTTGTGGTCCTACAAGAGTGAGAAGTCTTCAAGGTGATAGATATTTCATGCTTTTGATTGATGATTATTCTAGAACGACATGGGTTACTTTTCTTGGAGAAAAATATGAAGCTCTAGATAGATTCAAAGCATTCAAAGTTATGGTTGAAAATGAGATGGATTTGAAGATCAAGTGTTTGAGACCTGATAGAGGTGGAAAGTTCACCTCCAATGAATTTAACATATTTTGTGAGAATCATGGCATAAAAAGATACTTGTCTGCCCCTAGGAATCCTCAGCAAAATGGAGTCATTGAAAGGAAAAATAGGACTATTCAAGAAGTTACAAGGACTATGATGAAAGAAGCTAACCTATGGGAAGTCTACTAGAGAGAAGCAATTCATATTATTTTTTACATACTTAACAGAGTTCAAGCAAGAGCTAATGGCACAAAGAATCCCTATGGGTTGTGGTATGGAAGGATCCCTACTGTCAAGTACTTCAGAGTGTTTGAAATAAAATGCTATATTAGAAGAGATGATGAAAACTTAGGAAATTTTGATGCAAGGTCTGATGAAGGTATCCTCCTTGGATATTCTACCAAAATAAAAATTTACAGATGTTACAACCAAAGGATCTAAGAAGGATTGTTGAAAGTGCAAGTGTCAAGGTTGATGAAGATTTGAGGAATTCAGTGGTAATATATGTATATGAGTCAGGTGAACCTACTTGTGCAAAAGAATAAAAAGATAAGGAAAAAAAAGTGAAAAATGAAGAGGAAGAAGCTCCAGAAAAGACCCCTAAGACCCCTAAGTACGTATAGAGAAATCATTCTGAAGAATAGATCATTGGAGACAAAAGCAAAGGCGTGTTGAAAAGAAGAAGACTTGTTGAGTCAAAGGTAAATTCGTACAAGTTTACTTTCTAAAGTTGAACCTAAGACAGTGATTGAAGCATGCAAATATGAACATTGGATGAAGGAAATGGAAGAACTTATGCAGATTGAGAGAATCAAACTTGGGAACTGGTTCCTAGACCTAAAAAAAAACATTATTGGAACTAAGTGGGGTATTCAAAAACAAGTTGAATGAGAATGGAGAAGTGGTAAGAAACAAGGTGAAGCTTGTGTGTAAGGGCTATGCACAAGTTGAAGGAATAGACTTTGAGGAGACATTTTCTCTGGTGGCTAGAATGGAAACAATTAGGATGTTTTTGGTATTTGCAACACAAGGAATTTAAAGTTTATCAGATGGATGTGAATCCTGATTTCTTGAATGGAGAATGGGAAGACAAAGTTTACATGGAACAATCAAAAGGATTTCAGTTTTCAAATAAACCTAATACGGTTTGCAGATTGAAGAAGGCATTGTATGGATTGAAGCAAGCTCCTAGAGCTTGGTATGAAAAGTTGAATAGATATTTGATACAACGAGGATTCAATAAGGGTACCACATATAGTAATCTCTACTTTGAAGTTGAGGAAGGCCTAATCTTGATAGTGGTAGTATATGTTCATGGCATAATCTTTGGAGGAAATGGAGCTATGTGCAAGAAGTTTTCAAAAGAGATGTAGAAAGAGTTTGAGATGTCTATGTTTGGGGAAATGAATTTCTTCCTTCGGCTAAAAATCAATCAAACAAATAAAGGCATATTCATTTCACAATCAAAGTATGTTAAAGAGATGTTGAATAAGTTTGGAATGGAAGACTCCAAACCAGTATGTACTCTTATGGTTACTAGTTGAAAACTGAGTAAGGATGATGAATACCCTAAGTTTGATCAGAGTGCAAGTATAGATCTATGATTGGTGGACTACCATACCTAACTGCTACTAGACCGAATATCACGCATGTAGTTTGTCTTGTGGCTAGATTTTAAGAACCTAAAGAGACACATATTGCAACAATGAAGAGGATATTCAGATATTTGAAAGGAACTCCAAATTTTTGCTTGTGGTATCCTAAGGATACTGATTTCACATTGAGTGCTTACACAGATGCAGATTGGGTTGGCTATGTGGATGACAGGAAAAGTACAAGTGGTGGTGCATTCTTTCTTGGATGTAGATTGGTATCATGGCTAAGTAAGAAACAATATTATGTTTATTTATCTACTGCAGAGGTTGAGTATATTATAACATCTTGTTGAACACAAGTATTGTGGATGAGACAAACATTGAAGGATATCAGAGGGATGATGCAAGAAGTTGGGTCCACAAAAAGCTCAAAAAGTGGAAGTGTTTTGCTATTTTTTAGAATTTTTCACACTTGGACTAAAAATTTGAGGCACTTACACAATGAATCTTTAAAAAAGTGAGTAATATGAAATTTATAATTTTCAATCTAGTTTCCAAATATGTAAATTATTCAAATACCCAGATTAAATATAAATTAAATTTTGATAGGGATCTATAAAAACCGCTTTTTAAAAGTCCCTATTTTTTTACCATACCATGCACGTGTATGGACATCACTTTTTAACCCAAATAAAATTATTTTACTAGTTCCTTTCAGGGAAAGAGAGCTAACAACATGAAGATTAATGAGGAAATTATTTTGTAATTTTTTTTTGAATTTTTTTTTTATTGAATTTTTATTGGCCTTAATTATTGTTTTTAAAAATCAATGTGTACAGACAACATAATTGGACCTAAACTAAACATTTTTTGAATATTTTTTTTTCATTGTGTAGAGAATTGTCTGAAGATTGATGCCATATAATTTTTTTTACAAGAAACTTAACCAAAAAAAAGTTATTAAAAAACAAAAAAAGTCTGATATTTCAAGTTTAAGGACTAATTTGCTTATCTAAATTAATTAAAAAATAACAAACATAATCCAATCTTAATAAAAAATTATATATTTGGAAACTAGACGAGTGTTCTCTAATGGGTTTTAATTTATGTTGAAGGCATATCCAATTTCAACAAGACAAACCTAAAAAGTGCAATCAAAGGGTTGTTATTGTCTTTTGACTATTGAAATTCTTTCATGTGCATTGATTGTGCATACAAGATCCTTAGTTGTTCACAGCTACTTTATCGTCCTTTTTTTCCTCACCTAGTGTATTTTCCAAGATTTGACGTACAGTAATGTTAGGGTTTAATATTCAACATCTGTACGGAGATTGATATTCTTTAAAGATTTGAGGGTATGCCTTTACCATATCACTTACGCAACACTCAGCTTTCCAAACCATTGGGCCGCCAAAGTTGCACTGAAAGTGTATAAAGGAAGGTCATCTACTTGTTCCCTTCATTATGTCATCGTACAAAGGGCCGACCTCCTCATCATACCTCACCGTACGAAGGAGCTGATTACTACTATTTGTAGCATTTTCTAAGCTGGTCAGGCACCATTCTTTATTATGTAGAGGGCTCTTCTACCTTTACCTAATCGGGAGCCATTTACAATGTAATATGGTGGCCCTAGCTTTTATGCAATTATAGAAACTCCAAATCAAAGCAGACAGTTGGAAGGAATAAATAAAGAAAATGGGTAGAGAAGTTTATGTGGTGGTGACATGGACAATGCCAGATGCATGGTACTATGGCTATTTTTCTCACGACCTTTTTGTGAGTGTCGAGCACGCCATTTACAGTTAAGATCGATGAAGATAACCGAACTCTATGTGTAACAGCTAGCAAAGCAAAATAGAATAGCCCAAGATGAGGTACCTTGTTAGAATGGTATTGAGCTTTCACTTCTCCAATTTGGTGAGTTGCAGCCTAAAAATAAGGCTTTGACGAGGGTTTTAGAGTATATAAAATTACCGGCAGATCCTAATAATGAATGCATTTAGGTTTTAACATTACGGTATCTGTTTTATTTTTTATTTTTAAATAATTGTTTTTCATTTATTTGAAAGAGTTATTTTATATTTTAGTTAATATAATATTTGATTTACAAGTTTATTATATGAAATGTGGATTATATTTTAATAATAAAAAATAAACTATAAATAATTTAATTATACTTAGTAGTATTATATGTTATATTTTAAAATATATAGCACAAAAATATACTAGAATTTATCCTAATTGACTTTCCACACTTCTTTGGCGTACCCATTGCACACTAAGGTGCGATTGCTAGTTTTATAGATTGATTCAGAAAAAAAGTCCACCAGCCATATTGCCAAAGTTGGACATTCTTCTTCAATCTGCCTTAGTTTTTTGGTTGCAGGTCAAAGGCTAAGAATCAGATTTCCAAGCCTTTCCCAAGCCTAAAACCAAGGCTACATGTGGGTTGGAAATTCATTTTTTTAATAACGGGTATGTGTTACATAGCACATATGTGTTATCTATTTACCTGTTGGGTAAAAGTAACGTGTACGCATTATATAACGTGTATGCGTTCCTAAACTAGAATGTGTACATGTTTTATAATGCGTACGCATTTCTTATATAGTCATTTTTTCCCAATTGTGAAAATACTGATAAAACACATTTTTTATGCAACATTCCTTTTCTGTAGTACTGTCTGAAAGTGCCATTTTTTGCATTTTTTATTGCAAATTTGTCTTGTGCAGGGAATATTCTATTCAAATTGTTGGAAGAGACAAGTGCAAGTTGAATTTTTTGAAGTGGAATCAAGTACAAGAACATTTTACAAGAAGATTTGGAAAAAGAGAAATTTTGGATGTATTCATGATGTTTTTGTACTTCAAAGTTTATAGAAGAAAGGATCTTCATACTACATAGTTTTATTTGAATATTTGATGGAGATGGAAATTTGAAAATAGGTTACTTGAATCATTTGTTTTGTTATCAAAGAGGGTTTGGTAATCATGGGATCAAAGCAAAGACAAAGAAAAAAATATAGAAAGTTAATGATACCTAAAAAAATTCAAGCAAATAAAGAAATTATACTCTTGCTGAGAGTACCAATTTTATGTAAGTGATAATCGATTACATTCATCTGAGTTTGTTCAATATTATTTTGATATATTTTATAAAAATTTAAAAGAGAGAGGAATTCAAATGAGAGAACATCTCATATGGTCGGATAATTGCACGGGTATATTCAAAAATGCTAGAATGTTTTATTGGTTATGTAGAGTTTATAATGAAAATAATATCCAGCACATGTGGAGTTTTTTTGAAGCTAGTCATGGTAAGGGAGAACACGATGGAGTAGGTGCATGTGTGAAAAGAGCTCTTGCTAGAGAGCAACTAAAATTTGAGGATGCTATTAAATTTAGAGATGCACATTTAATTGTAGATTGGTGCAATACCAAATTATCTACAAGAACAAGTGAGAGCTCAATAATTCAATGCTTCTTTTGGTTAGTTGAAGAAAATGATATTTTTTCTTGATAAGATTGTGAAACAATTAATGGATCTGCAAAATGGCATTCATTTAAGAGTTTGAATGCAAGCACATGGACAATATGGACAAGGGAGCTGGCATGCTTTTGTCAATTTTGTATTGTAGGTGATTGGGAGGTGTGTAAAAATATGGAATGGGTCGAACAATGGCAACAAAGAGCCTTAACACCTACATCAACACATGTTCAACATGGAACACCAATTGAAGATAATCAAGTGTTCGCATCAAATGATTATGATCATGTTTTGGATCTTGTACAAAAAGGTACATTATTTATTGAGTTGAATTTTATATGTATGCATGTTTATATGTGAATTAAATACAATTCACTCTTTATTGATTTTTTTGTTTATTTTTGCAGGACATGTGTATGTTCTTGTTGCACCTTAGGGGAATGAAGAGGAGACAGAGTATTGGTTTTCTATATGTGTTGAGAGATGAGAAAATCATAGATGCATTACAAAAGAGAGAGGATGCATATGGTACAATGTCCGGAGTAAATAAATATTGGTAAGTATATAGTTGTATATATATTTAGTTGATAGTTGATATGTAGTTAAAAATTTATCACATATACATGTCTATATATATGTGTGTGTCTTTGGTCATTTCCTAATTAAAGTTTTATATCATTTTTTGTTTTAGGTCTCCCAAAACTAGATGCTTTACAAAAAAGAGAGGAGATGCATATATATTACAATGGAATTTGAATCTAGAGGCAGGTAACTATATATAGCTCTATATAGGGTATGTACAGGATCATGATGGGCCAAAACGTGTCGATATGATGGGTATGTGTAGGGTATGTGGCTGACGACTTTTTTTTACCCAAAATTGATGAAATGAAAAGGGTTTTTAAAGGATATTCTCAGCTTTCCACCAATATAAATTATGTTTTACTTTGAATTTAATAAATTATTATTATTCATTTCCTATTTGAATTATGACTAAAGTCCCGATTGATAGGCTGATTAAAAATATATATAGCTTTCAAATGGTATCATGTTTTTTGAATCCGAGACATGCATCACATTCTATGTTTCACATACTATAGGATTAAAAAAAAAAAAAATGAATTTCATAAATTTTTGACCAAATTAAGGTGGTCAGACATACAAGTTTTTATATTTTTTAAAATTTGTAATAAAAAATTCATAATTAATTATTTACTTGGAAAAAATTACAAAAATATGCATCACATCGAGACATGAGTCCTCTACTTATATCTAAAATCTTATAAAAAAATATTATCATTTTATTTTGGTTAGGGTGGTCAGACAGACACCTATTTCTTATTTTTTCCCGAAATTTAAGTACTCTGCATTGAAATTTCAAATTTTCACCAAATAGATTATTATTTTTTAAATAAATGTAGTATTTTAGAAACTACATTCAATTTTCTACAAATTCTATTCTTACATATTTTTTAAATAATATAGATAACTTATTCAAATTTTTACGTCAAGTTGTCTAACTCTGATTTTTTTGAATTTTTCACCACTTAAGGGCCTATTTTTTCTATGATGATCCTGCACATACCCGATACACTTAATTGATAGTATAAATATAAAAATAAATTTAATTCATTGTCATTTTATAAAAAAATTATAATTGATTTTGTATCCCCTTAAGCCATTCTCTTAGGACCCCTTAATCCATCCTCTTTTGTACCATTAATCCATCCTCTTGCATCCCCTTAAGTCTCTCTACTAATTCCCCTTAATCCATCCTATTAGGACCCCTTAATCCATATCCTTGTATATCTACCCTTAATCCATCCTCTTGCATCCCCTTAAGTCACTCTCTCAACATCCTTTAAGCCATCCTCTTAGGACCCTTTAATCCATATCCTCATATATCTACCCTTAATGCATCCACTTGCATACCCTTAAGTCACTCTCTCAACACCCCTTAATCCATCCTCTTAGGACCCCTTAATCCATCCACTTGCATCCCCTTAAGTCACTCTCTCAACACCCCTTAATCCATCCTCTTAGGACCCCTTAATCCATATCCTCATATATCTACCGTTAATCCATCCACTTGCATCCCCTTAAGTCACTCTCTCAATACCCCTTAAGTTTTCCTCTTAGGACCCCTTAATCCATCCATTTGCATCTCCTTAAGTCACTCTCTCAACACCCCTTAATCCATCCTCTTAGGACCCCTTAATTTGTATCCTTGTATATTTACCCTTAATCCATCCTCTTACATCCCCTTAAGTCTCTCTAGGGTTCATGAGATGCTTAGAATAACAAATCTATATGGGTTAATGGTTTAGGGTTCATCTCCTAGGCTTTAGGTCATATGGTTTAGGGTTTAGGGTTTCTAGGGTTCATGAGATGCTTAGAATAACAAATCTATATGTCTTAATGGTTTAGGGTTCATCTCCTAGGCTTTAAGTCATATGGTTTAGGGTTTAGGGTTTCTATGGTTCATAAGATGCTTAGAATAAAACATCTATATGGGTTAATGGTTTAGGGTTCATCTCCTAGGCTTTAGGTCATATGGTTTAGGGTTTAGGGTTTCTAGGGTTCATGAGATGCTTAGAATAACAAATCTATATGGGTTTTAATGGTTTAGGGTTCATCTCCTAGGATTTAGGTCCTATGGTTTAGGGTTTAGGGTTTTAAGTCATTCTCTCAACTCCCCTTAATCCACCCTCTTACATCCCTGTAAGTCTTTCTATCAACTCCCCTTAATCCACCCTCTTGCATCCCCTTAAAGGACTCTTAAGTCATATCATCTTGCATACCCTTAATCCACAATCTTGCATCCCTTAAGTCACTCTCATAATTCCCCTTAAGCCATCCTCTTAGGAACCATTAAGCCATATCCTAGGGTTCATGACATGCATCCCCTTAATCCACCCTCTTACATCACTTTAAGATATTCTATCAACTCCCCTTAATCCACCCTCTTGCATCCCTTTACGTCATTCTATCAACTCACCTTAATCCACCCTTTTGCATCCCATTAATCCATCCTCTTAAAGGACCCTTAAGTCATATCCTCTTACATCCCTTTAATCCACACTCTTTCATCCCTTAAGTCACTCATAATTCCCCTCAATCCATCCTCTTAGGACCAGTTAAGCCATATCCTAGGGTTCATGATATGCATCCCCTTAATCCACCCTCTTACATCACTTTAAGTCATTCTATCAACTCCCCTTAATACACCCTCTTACATCCCTTTAAGTCATTCTATCAACTCCCCTTAATCCACCCTCTTGCATCCCCTTAAGCCATCCTCTTAAATGACCCTTAATTCATATCCTCTTATATCCCCTTAATCCGCAATCTTGCATCCCTTAAGTCACTCTCATAATTCCCCTTAATCCATCATCATAGGACCCATTAAGCCATATCCTCGGATTCATGACATGCATCCCCTTAATCCACCCTCTTACATCCCTTTAAATCATTATATCAACTCCCCTTAATCCACCCTCTTACATCACTTTAAGTCATTCTATAAACTCCCATTAATCCACCCTAGTGCATCCCCTTAACTCCCCTTAAGGAATTCTCTTAGGATCCCCCTTAAGCTATATCCTCTTAGGTCCCCTTAATCCATCCTATAGAAAACATCACTTGAATTTGTAAGGAATTTATAAGATCCAATTTTCTAACTTTTACTATATATTGTTCTTTTCTCGCATGAATTGTTTACTAAAATGACTCATAAGAACTATATAGTTACTTTACTTACATTAATTATTTTTGTAGGTTCTCATCAAGTCGTTCTACCATGTGATTTCAGTGTAATTTTTTTTTATCAAGAGACTATATAAATATCAATTTGTGGTCTTGACCTAAAATTTGATAAGCTTTAATTTTATCTACATGCACACATATGTTTCATCATGTTATATAGTTGTATTAAACATCAATATACATTATATATGTTTGTTCGATGTATGAACTTCAACGAACTTATTAGTCACTTTTTAAATATCTTGTTTCAATTTTATAGATTATACATTTCATGTCTTGTATTTACCACATTTCATGTAATTGTTCATTTTTATAGATTATACATTTTATACATACAAGGAGATAGATTTTTTTTTAGTGATTCAAATATTTACTAGAATTGGAAAATAGTTAAAATTACATTCCTTTAATTTACTATGAATATGATCTAAACTATTTAAGGAATGTTTTAATTTGTCACATAACCATGTGATAAATTATATATATGAAATTTGATTCTAGATAAGATTTTATATAGTGCATGTATTACTTGAAAATTGGATAAAATGTCTATACATACACGAGTGCATATAATCATCAAAATGAACATAACACGATCATAATTGACTGCATATATAATCATCATATTAAAGTTAACTGATATAAATAAACACAAACATGATAATATTAATTGATGTAATGAATGTGAAATGGTCCATGAAATAATATGTTCAAAATGTATATGCCTTGAGTCTAACACATATATTTAAATAAAACTAGAGATCTATAGTCCATAAAATTTAAAACCTTCTAACTATTAGGGCGATCAATCAAATTAAGTCTCCTCTTTGTTCTTGAACGTGGACTAGATGTACCATCATCATGTTGTAAAAGAGTACAAGAAACTTGAAATTAGATTTAAAGTTATTTAGAAATTTTGATATAATTAAACATATAAACTTGAAAATATAAACTCAAGATAAAAATAAATTTAATTAGATATCTAGTAAATACAGTAAAAATTATTTTTAGTATGCATAAATTACCATATGATCATGTGAATCTACTGTCACATTTTGTTCAATGGGTAGCATAATTGTCACTTGAGAAGATCCAAATGCTTGATCTACTATATCTTGCATATTCATATAAAGAAAACAATACATGTTAAAATCTCAAATATATATATATATATATATATATATATATATATATATATATATATATATATATAGGTTCGTAAAAATTGTACAAGAGATTTAGTAAAGTTTACAACCTCAAATGATATGACCTCATGATCATGCACCTGAGATTTCCCATGCATAAATGTTGGCGATGTCTCAGGTGCACCCACCATGGGTATCACATGAAATCCCTGCTTATAGATGTACAACAATATAGATCATTCACACATGTGTATGTAAATTCAAATTAAATTAGATCTATGATGTGTATTTAATTTAAACTTAACAAACTTTTGAAAGCACGCACTTGAGCTGATGATGACTCAGGAGTGCTCACCACAAATTGTGGTTGGTTAGTACTCGGTATCACATGACCTAAGCCCTGCATCTAGATATAATACAACATTTCAAAAATGTGTAGAAATTCAAATTAAATTAGATATATCCACACAAATTATTTAATATATATTGGTTCAAGTACCTGACCAAAAGGTAAGCCAAACTCTATAGCACTCGACATATAGACATGATCATATTGAGATTCAGGCATTGTGTGATCATGCATCTACACTGAACACTTCTTGAATTGATATTATATTATATATATATATATATATATATAATTTGATGTTATTATTTACATGAATTTTTCACATTTCAAACAAATTAAATTTAAGTTCAAAAGATGAACATACCTATGTAGGATGATCCTCAGAATATAGTTAATTCATATATGGCTTCGTCCCAGATGCATATGGGTCACCTAAAGTGGGTGCCTAAGTATTCCCATAGACTGAGCCTCCATACTCTCTATTGGCCACTTCATCCACCATGTGTGTAGTCTGATGAGTGAGATGTTCTGAAAGAGAACTCAGTGCTCCTAATGTTGATAACATCATCTGCTGTTGAAATGCAGCGAGAACACTAGGAGGAGGAGGAACAATAAGAGAAATTGGAGCACGTCATTGAGGATCGATGTACGTGCTCCTAATCTATGTTGGTGCATGCCACACCCAACTCCCTAAAATGACCTCATATCAAAATAGTTGGGTTTTAAACCCAACTCAAACTCAGCCCATAACTTTCTCAAAAATTATAGGGGCACATCACAATTTTCATGTGGTGGACTATCAAACACCAACCACCATCTATCCCAAAAAATTGCAGCTATCTGTAGGTGCCTACACCATAAAATTGAAATTCATTTTTTGGTGGGTGGAATTGGTTGGTTTCTTTGAGGGCTAAAAAATGTTGGGATGTGGCTTGTTTGATAATTTTAAGGTCATTAATTTTTTTATAGGTCAATCCATCTGCATAGAATTGTCTCCTCTCTTCTCTCCATTGATGAAACCTATATCTAGGTCCACATCAATAGATCGAATAGAATCAACAACAGTTTGCATCGTAGATGAAAACCATGTGAGATGGGGGGATTCTAGGCTCATTTTTTATCAGATCTATATTTCCTTGAATCACATTAAGGTTTTCTATAATGCTCTCTTAACTGAGCCTAATCTACTACAGGGGGTGGGGGTTAGGTGGAGAGTGTGGAGGTGTGGGGTTTTTTTGTGATGGTGGATCTAGATGTATTGGGTCTACAAGAACTTGTGCATCAGGTATAAAATCCTCTAAGTTAAATTTTGGATCCATGTGAACAATGAAATGGCAACTGCATGTTAAACAATTAAAAAATATATATCAACAAACTAATTAAATAATGCACACAATTTGAAATTTATTTAAAAATCACATTGAACGTGCACAAATTCAAAATACATTTCATTTGAAGACACATTCAATTTATAATATCAAAAAATCCATAACATTAAAAATCCATAGCATGTACACATTAAATTGAGTCCAGTGTGTGGTTCTTAATATGAAGGGTTTGTTGTTACTACCAACTCTTAGAATGCAACTAAAAATGGAGATAGTTTTCACACCAAGGTCATACAATTTTAATAAAATCCTACCTACATTACCTAAAACTAATTATTGAACACCATTTAGTACTTTTGCAACCCTTCCAAGAAGAATCATCAAGTATATCTAAAATATTTCCACTATAATTTAGATCAATATGTATACTATAATTAAGATGTACCTAAAATATATAAGGATGCACTATTAGATTTTGTGTACATGGAAAGGGAACTCATATGTTGAGTTGAATAAGTGCTTCTACATCAAAACTTTCTAGAGGATGACATATTTGTCATAATTCATCTAGGTATTTTATGTTAAACCATTAATAAATGGGATGGAAATTATAAATAGTTTTGAGTTAGATCTATATGTGGGAATTTCCCTTGGTTGATAGTGTGGAAATATTAAAGGGATCATATAAGAACTTAACTAGAAAAATAGGTACATAGGATACCTCACAGTGAAAATAGGGAGCTAAGTTCTAATTATAATTCTAATATGTAGAAATAAAATTAGGGGGTTTTATTAGAACCCTATGAATGCATGCACTATGTCATTGGTTTATTAAGTGAATCCCCTGAAAGAAGGCCATAAACTTATTTTTACCTAAATATCACTTGATAATTAAACTATAGCCAAATTTGATGCTATACATTAATTGAAACATGATCTTGATACTAAGGGGAAAAACAACAAGAGAGCTACTCTTACCTTTTACTATTTAACCAAGAAACATAATATACGTATATGCAACTACACATGTGGTTGATGCGTCAAACAAAAATACCCATGGACAATCATTGAATAAAGAAAACATAAATACTTAAGTCATGTGCAAATATTGATAGCAAGTCCAAGAACAAATAAAATAAAACCACATGGATTAAGGTAAAGACTTAAGATTTATTTAAATAAATCACCATCAACATAAACTAGGAGTTGGATAAAACATCAAGAATTGAGAGCTCACGAAAGGCCACGATATCAACAACAAGGCTTCTTTGAATCATTATTGGAAAAATTAAATAAGAATATTAGTAAATAGATACTGTGAACATGAGGTGAGGAACCAAATTTCTATAGGTAAAGGACTAAAGAATGAAAAATAAGACACATAGATATATAATTTTGATTTCTCAAATTGGGTGTTAATAGGAGGTTAGGGGTTGTTTAGAGTGCCTTATATTACATACAAAGGTGGAAAAAGAGAAGGAAACCCCACTAATTTAGGTTATTCAACTCAAGAATGAGTGTCAAAATGGGTAAATGATGAAAACCATGTAGTTTAATTTGTAAAAATTATACTAGATTCTAAATATTAGGATTATTGTTAGACAAGGGTGCTCAATGGAGCTCATAAATATCAAGCCTATCATTAATTAACTAATTCATCAGTAAGTAATATTCTTCTACTTTTATGGGTAGAGCTTTATCTTTTGGGATGAGGGGAAGTTTACTCATAGGTGTGGTTGTTTCCCAACAAGAGTATATCTATAGAGCTAAGGTATATCTATTGTGAATACATGTATTTATCAAGTATGACATATAATTTAATTAAATCTGAGGACATAAATTTATTTATCTAAATTTTCAAATTTCATGATAAGAGACACAAGTTCTCTATAGTGGGACAAAGAAGTTAAGAGGAAACAAGTTTAACACTAACATTAATTTATAAAATTATGTGGAGTGAAAGTTAAGAACCGATGACAAGAAGGACACAAAATAAAGCAGGGAAGGAGGGAAATTTCCAAATTGGAATTACTCAATGAGCAAGAGCAACATGATCAATCCTAATGAGATTGAAACTTGTAACGTGTACTAAAAAATGAGAATGTTTAAAATATAGTTGAGTATGCAAAAGGTGTAAGATAGAAACATGATCAATCCTAATTAGAACAACCTCATAAATTTATGCTATGATTTGTTGAACTAGTTAAGAAACATCTTCTCATTTCTCAACACAAATGATTACATTGAAAGTATTGATTGTACTTTCAATTTACACTATCTAAAAGGTGAAAACATTAGGGTTTTAGGTTTATGTTTTAGTTCAGAGTTTTAGGTTTAGGTTTTAGGGTTTAGGTCCAAGGATTAAGGGTAAATTAGTTTTTTGGTCTATAATTTTTGGAACCTAGGGTTTAGGGTTTTGATTTCTAAGTTAAATGTGTCCAATTTAAGTTTAGTTTTTATGATTTTTGATTTACAATTTAACATTTTTTTGTTTCGTTGATATTTTTGGTTTTTTAAATGCAATTTAAAAACTATAAAATATTGAACTAAAACAAACTAAACAAACAAAAACTAAATAACAATTAAAAAATAGAAATGCAAGATATAAAGAAAAAAATGGCAAAATTCAACCAATCTGGAGGTCGTTGAGGTTGGTTGTGTCGACAGGAGGAGGTGGTAATGAAAATTTTCTTCAATTAGGCCCTTTGAAAAAGTGTATGCGATCTTCCTTCTCTTTTTGTAGCGTGGCTCAAAGTGACTATGAAAATGAAAACACATTCGTTTATTTAAAAAAAAAAATAGCTTTACAAAATGCGTACGTGTTTTAGGTTTGCATACTCTGTAATGCCCCGTCTTGTAACCTAAGGAATGTTGCATTGTCTACGAAAGTGTAATAATTTTTTTTTTTTTAAATATTAATATTAACTTTATTAGTTGCATACATTCTCTAAGTTACGCGACAACACACTACTTGAGAATTCCCATAGATGACTTTAGTATTTAGCATTGCATGTAATAAGATAACATAAAATTAAAAGTAAACATTGTATAACATTTGTATTCCATTCATGAAAATATAAAGTACAAATAAGATTCTTACATTGCATTTGAAATAGCATTACAATACTCATTCTTCAAATGAGGTAGATCAAATAATAGTTTACAATTA
>VDFB02193867.1:725579426-725603270 GCA_007258455.2 Sequoia sempervirens | reverse complement strand
GACCATACATATCATAACAGACATCAAGTCTGTGCTCATAAAACCAAGTGTCTAAACACCATGTAGAACCATGTACACAACCTTAGTCAACATAAGAATTCTATTTAAACAATGACAACTCCCACATTATACAACTTGTCTGGAAAACTTGTACATCTAAAACATTCCCAATTTTCCCAATAAAAGAAACACAATTTAAAACAAATCAGGAAAAATAAACATCTACTATTTGGATTTACTAAATCCATTCATTACAATCACTCATCTTTTGCAGCTACTCAAAATAAACATGATTCAATGTGCAATAATAAAATAGAACTAATTTTCTAATTCCCAATTTCCACAATCATGCTTAAAAATTCAACTCCTTATTACAATAAATCAATATAATTTCCTCTTCATCTACATTTAAATGTTTTATTTCCTGAAACTATAATATATATATATATACAGATATATATATACAGATATATACATATATATTTACATATATATACATATATATATTAACAATTTAAATTTATATTAAACAAATCAAAATATGTTTTATTCATTAAACATTTACTTTAGGGTTTCGTTGGTTGTTTACACAGCCCCTGCCCTGCTGCAGCGTCATAGCCATGACTGTCGTGGGTGGGGCTTCCTCCGCAACCCTCTCCATAGGGCTTAGTCGTGGGCGGTTGAGCCAAGCCCTACCTATGAGGGCAGCGCTGGGCTCGACCCTCACTGTCGTCCCCCTGCGGGGTCAGCCGTGGGTAGCCCTGCCCAGTTCTTTGGCTCTATCAATTTTTTTTTATATGTATCTTCTAAAGACATAAATTTTATATAAAATAAAAAAATATGACGGCGATTTTTAATTTCGTTTATTTTAAATAAAATTCTCAAATCCGCCTATACAGCGATAACCATGAATTTCGAAATGAATTTCTCACAATACAATTTATATATGATAGTATATATGTATAATATATATATAAATATACAAATTCAACAGGGTTTTCCTATGGGGAAATTGAGAAATTTCAACAGAGTTTTACAATGGAATAGATTTTCAACAGGGTTTTTCAATGGGAAGTTGAGAAATTTAATAGTACGCACAAAATTTTTCCCAAACAAATTCTAATTCATTCCCAGAGGTTTCAATTTCATTTTCCAAATAAATGATTTCCTTCACAAATTTTTACTCAAACTGTTTCCTACAAGAAGCTTTTAACAAAGAAATAGCCAATTCTCTACAGGATAATTTGCCGAGAAGAGCAGAGATTTAATACACAAACAATTTCCTCAACACACATGATTTTAAAACAATTTAAACAAAACTTCTCAATACTAATTCTTATTCATGGACAAACTTTTCAAAAGGATAAATTAAATAAATAACCAGTGAAAAACCTGTTTCTTGTAGCTTGAAAATTGTCTATAGAGGAGAAACTTTGCTGCCTATTGCGTGCAATCCTCCAAAGCTCCTCCAGAAAACCAACACCCAGAAGAAAACAAATACTAATCCAAAAAAAAAACTTCTAGAAAATTTAAATTTAAGCAAATCCCAAAGGAAATCACAAATTACAGAGATCAATATTTTTTAAAAACAACACCCCGTTCCTTTCTTTTCCCGTGAAGTAGTTTTTTGTTTTCCCCAAATCCATAAAAATCTTCCCGAGAGAATCCTCAACAAGAAACAATAAATTTAACTACCACACATGTCGAGAAGAAAATATCTTCCAACCAACTCACGGCAATCCTTTATTTCTTCCTTATCAAAAATTGAATGCCTTTCAAGAAATTAAAGAATTTAGATTTCAATAATACAATTTCCATTTCCTTATTTAATTTTATTTATTTAACAATTAAAATACCATTTCTACAAAACAATTTAATCTAAATTAAATCTATTCACACAATTAAAGCAATTTTTATTTAATTAATTAATTTTATTTAATTAAATAATTTTAATCTCAATTGTCAAATTACTTAACCAAACAAACTAATTAATTAATTAAATAAAATGTAAAACTTTATTTCCAACATTTAAAATTAATTTAAATCAACAGTAAATTAAAGAATAATAAACTATCATTAAATTAACAAGATTTTCCTTTCAAAACAATTAATCCAATCAGGCACTTACAAGACAACCAAAGACACCAAACTTAACTAACGACATACTTTGACTGGGTTTAAGACTAGACTAGGATAAACCTTGTTACTACCTCCCAATCAACATTTCTGTTGAGTCTTGACACGCTCAGACCTGAGTAACCAGGTGGAGTCAGTGTCATCTACCTGCAATCTTGCAATCAAACAAATGACATACATATTTACATATAATTCATTGTACAAACACACCGTGCAGAGAAAATCACAGAAATCACAGGGCAGTCGGAAGTGAGTGATGCAACTCCATTCTCCATACCAATACACATCACATCAAACTAACAAATTGAGTAACAGTTAATCTACCATAAACATATATATAGCAATAACATCTAAAGGAAATATCTACGCTATTACAAAGCATGTTAGAAATTAATTATCACCATACAATGTATCATCATATCACAAAATGAATCCATTGTCGCTCAAAGGTTAGCGATCAAAACATCCAAAACAAAGTACCAAAGTCTATCATATGTGAAAGCATGCTAACAGAAAACATAAGCATAAATGGAGGGGTACTACATACTCGAATATAAACGTATACGCGTTCGGATTTAGGCTTGGGTACCTGATCCATAATGCATACGCATTTCATGTGGCTTTTTTTGTTTTGGCTAAAACTTCCCCTCTTCGTGGACCCAACTTCTTGCTTTTACCCCAGAGCGGTGTATGATGAGCCTATTTCTATCTTCTATGATAATACAAATATGATCAATATGTCAAAGAATCTAGTGATGCATTCAAGAAAAAACCATATATTAATTAGGTATCGCTTTTTGAGAGAGAAGGTTGTGGAAACATCCATTGGATTGATGCATCTTCATATATATCTAGTTCAAATAAGGAGAGGAAGTAACCGCCAACTTCTCCTGAATTCCTTGTCTGGACTAATGTCAGTGGTACCTCTCAGGGGGAGTAGGTAGTGTCATTGTTGTGGTATGGAGTGGTCATTGTGCAAATATTTTTGAGTTGATTGGTGTGTACTTCTAAGGGGGGTTATTCAAAGCATTTGTAAGTATCTTGGTTCAATTTCAAAGGGGGAAAACAACGTGAAATATATTATCCTTTTCCATTGATGTCGAAGGGGGAGAGAGAAGTCATGTGAAAAAGTCTATTTATACAAAGGGAGAATGAGACACGTATCAACTTAGGGGGGAGAGAGTGTAATGAGTTAGTTGTGCAATGGGGAGAAAAGAGAAAAGGAAATAAGTATTTTCATAATTGTATGTTATCTTTGATGGTTTTTCACATCTTGTGTTTCCATCAATAACAAAGGGGGAGATTGTTACAATTATGAAGATGTTTTCATTGATGTCAACAAGCTTGTGTTGTCATTGGTGACAGTTTCACAGTGGTTGAGAAGAGATTGTTGATTTGATTAGTTGCATTATTTTGTCATCAGTTAAGTTGTTGATGTTAACCTTTGGTGTTGCTTTGATAAGCTTCTATTTATGGTTTAAATGTCAAGGATATTGAGAAAATTTATAAAATAAGGAAACATGTTGCAGAGGTATTCTCATTTGTAAAAGTGTTCTAGTTTTTCTTCGCATTTCTTCTAGGTTGAAGATCTTCTTGTGCGGTTTGGATATGTTGGATAGAGGTGTTTATATTTTCTATATCCAAAATTTTGGGTTCTAGATCGATGTTGAGTCTAGAAGTTGTGTTCACCAGTGTGAATTGGTTTTGCAATGTTGCTTACAAAGGTGTCTAGGAGAATTTATTTTGCTCCACATTTCTCCATAGTTGTTCTTCAAGTCTTACAGCTCTAAAGGTATGTTGATAGTGTTGATCTCATGTCTATGTCAAAATAATTCATGGTTTGGTGCACTCCAAAAGATGGATTATAGAGTTGCAGTGTTTGGTAGCGTAATTTGAATGTACAAGTTGTGTAAATTTTGAAGGTGTGAATCATTGCAAAGGATTTTGATGAATTTTAGGTTAATAGAGGAATTTTCTAGATCATGATGAAGTGTGGTATGTGTTTTGCAATTCATCCTTGGATTTGTGGAAGCATGCCATTCAAATTTAATGGTGTTTACAAGGGTAATGACCTACCTATTGTTTAAAAGTTACATTCGAAGATGTTTGAGTATTGATGAAAGCATGGTGTGGTGTGTGATAGTTGATTTGGGTCCCAATTAAGTTTTGTTTTGGTCCACTTTTCATTCCTATCCACCACAAGAATGTCTAGTGTTGACGTATTTTGAATTTGTAAAGTATGAGGCGAGTTTAGCCGACTTGATGATAATTTTCAAGTTGTGGATGGTGTAAATGCAAGGTGAATTGATGTGATATGAGGCACATTGAATAGAGTTGAGTGTTGTTATGTGAAATTAAGTGCAGAAGTGTGAATTGCAGTGTGAGCTATAATGCAATATTGTTGAATGCAGTGAGTTGAGGTATCTTGATCTCTTGAAGGTTGTGAGTGTTGTTGGAGCTATTGTGGTGGAATTTTTGTTGCATCAAGATTGTGTTCTCTGTGTAACATCTTATCTTCTTTTCTTCTTTATATTCTGATAATGAGCCTAGGATGTGAGCCTTTCTAGCAATGCATCCTATTCTAGTAGTAAGCCTCTTTATACTGATTTTGCAATTACTTATATTGGGAGCTAATCCTCACCATGGTTTTTCCCTTCTAGGGTTTTCCACATAAATCTAGTGTTCTCTTGTGCATGGTTTTGGTTGTTTCAATTTATGTTATCTACTTTTCATGTTCAAACATTATAACAAAATAAGGGTTTAATGAATGCATGTGGATCTGATCATTGTTTTAGAAAGTTTTAATGTTTTAATTTGATATATAATTGATTCACCACCCCCCTCTCAATTGTATTATTCATTTCAACAAAATAGAATAAGTCAGTTGCCCCACAACCAAAATTTGAAATTTTTTACCAAACCCATGCCTAATCATGCAACCAACTTTGTGCAAGCTTTTGATGATGATGAGATGAATATTGATACACCTAATGACATCAATAATTATTACAATAGTAATGAATATGGTCTAGAAAAAATGGTTGGTCTTTTGGATGTGCAACCTCATAAGGGAAAAACCACTGTATTACCTGACATTGCTTTCACTAATGATGATGCACTTAGACATGCACCTGATGATCCTCTCTACATTATTACTCATATCAATAACAAACCTGCACAAGGAATAGTTATTGGTCCCGCATGTGCAGATAATGTGATCACTAAGGAATATTTTTTTGTGCAAGAGCTTTATCAAGATTCTTATGAACAATTGAAAGCATGGATAAAAACTCATGATGGTTTTTCTAGCCCTACGATAGGTTCCATCACTCTTCCTCTCAAAGTTGGACCAAAATAATTTCTCCATCATCCCATCATTGGACCAATTTCATGTGAAGTTGGGTTATTCATGGCTACTATCCATGAATGTCATCTCATTGGTTATTCACAAGTGCATAAATTTTCCTTTTGGAAATGAGATATTTATAGTGCGCCATAGTGGATTCAATCCTTTGTCTTCCCATGAAATTTTTTCATTGGATTTATTTTTGCCTCAACTTATGGAGCCTATAATTCCTTGTGAAGATTTATTTTTCAAGTCATATCAAAATTTCAAGGCAAAGAACATAGCAAAATTATCTCTTCGCAGTATTCTTGAATAATAGGTCCATGGTTGTTCCTTCTCCCCAACTCATCATGGATGAACTGAAGATTGATCCAAAAACACTTCCAAGTAACCAAGATAAATATACTGTAGCCCCTCCACCCATCTCCTATAAGAGACCAAGAGATAATAAGATGATTCCCTTTGTGCCTCCAAAGATAAAACAAGTGTATAGACCTAAAGAAATAGTGGTTTCCCAGCCCCCAGTGGTTGCTTCAGGTCCTCCCTTATAAGAAGAAAAGAAACCTTTGGTTGATAAACCTACTCCTACCCCATCACAACTTGAAAATCATGCAAGAAGAAACATAAATGCTAACGAGTGTAGGCATAGATGCCATGCTATTACCTACCAATTGGAAGAAAAAAACCAAAATAGTGCATGATAATCCAACACCCATGGAAACAACTCAAGAAGAAATCCAACTTTCACCAAAACAAGACATAAAACTAAAAGAATAAATCAAACAAGAAAATTTAAATGTAATTGTCATAAAACCTCCAATTGTTATCAATTTTGATATTAATGATGAGATTGCTAAAATTGATGAGGTGCATAATGAGATTATTATTTTATTTTCAAAGCAAATGAATTTAGGTTGGGGTAACAGTGATGATCCTCCTGATGAGGGTGATCCACCACGTGTTGCACTTGGAGATGCTCCTAGTATGACACTTGTTGAAGTCCCTTTGGAAATTTTCCTACCTTCCCTATATGATGAGCAAGATTGGGATGTGGACAACCTACTTTAGGTTAGCTCGCATGTGTGGTACTATTTTATGTTTTTCTTGTGTTCTTTGTATTTTCTTGCACATGATGTGATCTCTTGTGTTGTGATGCTTGGTGTGTCTTTGTGTTTGTGAGTTTTCTTTAGATGATCCTTATCTTTCCATTGGTGTAAGGATACAAAGGAAACAAACCTATTGTGACATTCCTTTATTTGTATCTTCATTCTTCTATATAGTGTAAACTTTTTCTTTTACCTCTTTGTTATGTGTTTTCCTTTTGGGGACAATGCAAACCATTGAAACATTCAAGTCTCTTCCATGTTGACCCAAAATTTTATTTGTTTTCTCTCTCTATGTTTCATTAATCCATTGTGTTTGTTGTTCCACAAGTATTTGGGGAATGATGTTAGTTTCAAGCTCTATTAGATCACTATAGCGAAGACATATACTGACCCTAGATTCATGGATCCCTCAGTATACCTTTTCATGTTGTTTGTCACATTGTATTTGGGGGAAACCCCTTATCATTATGTAGCTTTATTTTGAAACATAACTTTTTCATTGGGCTTTCCAAATAAGTTCTTGTGATCCTTTGTTGCATGATATTTATCATTTTCTACAATAAAGGAATTACGCACAACATGGTTTTTTGCAATTTCTTTAAAGTAGAGGCATACATTGGTATTATTTTTCTTCACTTTGGGTATGTGCAGGATCATCATGGAAAAAACAGGCCCTTAAGTGGCGAAAAATTCAGAAAAATCAGAGTTAGGCAACTTGAACTAAAAATTTGAATAAGTTATCTATATTATTTCAAAAATATGTAAGAATATAATCCATAGAAAATTGAATGTAGTTTCTAAACTACTAGGTTTTTCTTTTTTTTAAATCTATTTGGTGAAAATTTGAAATATCAATGCAGTAGTACTTAAATTTCAAGGAAAAAATAAGAAGTATGTGTCTGTCTAACCACCCTAACAACAATAATTTATGATAATATTTTTTTATAATATTTTAGATATAAGTAGAGGACTTATGTCCCAATTCGATGCATATTTTTTTGTAATTTTTTCCAAGTAAATAATTAATTATGATTTTTTATTACAACTTTTAAAAAATATAAAAACTTGTATGTCTAACCACCTTAACTTGGTCAAAACTTCATGAAATTATTTTTTTATTTTTAATCCTATAGTATGTGAATCATAGAATGTGACACATGTTTCGGATTCAAAAAATGTGCTACCGTTTAAAAGCTATAGATGTTTTTCAATCAGGCTAACAATTAGGACTTTAGTCATAATTCAAATAGAAAATGAATAATAATTATTTGTTAAATTCAAAGTAAAGCATACTTTATATTGGTGGAAATTTCATCAGCCACATACCCTACACATACCCATCATATCACCACTTTTTCGCCCATCATGATCCTGCACATACCCCTTTATAAACAGAGACTAGACATAGTGGTGCATTGACACTTGATATTGACATTGAAATTTTTTTCTTCACTTTGTTCATGGGAGTTGAATTTAGTCTATCATTAGCATTGCATCTTGTGGCACCTTATCAAGGTTATCAAAAAGTATAACTCTTGGTATGGTTGGGCACACCTTCTAGACTTAGTCTGTGCTTCTCATTTTTCCATCGTTATGGGTACACCTTTTAGACCTAGTGTGTTTCCCATCCTGTCTTGGAGGCTCACCTAGTGAATATTGGACTTCACTAGCCTATGTTCCTTCCAGTTTATGATTCACCTAGAAAATATTGAACTTTACTATTGTGTCTTATAACCACCTTTTGTATGTGTTCTAGCATAATACAACTTTCTAGTCCATACCCTCTTTTGCATTTAATGTTTACATGTATGTTTATGTATGTTGTCTTGTTGCATATCAAACATCTATATGTTTCTTTGTGCTTATGTTGGTTTACCATGTGATCTTAGATCATAGTGGCTTGATCACCCTCCTTGATCCTTAGTCATCCCATTACTTCAACATTTTTGTACATTTGAATCCCTCTTGACACATATTTCTCTACTTTAGTTGGAGACTGGGCGTAAGTGCATACTCTCACTAAAATGGGGGATAAATGTAGTGTAGAAAATTGTATACCTTAATAATTTCACACTATGTTTTAGTCCCCCTAAATTATTGGACCTAATTAAGTCCCTGATTTCCTAAATTATGCATTCCAAAGCCTATTTTTTTTGTTTTATGATAAAGTTTCAAGCTTTAAGTAAATGGAAATAAAATTAATGTTATGATCCTGACAATTTCCTTGCAAATAGGGCTATGATCCATATTCCTATGTGTGTATGGATCCCCCTATATTGTCGAGGACCAATTTTTAATATTTTTTTGGTGGCATTTCAACATTTAGAATTCAAATTTCAATTATCAACTTTTGGAATTTGATTTTTGGGAAATTAGAACAATTGCATATAAATACCTAGTTATTTTACCATTTGAAATCTAACAAGAATTAACAAGAGAACTATTGGAAAACTTATGATCCAGAGCACTATTGAGCAAGTGAAGAGCAACATTTCAGATTTTATTGCAACAACTCAAGATCCAATATCATGTCAAATTCTATGTCTATTCATGTCTTGTGAAGGCTAACATTATTATAGGTCTCCAAGCAATCAAGCATTCATGAAAATCTATCAAGCAAGATCCAAGATCCTTGAAGTGATGTGTATGACTTCAATCCTTCAAGGAAGCCATTGAAAGGTGGTGAGATACAACATTGTGTTCATTCATCATTCTTTCCCTTCAACTATCATTTCTATCATTGACATCACCATTGTGGAAGTGGAAACATTAACACGGGGTTTGACTAAGGATAGCCCCTAAAATGGCCAACCATTTCTCCTCTTTGTGAATGTACAAATTACAATTTTAAAGAGGATTGAAAGAATCTTGAAGAAAAATTCTCCATTGTTACATTTGTTGTCATATATCTTGTCAAGCCATAGAAACTCAATTACAAAATTCACTGACGACAGTCTGAAAAGTTTGCAACCTAGAAATATAAAGTTAGGTCTAGCATTAGAGGAGAACATAATCAGTTCTAGGACCCCCTATTAGGGACCCATATACCCCTAGTTGACTATGTCCCTCTATACATGCCAAATTTAGCTTTTGATGAGAGGTACACATCAATATACCTTCCCTAGATCCACCTACAATTTATAGTTTTAGTTTGTGCATTTCTATTTTATTGCATTTTTCATATTAGGTCATATATCTCAATTAGGCTAATCATTTCAAATCATTTCCAATCCATTTTCAAAACTCTAAGAAATTGGATCCAAGTTTAATTGGCTTACCTCTTTGGTTGATAGTCAATCTATTCACCTTGTTGATCCACCTTTCTAATGAAATGTAGAAAAAGGATCCTAAAAAGTAACCCGAGTGTTTACACATAAAAACATTAAAAAAGGGTTCTTCCCCCTTTTTCTATGTTTCACTAAGACAAATATTTTAGAGATGAAGTTATTGAGAATATTAAAAAGACCCTCTTCTCAAATGAGATAGGATCTTAGTGCACCATCACTCCCAACTTCAACGTGGTCCTAGAATCATTTCAAAATTTTCATCCATATTTCCCAAACCTATAGAGGCAGATGGGAAACCATGTTGGTAATAAGATAATTTAAGGGCTAGACACTCATCTTCTTTTCTCTCATTCATTCATATTCTTTTAATGATGAAATAAACCATTCCTTTGTTGATTTTGTTCCCTTATAATCATTTTCTCAGGTCTAGTTAATAAAATATGATATTTAATTTTGGGGCTAGGTTTCAAAAATAAATGTATCTTGCAAATTTTGATCCCAGGGATTAATCTAGGATCTAGGGTGACTTGTATTTGTAGTTATAGTTTTGGGTGCCCAAGATGGGGATATTTAATTAATTTTCAAAAATATTATAAAGTGTTATACTTTTTTAGAGAAGTTAAGGACAAAATTTTCAATGTAGAAAATCTTGTTGGAGGTTGTCAGCTACCAATTGCAAATCAATAAATATCACACCTTCTTCTTATGACTATTCTAGATTCTTAGGCAATGATATGTCTTGTGCTTTTTATGTTCTTCAATTTGAAAATTTTGGTAAAAAGTTATAGAGTATTTAAAGTAGAGTTGTGTATAAGATTTGTGCATGTAATGTAGTGGTTTTATGTATTTATCTCTGATATCTTTATCAAATCATTTAATAACTTACATATATAGTTTTTGTGATAGGGTGGAATACTGATCACTATTTTATAGGTTGAATTCCATCAAATCTTTCAAAATCAAGGTTGAAACTAAGTGCAAATTTGATGTTTCATTTTATGTTCATTCCTCTAAAACCTTCCATCATTTTATTTTTATAATTTAATAGATTAAGATCATATTGGAATTTTTTTAAAATATAGAAAGGCTTATCAATGTTTTTATCAAGATCCTCTCACATGCCAGGTTGTAGCCACTTAATTAAAATAAGATTACAAAAATGGATAATTCTCACTCAGAGATTTTAAACATAGAAACCACTAATCATAGAATGACCACTTCCAAAGCTATCACAAGGGCTACACTCAAGTAAACAATATCATCACCAGATCTTCACACTCTATTCTCACAAAGTTTTAATGTAAATCATGCTTGTTGTTACTTTGATTATCAAAGATTAGTTCCTCACTATTGTATTTCTCCTTTACTTGATCATGGAAATTTTCTTTGATTTATTTGGTGGGTGATGATTTGTCCTATATCTCTCATGTTGATCATCAAATAGATCATGAATAGTCTATATATAGTAATTTATCTCAAAGATGATATACGTCAATTATAAGGTGGAACAATCTCTAGGCCACATGAACATGTAGTCAACCAAGCATAAACAATATCAAAATTACATGTGGTGGTAAAAAAAGGGAATATCCTTGTGCAATTATCTTCATATCTTCCTTTAGACACAAGTTACCTCCATAAGAGCTCCCTCATTGGTGCAAAATTGAGAAGGCTAGCACAAGTGAAAACCATACAAGTTTTTTGGTTCATTTGAGATGTAAAGATATTGCTACCTCTTGTGGCTACCCAAATATTGTGAAATATGGACATGTTTTCACCCCCATCCTTTCACAAGCTCATCTCCAACTCACAATACTCAATAATAATTTACGATGAAATGTGATAGCCTTTCTTGTCATTTCCTAGTGACTTGCACACAAACACACTATGAAAAAGCATAAATTTAATTGATGCAAGATAGTCCATACATCTTGGATGCTTGTGAATTAGTTTTATTATTTATACAAATTAGTAGATTAATCAAATAAAATATAGAATAGTTCACACAACTAAAGATGAAGATACGATCTGGGTGTTGAAGATAGTGCTAATGATTAAAAGCTATGACACAACCTTATTACCCATTTTTTTCTCCATGCTTAACTAGCTATCATAACATATGATGTGTGTAATTATACTAGAAATATTCTTCACTTAAGTAATTACAACTAGGAGGATTCATTCTATTAAAGTCACTTGGAGATAAATGTGACCTTTGGTGTACCTCAAACAATTTGTACCTTGGAAAATGGGGTGACACACTATCATCCTAACCAATTGGGTTGCAACTCCTTAGGTTGAATTTTCTCTTTTTTTCTACCTATATCATAATTATATCATGCTATGATTACACTTTTAAATAAAAATTGTAATTAATCTCAAATCCTCAATACCATAATCTCAAATTATGGTTCCAATTAACTCAACTTCAACAATGCTACTAAGGATTTAGCTATCAAACTCAAAATCAACTAATCCATCTACGAATGATTTCTATTAAGAAATCACTTTCTCATTTATATTTAGCAAATATTTATTCCAATGAACAATTCTAACTTCAATTATGATAGTCACATTTGTGGCTAGTAGAAATCAAACTTGGAGTAAAGCTTAGCCCTAACAATTATAATCTTCATCGACCTAGTAAAATTACCATAGGCTTGTCTTGCAAAATCTAATTCTATGCCACCTTATGTCTTTCATTTCAAAGTGTTATTAAGACAACTTCAAAATCACTTTGTCACATCTCATTTATCAATTACAAAACAAATACTATTATTACAATATTTAAAAACAAGTACTTACCATTACACGACACTTGCTTAAAGTGTTATCAAACCAACTTCAAAATCACTTTGTCATAACTTATCTATCAATTACAAAACAAATACCATTATTACAATATTTTAAAACAAGTACTTACCATTACATGACACTTGCTTATAGTGTTATCAAACCAATTTAAAAATCACTGTCATAACTTATCTATCAATTACAAAACAAACACTATAATTGCAACATTTTAAAACAAATACTTGCCATTATAGAACACTTGCTTAAAATGTTAATCAAACCGACTTCAAAATCACTTTGTCATAACTTATCTATCGATTACAAAACAAATATTATTATTACAATATTTTTACCAAAATACTTACTATTACTGATGCTTGCTTACCTCTCTTAACAAGAATTGTTGAAAATTACATCATGCGTTGGGCAATGTAGACTGCTCAAAAAAATGTTAATGTTTTTTTCCAAAACACGTCTCGTTTACTTGTTTAAGGTCTAAAATAAAATAGAAATAATTTTATACGATGAGCATTCTTGACAGTGGCGAAGAAACATCACGGAGTAAAAGCGGAAAATGTAGTACAGTAAACGACATCACAAAAGTGCTCAAATAACTAGAAATTCTAAGGCATAGATTCAGTCCAGAATGCTTGGAGTGCATGAACACCGACACGTAGAGGAGTTGGGTTCTTCTGTGGCTGATGTTACTCGACCAGGCGTTTATTCTCTGCAGTTCATTATTCCCTAATAATGTATATATGTACGTCTAAAAGAAAATACAGTGCGATTGGAACCTGGATATATAGGCTCCGGTTGTTGTCGTTTCGGCATCTGTGTTATTGCGTTGAGTTCTTTCGGGTTAGAATGAGGTTTATGTCTGTGGTCTCATTAGCAGTGATTAGATGAGGTTCTATGTTTGTCGCCTTATTAGAGGCCAAGCTTTTTCATTTTTCTTTGTGGTTTTATTAATTGGTCTTTAAGTTAAAGACTTTTGTCCCTTAGCTTCCTCCGTTCTTCTTTCTCCTTCTCATTTGTAATCTCTCACTTAAGGTCTAGCTCTTTTATGATCTCATCAGTTGATGGGAATTAACTTAAGTATATTTGTTGTCTTATTATTTTGTTTTAAAGTTAATATATTTAATGTTGATAGATTTCTAATGAAGATTATTGTTGAAATGTTTTTGGATTAGATTGTGTCAATATTTTGCATCAACATTTCGGATAACACTCTGTGATCCATCATCAAAATGAATATATTTATTTATTCCTGAATTAGTTGATAGGAACTTTCTAATGGATCTTCTAGTTCATAAAAATATTTGAAATGTTATTTTATGTTGAAAAATATATTGTTTTTGATACATAAGCAAGAATTTATATTACTTTGTAAAAAGAAACTTTACATATATAGCCCCCTGGGCTAGATTTATTGTTTTGCCATATCCAAACTGAGACTGGCAGAACTACTACCTTAATCAGCATTGTTTCCAAAACGTCCACATTGGGACAGACACCTTTCCTTGTTTAAACTGAAAATTTACTAGACATTACTACCACCTATACTATATTCATATCAACTATACCTAGATACATCCCAAACCACCAAAAAAGAGATCTATCACTAGACACAACCTTTAGCCAGCACCAACACTGGCCCTGTCCATCTCCAAGAAGCCATTCACGCGGGAAAAGGCTCTGAAATCTAAGACCCAACGACCATGTTGCAAAGGAGGAAGCTTGAGCACCCGCAGCAGATAATTCAAACCCATCACCACCAGCTCCCTATGACCAACCAACGCCATCCCTTTCAAATCCAATAGGAAGGGGTAGCATTTGATAACCTCTTCCGGCACATAGAGCAATCTCATATCTCGTGGCCTTGGAATACCAATTCCAAGGGACACTACATCTAACATAGCCTCCAACCCTACCAGCAAATCCACATAGAAGAGCCTCTTCATCAACGCCTCGGCCTCCCTTTTGCCCAGCCTAATTTCTAAAACTAATGCTAGGAACCATGAGGTTATATCTGTGTCGACCCTGTAAGACTCATCATCCTCTTGGTAGCTCTTCCCCAATATCATCTTCACTATGATTAGAATGAGAATATCGTACTTCTTTAGCATTCTTTTGAGGCACTGGTCCATGATAGACCCACAAAATCTCACCTACCTACCAAAGCTCATCAAACAGATTGGAGTGACAACCCCAATACTCATTAAGGTCTCCGAAGAAATTCTTACCATGAACTTTGATCTCTCCTCCATGAATTACCTATGAAACATGAAGGCCCAACACCAAACACGCACCACATGAAAACAAAAACCCAGACATAACGATGAAGTTAATTAGCTAACCCAATTGGCCATAAATAAAATGTGGTTTCTTGTCGTCATTTCATACCATTATGGAACTGGCATGTATTAACCATGTCGTGCAAGGAGCCAGCCCATCACTAATACCAAGGCACCAACTTGCACATTTGAATCAATTTGACATGACCCAATGGTGGTAATGACTTGATAGCCCAAATTTCCAAATGCCAACTTTGTATAATGTCTGACGTTTTATCATTGTTTTGATAATACGAAGGGATTTGACAACCGCCTTTCTTGCCACATCTTCAAAGCCAACCCCACACTGCCAGTCCTATTTGGCGATCCCCTGAAATTCACCATCACCGAGGTCACAGGAATGAAGTGCCAAGTTAAAATTCCAAGTGTCAACTCCCTTGCATTTGGTTTCTTGCTCGCTATCTATAGGAACTCTAGGCTTAACAAAGGACAATACACAGAAAACAACAAATTCAAAGTAAATTAAGAGAAACGTATGCTACAACATACAAAATATATATTACTATTCTACTATTACAAACTACAAAGAGATATTTGCGATTCATCAAATCTACATATCTATCATATTTTTTCCCCTAACTATTACATTGGCAAGCAACTTTATTTATACTTGCATAAAGGTAGTTTAAGCATTAATGATTGGATAAGATAAGATAAGAACTCCTTGCGTGGAAAGTAACAGCTGCAACCATGTAGATAAGAAGAAATCAGATTGTGTGCATTGGGGTCAAGTTGATTGTAGGTGAAGTAAATATGATAGCTAATGGAGTAAATGTATATTCCAAAATGTGCTGGAAAGATCAAATTTCTATTGGTGGTCAAACCTCATCAATGGAGAAATTACTTCCAACACTCCCCTTTAATTTCGATCACTGATGGCTTCAACATCAATAACACCTAGTCTTTGTCGTAGATACTCAAAATTTTCTTTGGGTAATGCCTTAGTAAAAATGTTTGCAAGTTGATCTTCAGATCTACAAAATTCAAGGCAGATTTCTCCATCGTTGACCAACTCTCAGATGAAATGGTACCTTGTATCAATGTGTTTGCTCCTTTTGTGAAAACATGATTTTTTGATAATGCAATTGTTGACTTGTTATCACAAAAGATTGTTGTTGGTTCTTCTTGATTATGCAATAAATCTAAGAAAACTCAATGCATCTGTATTGCTTGACATAATGCAGTAGTTGTAGCTACATATTCTGCTTCAACTGATGAGATTGTTACTATGGGTTGCTTCTTCGATGCCCATGAGACAATCTAGATCCAAAATGAAATATGTGTCCAAAAGTACTCTTCCTATCATCTATGCTACCTGCAAAATCACTGTCAATGTAACCAACCAAATTAAAATCATTAGTTTTGGAATATAAAATTCCATATCTTGTTGCTCCTGCAACATATCTCAGTATTCTCTTCCCAACTTGCCAGTGAGAATCTTAAGGTGAATCAATGAACCTCGAGATCAAACTAATTCCATACATGATATCTGGCCTTGTAGCTGTAAGATACATTAGACTTCCAACAAGTCTTTTAAACATAGTTGGGTCAACATTTGACCCTTTATCCTCTTTTCTAAGCTTTGTTCCTGTAGCAACTGGAATTGATGTTGGATTGCTTTGTAACATTCTGAATCTTCTCAATACATCCTTCACATACTTAGATTGACAAATGAAGATTCCTTTATCATATTGAACAATTTCAATGCCTAAGAAATATCGCATTAAGCCTAAATATTTCAAACTCTTTCATTAAGGCTAACTTGAGCATGTCTGCAAACAAATCTCCACTAAAAATTAAATCATCAACATATAGAATTACAATCAATATTTGACCTTGTTCATTGGTCTATGTATACAATGTGGGCTCATTGTTACTTCTATTGAATTCATTACTTATCAAATATGAATCAATCCTACTATACCATGCCCTTGGTGCCTGTTTCAAACCATAAAGTGCTCTCTTCAATTTACACACTTTATTTTCATGCCCATATACCTCATATCCTGGAGGTTGCTGAACATAAACTTCTTCTTCAAGAAAACCATTCAGAAAAGCTAATTTTACATCCATTTGATAAACTTTCCAACTATTTTGTGCAGCTATTGCTAAAACAGACCTAAATGTATCAAGTCTAGCAATCGGAGAAAATGTTTCATTATAGTCAATCCCGTACTATTGTGAAAATCCTTTTGCAACTAATCTAGCTTTATGTTTTGCAACTTTACCTTCAACATTAAACTTAGTCTTATAAACCCATTTAAATCCTATAGAATCTTTACCTTCAGGTAGATCCACTAACTCCTTTGTTTGATTCTTTTCAATAGAATCCATTTCTCCATCCATTTGATCCAATTATCTTCTTTCACTGCTTCTTCAAAATATACCAGATCATGAGAGAATAAAGCAAAATTTGAACATAAATCTAAATTCTCTCGATCTTGATCATATATTTCTTTTAGACTTCTTATTTTCTTACTTCTAGGGCATGGTCTTAATGAAGCAAGTGTAGGATCTAACTCATTACTTACATTTGAATCTAAAGTAGGCTGGCCTTCATAGTTTGATGGTTCACCCTGCACAAAATTTCTTGGAGTACTTGGTCCTGCTTGATTTGATTGACCATCATTTTCTTTTAATTCTTCTTCACTATGAGGTATTGGTGCTCCACTTAAGACTATACTGTCAATGTTTCCATCCCATGCTTCTTCCTCCTTAAATTTAACATCCCTGCTAATAATCATTTTCTTTGAAATAGGATTATACAATCTATAAGCTTTTGATTGCTCACTATAACTGATGAAAATACACTTTTCACTTTTATCATCCAATTTCCTTCTCAATTTAGATGGCACTAAGGAATAGGAAATGCATCCACAAATTCTAAAATGAGGTATAGAATGTTACTTACCAGTCCATGCTTCTTGTGGAACTCGATCCTTGACACTCTTTGTAGGACTTCTATTCAAGATGTATACTGCACAAGCTACTACTTCTATCCAAAAAAATTAGACAAATTCTTCGCCTTCAACATGCTTCTGGCCATCTCCATTATGGTTCTATTCTTCCTCTCTATTACACCATTTTGTTGTGGTGTGTACTTTGTTGTAAATTGTTTCTTGATACCATGATCTCTACAAAAGTCTAAAAATTCATTAGAACTATATTCATCACCTCTATCTGATCTAAGTATCTTAATGTGTAGACCACTTTGCTTTTCAACCATAGCTTTAAACTCCTTGAATTTACTAAAGGCTTCAGACTTATGCTTGAGAAAGTATATCCAAGTTTTCCTACTGAAATCATCAATAAATGTTAGAAAATATATGCTTCCACTTAAGGATGGAGTTTTCATTGGTCCACATATATCAGTGTGAATTAAATCTAATGGTGTCCTTGCTCTGTATGAACTCCTTACGGGAAAATTTTCTCTATGTTGTTTTTCTAATATACAACTTTCACATGTATTAGCTGGATTCTCTATGGGTGTAAACCTTTCACCATATTTCTCTTTTGCAATAAACTCAAACCTTCAAAATGGAGGTGACCATACCTTAAATGCCACAACCATGTTGGGTCTAAGTATACTGTTTTGAAACTTACTTCCTCTGATCCTTGGATGCAATCAATCCAGAGGGGGAACATCCAATTCTTGGTCATCTCAACCTTTGCAATTAACCTATCACTAGGATTTTTATCCAAAATTGTACATACATCTTTGTTAAAAGAAACTTTATACCCTTTTTGCACTAACTGACCAACACTCATCAAGTTATGTTTTAAACCAGGTACAAAGAAGACATCAGGAATATATCTCTTTCCTCCATTCTTAGTCAAAACATTTATAACACCTTTCCCCATTACAGATACTTTACTATCATTTCCCAATTTCACTTCAGATTTCATAGAATCATCCAAACTAGCAAATAATCCACTATTGCCTGTCATGTGATTACTGCATCCACTATCTAGAAACCATATATTACTGGAACTTTCTTGAGCAACATTACAGGTTAAGAATAACCCTCCTAAGTTATTATCTGATACACCTAAGTAATTTGCATTTTGTTTATTCAGGTCTACTTTTTTCTTCCAACATTCATTTGTTAAATGACCAAATTTCTTACAATGATTACATTGAATATGAGACATATAAAACCTAGGTGATTGTTGTTGAAATTGATTTCTTCCTCGTCCTCTATTATTGAAACTCTGATTGGACTTATTAGTCCATTCTCCTTGATCTGGACTCATGCCCCACCTCTACCTCTTCATGTTCCTCTGAAGTTTGACCTTCCTCTTCCTCTGCTAACTAACACTTGAGATCTAAAAGCATTCTCTAAAGAAGAATTATTATTCCTATTCATTCTAGATTCATGAGACAATAAAGATCCAAACAGTTGATCTACAGATAATTGAGCTAAAGCTTTTGACTCTTCAATGGCAACTACAATTACATCAAACTTACTAGGTAAACTTCTAAGTATCTTTTCAATCACCTTTTGGTCTACAATATTTTCACCATGTGACCTCATTTGATTAACAATATTCATCACCTCAATAAAGAAATGATCTATAGATCCAGATGCATTCATATAAACATTTTCAAAACTTCTCCTTAATGTTTGTAACTTAGCTACCTTTACTTTGGTTGTACCTTGATAAGCAATTTCTAATGCATCCCAAGCTTGTTTAGACCTCTTTGCTATAGCAACCCTAGGGAACACTGAATCATCCATAACTTGCTGAATAATAAACAAGGCTTTAGCATCCTTTTTCTTGGTGTCTTTGAGCTAGTCTTTTTCTTCTTGTGTTAATGCTAGAAAGGCTGCATGATCTTGTGGTTCTACAAAGCCATTCTCTACCAAATCCCATACATTTTGAGAACTAAACAATGTTTTCATTTTTATTGACCAGAAATCATAGTTCTTACCAGTAAATGGTAGAATTTGAGGCTGTGTGAGGCTATTGCTAGATGCCATGACTATGAACTTATTTGCTTCAGCAGTCTAATACCTTCAAACTATGGCTACTTGCAAACAACAACTTCTCCTTCTTTCCAAATATTACAGCCTTCTTCTGAGGCTATAGTCTCTTTCAAACACTTGATCTCGACTTCAATCTCTACTCAGTAGCTACAACTTCTCTGGCTCAAATTTCTAACAGCTCTCCTTTCTTTTAAAGCAACATTGAAGATAACACAGTCTTCTATTGCTACCCACGATCTTCTTGCTCTGATACCAGTTCTAGGCTTAGCAGAGGACAATACACAGAAAATAGCAAATTCAAAGTAAAATAAGACAAACATATGCTACATCATACAAAATATATATTACTATTCTGCTATTGCAAACTACAAAGAGATATCTGCGATTCATCAAATCTGCATATCTATCATATTTTTTCCCCTAACTATTACATTGGCAAGCAACTTTATTTATACTTTCATAAAGGCGGTTTAAGCATTAATGGTTGGATAAGATAAAATAAGAACTCCTTGTGTGGAAAGTAACAACTGCAACCATGTAGATAAGAAGAAATTAGATTGTGTGCGCTGGGGTCAAGCTAATTGTAGGTGAAGTAAATACGATAGCTAATGGAGTAAATGCATATTCCAGAATGTGCTGGAAAGATCATATTTTTGTCGATGGTCAAACCTCATCAGTGGAGAAATTACTTCCAACATGAACCCCAACCTTTCCACAACATGTGTGGGAAAGGCGCCCACCCAACCACCCACATTTTATGTTGAAAAATATTATTCAAAGTATATATATATATATATATAATTGAGTTTGTAATAATAATAAGGCTATTTTCAAATATTTTGTGTATAAATTTTTTAATCAAAATTTTACTTAATAAAGATGAATCACAAAGGATGATCCAAAATATTAATACAAAAATTTATTATAATTTCAAGGAGGCATAATTAGGTGGCAGCAATGACATGAGTGTGTTAACAAAAAGAATCTTACCTTCAATCTTAAATTTGACAAGCATTTACATGTCAAAATATTGTTAAGATTGAGAGGTGTTCTACCCCAATAAATAACAAAATTACATTTTTAAAACATATTAGAAGTAAAGTTGTACTTTTAAAAAGTAACATAAATATATTTAATATTTACTATACTTTTCAAACTAAATAATAAAATAAAATTATTGAAATAATGAATTGTATTGTTTTGAAAGTAAAATAATTTATACATACAAGTAAAATAGTTCTTCCTAAACAATGCAATAAAATAAGTCTGAATAAAAATAATTATAAAGTAAACAAAAATTGAATAGGTGTTAAGTAAAATAAATGAAAATGGAATAAATAAAACTAAATTACTAAAATAGATCTTCAAATAAAAATAAAGTAAAATAAAATAATCTTTAATTAAATAAAATAATTTAAAATTGATATCTATATATAATTTTTAGATAGATGTATTTAAGATATATATACTAATTAATTAACACATCTATATTTCCTATCAACAAACCAACTAAACTCTTATTAATTCCTTATTCTATCTCATATACAAATTCAAACAAATAAAACATATATTCAGAGATTAAATTGTATAACCATGTTCAACAATTTTAACAATAAACATCATCAAATTATACAATGGGTAGAACTTAAAAAAATATAAGGATAATGGTTTTACATATATCTAAGGACGACTACCTTTGATTTTAATAGGCTACAGAATTAAATCCTAAAAGCATTCCATAGTAAAATCATATCTTCAAAACAAAGTTCAACCATTAAAGGCTAACCACTTTATATGTGCAGGTCACCATATAGAAAATTTAGTTCAGAGACCTATACTGTTATGACTGGACTATGAGGACAACGTAAGCACCTATACTGTAATGCCCGTGCAAGGGACTATATACAACAGTGAGAAGGTATATAAAGAACAAATTCCTAAACTGTTATGACAGTGTCAAGGCCTTTAAGAAACAGTGCAGAGAAGGCCTAGTGCTTAAATCCTGCAAGCGTTCCCAGTTCCTGTACAGCCTCTATAACATGTTCAAGTCTACCTACTATCTCTATCACAAGTGATGCAAAGGTACCCAAATGAATTGCCTCTTGAAATTCTATACTGACTGTCTTTTTAAGTTTAGGAGGCGTCTCAATTCTTAGCAATAGATGGTTCTCTTCTTCTTTATTAACAGGTGAATCTTGTTCTTCCAAAGCCACAGAGATCGATTCGAAGCTGCAGTCATGATTGCCAGTGCCTTCAGTTGAAATATTGATATGGGCATTGTTTTTAAGTACATGCACTGGCCTGTGATGTTCAGGTGGGCCCCTTTTTTGTGAGGATTGTTGGGTAGAATTCAGATCAATGTTTTGATCTGGATTACACGGTGGATGGATTATGTGCCAAATTTTGGGTTGAATGCAGACTGAAGTATTGAGCTCCTCAACTGCAACATGCAAACTCTGCATCATGGACTGTGGAGGAGGGCATTGCTTCATATATTTTATGCTCTCAGCTAAGTCATGGAGTATTTTTGCTGCCTCCATACCCACTTTATAAGTGGAGGGTTTCTTGAACGCCGATAGATTGATGTGGGGTGCCTGCATGGTAAAATTATTTAGGAATTATTTCAAGAGCTTAATTAAATGTCTGGGTTACGTATGAAGTGTTACCAGTTACCAGATATTCTGAACGAAGGCATCCATGCAGAGCAACGACACAGTAAGCCAGGTGACGTAGCATGCATCCTACATGCACGTATTGTTTCCATGGATGTCTGAACCCAAACATGCCATGTCTCGGTTCCCAGCTAGCGAAATTGGCCTGCAAAAACTCAATGGTTCAAAACACTGGCAAGTCTAGCATTTCTTCAACTTAATGCTATGAGATTTCCACAATCCATAGTGCTGAAGATTTTTAATTTTCTGGATTTTGAGATTGTGTTGGAGTTTTTTCATCAACGTTTCGGATCACACTCAGTGATCCATCATCAGGATGCTAGAGAGCATAGGAGATGAGAAATGGTTAGATGCAGACTTAATTTTTTCTTAAAAGGAAGAGAGGTGAGAGGTTGAGGAGAGAGATGGATCCATCTCCTGCCCATAAACTTCTCTCTCTTCACTGAAAAAAAAATGGCTCATCAACTATTTCTCATCTCTCTCTGACAGGCTCGTGATCCAGTGAGCTCCAAATCCATCAAAATGTCATTCTTCAACTTGTAAATGTTAGAGAAACATGCATTAGATGTTTTTATATGAGAATACGATATACCAAGGATTCATCATTTGCTTTAGAATCTAAGACATCCTTGTATCCTTTGCAGATGAGGCCTTCTAGAATTTTTCCTGATTCATTCTCGTTTATTACAGAATGCTCAGAAAGCTTCATGTAGTCTACCATACACCCTGTAACAGTGCATCAACTCAGAAAAATGTTATTTACAATGTGAAATTAAATGGTTGCTATTGTGATTAATTAAAAACAATGATTCTACCTTCAAGAGAGTAGGATAAACCATGAATTCTTTTAACAATAGAGCTGTGGAGATCCTCTCCTGCCCATATTGGGCGTATGAACAAACTTATAATGAGAGAAACTGCACATCCGATTGCTATGTTGGAAAGGCGTTGGTAAGCCATGGTAAATATGTCTTCAACGCGATATCCAGACACTGTTATCATGCTGAATGTAAGAATGAAAATCATAACGGCATAATCGTACTTAACCTTTATCTTGGGGATGAAACGAAAGAATGTTGCAAGGGCGCCTGTTAAACAACAAACGGGAGTATAATGAGTAATTACTATCAGTAGCAAGCAATGAATCTCAATCTATACAATA
>VDFB02193867.1:725558008-725579326 GCA_007258455.2 Sequoia sempervirens | reverse complement strand
TCATTGTTTTAGAAAGTTTTAATGTTTTAATTTGATATATAATTGATTCACCACCCCCCTCTCAATTGTATTATTCATTTCAACAAAATAGAATAAGTCAGTTGCCCCACAACCAAAATTTGAAATTTTTTACCAAACCCATGCCTAATCATGCAACCAACTTTGTGCAAGCTTTTGATGATGATGAGATGAATATTGATACACCTAATGACATCAATAATTATTACAATAGTAATGAATATGGTCTAGAAAAAATGGTTGGTCTTTTGGATGTGCAACCTCATAAGGGAAAAACCACTGTATTACCTGACATTGCTTTCACTAATGATGATGCACTTAGACATGCACCTGATGATCCTCTCTACATTATTACTCATATCAATAACAAACCTGCACAAGGAATAGTTATTGGTCCCGCATGTGCAGATAATGTGATCACTAAGGAATATTTTTTTGTGCAAGAGCTTTATCAAGATTCTTATGAACAATTGAAAGCATGGATAAAAACTCATGATGGTTTTTCTAGCCCTACGATAGGTTCCATCACTCTTCCTCTCAAAGTTGGACCAAAATAATTTCTCCATCATCCCATCATTGGACCAATTTCATGTGAAGTTGGGTTATTCATGGCTACTATCCATGAATGTCATCTCATTGGTTATTCACAAGTGCATAAATTTTCCTTTTGGAAATGAGATATTTATAGTGCGCCATAGTGGATTCAATCCTTTGTCTTCCCATGAAATTTTTTCATTGGATTTATTTTTGCCTCAACTTATGGAGCCTATAATTCCTTGTGAAGATTTATTTTTCAAGTCATATCAAAATTTCAAGGCAAAGAACATAGCAAAATTATCTCTTCGCAGTATTCTTGAATAATAGGTCCATGGTTGTTCCTTCTCCCCAACTCATCATGGATGAACTGAAGATTGATCCAAAAACACTTCCAAGTAACCAAGATAAATATACTGTAGCCCCTCCACCCATCTCCTATAAGAGACCAAGAGATAATAAGATGATTCCCTTTGTGCCTCCAAAGATAAAACAAGTGTATAGACCTAAAGAAATAGTGGTTTCCCAGCCCCCAGTGGTTGCTTCAGGTCCTCCCTTATAAGAAGAAAAGAAACCTTTGGTTGATAAACCTACTCCTACCCCATCACAACTTGAAAATCATGCAAGAAGAAACATAAATGCTAACGAGTGTAGGCATAGATGCCATGCTATTACCTACCAATTGGAAGAAAAAAACCAAAATAGTGCATGATAATCCAACACCCATGGAAACAACTCAAGAAGAAATCCAACTTTCACCAAAACAAGACATAAAACTAAAAGAATAAATCAAACAAGAAAATTTAAATGTAATTGTCATAAAACCTCCAATTGTTATCAATTTTGATATTAATGATGAGATTGCTAAAATTGATGAGGTGCATAATGAGATTATTATTTTATTTTCAAAGCAAATGAATTTAGGTTGGGGTAACAGTGATGATCCTCCTGATGAGGGTGATCCACCACGTGTTGCACTTGGAGATGCTCCTAGTATGACACTTGTTGAAGTCCCTTTGGAAATTTTCCTACCTTCCCTATATGATGAGCAAGATTGGGATGTGGACAACCTACTTTAGGTTAGCTCGCATGTGTGGTACTATTTTATGTTTTTCTTGTGTTCTTTGTATTTTCTTGCACATGATGTGATCTCTTGTGTTGTGATGCTTGGTGTGTCTTTGTGTTTGTGAGTTTTCTTTAGATGATCCTTATCTTTCCATTGGTGTAAGGATACAAAGGAAACAAACCTATTGTGACATTCCTTTATTTGTATCTTCATTCTTCTATATAGTGTAAACTTTTTCTTTTACCTCTTTGTTATGTGTTTTCCTTTTGGGGACAATGCAAACCATTGAAACATTCAAGTCTCTTCCATGTTGACCCAAAATTTTATTTGTTTTCTCTCTCTATGTTTCATTAATCCATTGTGTTTGTTGTTCCACAAGTATTTGGGGAATGATGTTAGTTTCAAGCTCTATTAGATCACTATAGCGAAGACATATACTGACCCTAGATTCATGGATCCCTCAGTATACCTTTTCATGTTGTTTGTCACATTGTATTTGGGGGAAACCCCTTATCATTATGTAGCTTTATTTTGAAACATAACTTTTTCATTGGGCTTTCCAAATAAGTTCTTGTGATCCTTTGTTGCATGATATTTATCATTTTCTACAATAAAGGAATTACGCACAACATGGTTTTTTGCAATTTCTTTAAAGTAGAGGCATACATTGGTATTATTTTTCTTCACTTTGGGTATGTGCAGGATCATCATGGAAAAAACAGGCCCTTAAGTGGCGAAAAATTCAGAAAAATCAGAGTTAGGCAACTTGAACTAAAAATTTGAATAAGTTATCTATATTATTTCAAAAATATGTAAGAATATAATCCATAGAAAATTGAATGTAGTTTCTAAACTACTAGGTTTTTCTTTTTTTTAAATCTATTTGGTGAAAATTTGAAATATCAATGCAGTAGTACTTAAATTTCAAGGAAAAAATAAGAAGTATGTGTCTGTCTAACCACCCTAACAACAATAATTTATGATAATATTTTTTTATAATATTTTAGATATAAGTAGAGGACTTATGTCCCAATTCGATGCATATTTTTTTGTAATTTTTTTCCAAGTAAATAATTAATTATGATTTTTTTATTACAACTTTTTAAAAATATAAAAACTTGTATGTCTAACCACCTTAACTTGGTCAAAACTTCATGAAATTATTTTTTTATTTTTAATCCTATAGTATGTGAATCATAGAATGTGACACATGTTTCGGATTCAAAAAATGTGCTACCGTTTAAAAGCTATAGATGTTTTTCAATCAGGCTAACAATTAGGACTTTAGTCATAATTCAAATAGAAAATGAATAATAATTATTTGTTAAATTCAAAGTAAAGCATACTTTATATTGGTGGAAATTTCATCAGCCACATACCCTACACATACCCATCATATCACCACTTTTTCGCCCATCATGATCCTGCACATACCCCTTTATAAACAGAGACTAGACATAGTGGTGCATTGACACTTGATATTGACATTGAAATTTTTTTCTTCACTTTGTTCATGGGAGTTGAATTTAGTCTATCATTAGCATTGCATCTTGTGGCACCTTATCAAGGTTATCAAAAAGTATAACTCTTGGTATGGTTGGGCACACCTTCTAGACTTAGTCTGTGCTTCTCATTTTTCCATCGTTATGGGTACACCTTTTAGACCTAGTGTGTTTCCCATCCTGTCTTGGAGGCTCACCTAGTGAATATTGGACTTCACTAGCCTATGTTCCTTCCAGTTTATGATTCACCTAGAAAATATTGAACTTTACTATTGTGTCTTATAACCACCTTTTGTATGTGTTCTAGCATAATACAACTTTCTAGTCCATACCCTCTTTTGCATTTAATGTTTACATGTATGTTTATGTATGTTGTCTTGTTGCATATCAAACATCTATATGTTTCTTTGTGCTTATGTTGGTTTACCATGTGATCTTAGATCATAGTGGCTTGATCACCCTCCTTGATCCTTAGTCATCCCATTACTTCAACATTTTTGTACATTTGAATCCCTCTTGACACATATTTCTCTACTTTAGTTGGAGACTGGGCGTAAGTGCATACTCTCACTAAAATGGGGGATAAATGTAGTGTAGAAAATTGTATACCTTAATAATTTCACACTATGTTTTAGTCCCCCTAAATTGTTGGACCTAATTAAGTCCCTTATTTCCTAAATTATGCATTCCACAGCCTATTTTTTTTGTTTTATGATAAAGTTTCAATCTTTAAGTAAATGGAAATAAAATTACTGTTATGATCCTGACAATTTCCTTGCAAATAGGGCTATGATCCATATTCCTATGTGTGTATGGATCCCCCTATATTGTCGAGGACCAATTTTTAATATTTTTTTGGTGGCATTTCAACATTTAGAATTCAAATTTCAATTATCAACTTTTGGAATTTGATTTTTGGGAAATTAGAACAATTGCATATAAATACCTAGTTATTTTACCATTTGAAATCTAACAAGAATTAACAAGAGAACTATTGGAAAACTTATGATCCAGAGCACTATTGAGCAAGTGAAGAGCAACATTTCAGATTTTATTGCAACAACTCAAGATCCAATATCATGTCAAATTCTATGTCTATTCATGTCTTGTGAAGGCTAACATTATTATAGGTCTCCAAGCAATCAAGCATTCATGAAAATCTATCAAGCAAGATCCAAGATCCTTGAAGTGATGTGTATGACTTTAATCCTTCAAGGAAGCCATTGAAGGGTGGTGAGCTACAACATTGTGTTCATTCATCATTTTTTTCCTTCCATTATCATTTCTATCATTGACATCACTATTGTGGAAGTGGAAACACTAACATGAGGTTTGACTAAGGATAGCCCCTAAAATGGCCAACCATTTCTCCTCTTTGTGAATGTGCAAATTACAATTTTAAAGAGGATTGAAAGAATATTGAAGAAAAATTCTCCATTGTTACATTTGTTGTCATATTTCTTGTCAAGCCATAGAAACTCAATTACAAAATTCACTGACGATAGTCTGAAAAGTTTGCAACCTAGAAATATAAAGTTAGGTCTAGCATTAGAGGAGAACAGAATTAGTTTTAGGACCCCCTATTAGGGACCCATATACCCCTAGGCGACTATGTCCCTCTATACATGCCAAATTTAGCTTTCGATGAGAGGTACACATCAATCTACCTTCCCTAGATTACAATTTATAGTTTTAGTTTGTGCATTTCTATTTTATTGCATTGGTCATATTAGGTCATATATCTCAATTAGGCTATTCATTTCAAATCATTTCCAATCCATTTTCAAAACTCTAAGAAATTGGATCCAAGTTTAATTGGCTTACCTCTTTGGTTGATAGTTAATCTACTCACCTTTTTGATCCACCTTTCTAATGAAATATAGAAAAAGGATCCTAAAAAGTAACCCTAGTGTTTACACATAAAAACATTAAAAAGGGGAACTTCTTCCCCCTTTTTCTATGTTTCACTGAGACAAATATTTTAGAGATGAAGTTATTGAGAATATTAAAAAGACCCTCTTCTCAAATGAGATAGGATCTTAGTGCACTATCACTCCCAACTTCAACATGGTCCTAGAATCATTTCAAAAATTTCATCCATATTTCCCAAACCTATAGAGGCAGATGGGAAACCATTTTGGTAATAAGATAATTTAAGGGCTAGACACTCAACTTATTTTCTCTCATTCATTCATATTCTTTTAACGATGAAATAAATCATTCCTTTGTTGAGTTTGTTCCCTTATAATTATTTTCTCAGGTCTAGTTAATAAAATATGATATTTAATTTTGGGGCTAGGTTTCAAAAATAAATGTATCTTGCAAATTTTGATCCTAGGGATTAATCTAGGATTTAGGGTGACTTGTATTTGTAGTTATAGTTTTGGGTGCCCAAGACGGGGATATTTAATTAATTTTCAAAAATATTATAGTGTTATACTTTTTGAGAGAAGTTAAGGACTAAATTTTCAATGTAGGAAATCTTGTTGGAGGTTGTCAGCTACCAATTGCAAATCAATAAAGATCACACCTTCTTCTTATGACTATTCTAGATTCCTAGGCAATGATATGTCTTGTGCTTTTTATGTTCTTCAATTTGAAAAATTTGGTAAAAAATTATAGAGTATTTAAAGTAGAGTTGTGTATAAGATCTGTGCATGTAATGTAGTGGTTTTATGTATTTATCTCTGATATCTTTATCAAATCATTTAATAACTTACATCTATAGTTTTTGTGATAGGGTGGAATACTGATCACTATTTTATAGGTTGAATTCCATCAAATCTTTCAAAATCAAGGTTGAAACTAAGTGAAAATTTGATGTTTCATTTTATGCTCATTCCTCTAAAACCTTCCATCATTTTATTTTTATAATTTAATAGATTAAGATCATATTGGAATTTTTTTTAAATATATAAATGCTTATCAATGTTTTTATCAAGATCCTCTCACATGCCAGGTTGTAGCCACTTAATTAAAATAATATTACAAAAATGGATAATTCTCACTTTGAGATTTTAAACATAGAAACCACTAATCATAGAATGACCACTTCAAAAGCTATCACAAGGGCTACACTCAAGTAAACAATATCATCACCAGATCTTCACACTCTATTCTCACAAAGTTTTAATGTAAATCATGCTTGTTGTTACTTTGATTATCAAAGATTAGTTCCTCACTATTGTATTTCTCCTTTACTTGATCATGGAGATTTTCCTTGATACATTTGGTGAGTGATGATTTGTCCTATATCTCTCATGTTGATCATCAAATAGATCATGAGTAGTCTATATATAGTAATTTGTCTCAAAGATGATATACATCAATTATAAGGTGGAACAAGCTCTAGGCCACATGAAACATGTAGTCAACCAAGCATAAACAATATCAAAATTACATGTGGTGGTAAAAAAAGGGAATATCCTCGTGCAATTATCTTCATAGCTTCCTTTAGACAAAAGTTACCTCCAAAAGAGCTCCCTCATTGGTGCAAAATTGAGAAGGCTAGCACAAGTGAAAACCATACAAGTTTTTTGGTTCATTTGAGATGTAAAGATATTGCTACCTCTTGTGGCTACCCAAATATTGTGAAATATGAACATGTTTTCACCCCCATCCTTGCACAAGCTCATCTCCAACTCACAAGACTCAATAATAATTTATGATGAAATCTGATAGCCTTTCTTGTCATTTCCTAGTGACTTGCACACAAACACACTATGAAAAAGCATAAATTTAATTGATGCAAGCTAGTCCATACATCTTGGATGCTTGTGAATTAGTATTATTGTTTATACAAATTAGTAGATTGATCAAATAAAATATAGAATAGTTCACACAACTAAAGATGAAGATACGATCTAGGTGTTGAAGATAGTGCTAATGATTAAAAGCTATGACACAACCTTATTACCCATTTTTTTCTCCATGCTTAACTAGCTATCATAACATATGATGTAAGTGTGTAATTATACTAGAAATATTCTTCACTTAAGTAATTACAACTAGGAGGATTCATTCTATTAAAGTCACTTGGAGATAAATGTGACCTTTGGTGTACTTCAAACAATTTGTACCTTGGCAAATGGGGTGACACACTATCATCCTAACCAATTGGGTTGCAACTCCTTAGGTTGAATTTTCTCTTTTTTTCTACCTATATCGTAATTATATCATTTTATGATTACACTTTTAAATAAAAATTGTAATTAATCTCAAATCCCCAATACCATAATCTCAAATTATGGTTCCAATTAACTCAACTTCAACAATGCTACTAAGGATTTAGCTATCAAACTCAAAATCAACTAATCCATCTACGAATGATTTCTATTAAGAAATTACTTTCTCATTTATATTTAGCAAATATTTATTCCAATGAACAATTCTAACTTCAATTATGCTAGTCACATTTGTGCCTAGTAGAAATCAAACTTGGAGTAAAGCTTAGCCCTAACAAATATAATCTTCATCGACCTAGTAAAATTACCATAGGTTTGTCTTGCAAAATCTAATTCTATGCCACCTTATGTCTTTCATTTCAAAGTGTTATTAAGACAACTTCAAAATCACTTTGTCACATCTCATTTATCAATTACAAAACAAATACTATTATTACAATATTTAAAAACAAGTACTTACCATTACACGACACTTGCTTAAAGTGTTATCAAACCAACTTCAAAATCACTTTGTCATAACTTATCTATCAATTACAAAACAAATACCATTATGACAATATTTTAAAACAAGTACTTACCATTACATGACACTTGCTTATAGTGTTATCAAACCAATTTAAAAATCACTGTCATAACTTATCTATCAATTACAAAACAAACACTATAATTGCAACATTTTAAAACAAATACTTGCCATTATAGAACACTTACTTAAAATGTTAATCAAACCGACTTCAAAATCACTTTGTCATAACTTATCTATCGATTACAAAACAAATATTATTATTACAATATTTTTACCAAAATACTTACCATTACTGACGCTTGCTTACCTCTCTTAACACGAATTTGTTGAAAATTACATCATGCGTTGGGCAATGTAGACTGCTCAAAAAAATGTTAATGTTTTTTTCCAAAACACGTCTCGTTTACTTGTTTAAGGTCTAAAATAAAATAGAAATAATTTTATACGATGAGCATTCTTGCCAGTGGCGAAGAAACATCACGGAGTAAAAGCGGGAAATGTAGTACAGTAAACGACATCACAAAAGTGCTCAAATAACTAGAAATTCTAAGGCATAGATTCATTCCAGAATGCTTGGAGTGCATGAACACCGACACGTAGAGGAGTTGGGTTCTTCTGTGGCTGATGTTACTCGACCAGGCGTTTATTGTCTGCAGTTCATTATTTCCTAATAATGTATATATGTACGTCTAAAAGAAAATACAGTGCGATTGGAACCTGGATATATAGGCTTCGGTTGTTGTCGTTTCGGCATCTGTGTTATTGCGTTGAGTTCTTTCGGGTTAGAATGAGGTTTATGTCTGTGGTCTCATTAGCAGTGATTAGATGAGGTTCTATGTTTGTCGCCTTATTAGAGGCCAAGCTTTTTCATTTTTCTTTGTGGTTTTATTAATTGGTCTTTAAGTTAAAGACTTTTGTCCCTTAGCTTCCTCCGTTCTTCTTTCTCCTTCTCATTTGTAATCTCTATCACTTAAGGTCTAACTCTTTTATGATCTCATCAGTTGATGGGAATTAACTTAAGTATATTTGTTGTCATATTATTTTGTTTTAAAGTTAATATATTTAATGTTGATAGATTTCTACAATTCATGAAGATTATTGTTGAAATGTTTCCGGATTAGATTGTGTCAATATTTTGCATCAACATTTTGGATCACACTCTGTGATCCATCATTAGAATGAGTATATTTATTTATTCCTGAATTAGTTGATAGGAACTTTTTAATGGATCTTCTAGTTCATAAAAATATTTGAAATATTATTTTATGTAGAAAAATATATTGTTTTTGATACATAAACAAGGATTTATATTACTTTGTAAAAAGAAACTTTACATATATAGCCCCCTAGGCTAGATTTATTGTTTTGCCATATCCAAACCGAGACTGACAGAACTACTACCTTAATCAGCATTGTTTCCAAAACGTCCACATTGGAACAAACACCTTTCCTTGTTTAAACTGAAAATTTACTAGACATTACTACCGCCTATGCTATATTCATATCAACTATACCTAGATACATCCCAAACCACCAAAAAAGAGATCTATCACTAGACACAACCTTTAACCAGCACCAGCACCGGCCCTGTCCATCTCCAAGAAGCCATTCACGCGGGAAAAGGCTCTGAAATCCGGGACCCAGCGACCATGTTGCAAAGAAGGAGGCTTGAGCACCCGCAGCAGATAATCCAGACCCATCGCCACCAGCTCCCTGTGAGCAACTAACGCCATCCCTTTCAAATCCAATAGGAAGGGGTAGTATTTGATAACCTCTCCCGGCACATAGAGCAATCTCATATCTCGTGGCCTGGGAATACCAATTCCAAGGGACACTACATATAACGTAGCCTCCAGCCCTACCAGCAAATCCACATAGAAGAGCCTCTTCATCAACGCCTCAGCCTCCCTTTTGCCCAGCCTAATTTCTAAAACTGATGCTAGGAACCATGAGGTTATATCCGTGTCGACCCTGTAAGAATCATCATCCTCTAGGTAGCTCTTCCCCAATATCATCTTCACTGTGATTAGAATGAGAATACCGTACTTCTTTAGCATTCTTTTGAGGCGCTGGTCCATGATCGACCCACAAAATGCCATCTGCCTACCAAAGCTCATCAAACAGATTGGAGTGACAACCCCAATACTCGTTAAGGTCTCCGAAGAAATTCTTACCACGAACTTTGATCTCTCCTCCATGAATTCCCTATGAAACATGAAGGCCCAACACCAAACACCCACCACACGAAAACAAAAACCCAGACACAGCGATGAAGTGAATTAGCTAACCCAATTGGCCATAAATAAAATTTGGTTTTTTGTCGTCATTTCATGCCATTATGGAACTGGCATGTATTAACCATGTCGTGCAAGGAGCCAGCCCATCACTGCTGCCAAGGCACCAACTTGCACATTTGAAGCAATTTGACACGACCCAATGGTGGTAATGACTTGATAGCCCAAATTCCCAAATGCCAACTTTGTATAACGTCTGACGTTTTTATCATTGTTATGATAATACGAAGGGATTTGACAACCGCCTTTCTTGCCACATCTTCAAAGCCAACCCCACACCGCCAGTCCTATTTGGCGATCCCCTGAAATTCGCCATCACCGAGGTCACAGGAATGAAGTGCCAGGTTAAAATGCCAAGTGTGAACTCCCTTGCATTTGGTTTCTTGCCCGCTATCTATAGGAACCCCGACCTTTCCACAACAACATGTGTGGGAAAGGCGCCCACCCAACCGTCCACATTTTATGTTGAAAAATATTATTCAAAGTATATATATATATATATATATATATATATATATATAACCGTCCACATTTTATGTTGAAAAATATTATTCAAAGTATATATATATATATAAAAATTTGAGTTTGTAATAATAATAAGACTATTTTTAGATATTTTGTATATAAATTTTTTAATCAAAATTTTACTTAATAAAGATGAATTACAAAGGATGATCCAAAATATTAATACAAAAATTTATTAGTCGATAGGCTATTATAGGTGAGAATTCAACCGGAAAAGTCTCACTGTCTGATGCTGACTGAGACTATTCCGGTTGGATTCTCACCTGAGACAGGCCATTGGCATTTTTTTCCCTGAGAAGCTCATTAAATATTTCCTGTTTGAGTTATGCGAATATCGCTTCTTCACTGTGCTCGCCGTCAGCAAATTCCCGTATCTACTATGCTCGCCGTCAGCAAATTCCCATATTTCACTGAGGCATGGCCATTCCTCCTTTTTTGGCGTCACCAGGTATGGGTGGGAGCCATTCGCGCCGTTCTACACCACTCCCCTGGTCTGCGTGTGTTGCCTGGCATTTACAAAGTCACCAAATATTTGTGAGATAATAAATGCAGCCTGCTTTAAGATGGCTTCGACCTTTACTTTTTTTGTGCAGCGAACAAGCAGTTGCCATGAAGTCTCAGATTTGATTCGTTTTTGAGGAAAAATGGGTTAAGAACAGTGGGACGCATTATTTCTTAAAGAGAACGACTTCTGAAACAGCATTCCATTGGGTTGTGGTGGCTTGCGAGAGCTGGAGAGTGGCATTTTTGTGTTGCTGCTGACTAAACGCCTCATTTTATAGGAGATTCGAGTGTTAAAGAAGGATCTGAGTATTGGCTCTTGCGTTGTTGTGCGTCCTCTTCAATTTCAGGCTGAGATAACTACACTTCCCAGTCATTTTGTGCTGCTAACATATTGCAACTGAGATTTCAGAGTGTTATTCAGGTCACTAACTCCAGGTTCCTTTCTTGCACTTACCAGTTAGTGTGTGCAATCCTACTCGTCATTTTTTAGTCAAATCTGTAGATGAATATTTTGTGTATTGAAAGTTATTAATCATGCTTTTCCATTGAAGAACTCCCGAATAGTTTGACATTAAAGTGCCTTCATAACAAGCTGATAAAATTTGTAATCAGTTGTATCATCTTGATATTAACGAAATCCTTGGGAAGATATAGGACAACTATTGTTAAAGTACCAGTATACTGTAGCTGCATTTAGCTTAGTTACAATGCTTGTAATCAAACCTGTTATGCTCATAAGTCGATGTTTCAGTTGTTGATCGAGTCTCAATAATGTTGTTATGTATGAAATGCATAGTATGGGTTAACCAAGGATTCAATGGATGAAGTTCATATTGGTTTCAGTCACTGAATCTTCTCTTCCGGTCATCTCTTACTGTTGTCCATTGTTTGCAATAATAAACTGAGTCCTTTCCATTTGTAATCAATCTGGCAGCAAATAGTAATTTCGCCGATCTGTGAACCTTCCTGTGTTGTGTTGATGGAAGGAATAGTATATCAATGTCACTTCATTCATTAATAATGAAATCTGAAAGTAGTTGAGGCATATGATGCTTCTAGAGTTGGTCGATTCATGAGCTTGAGATATGACTTTCGTCGTCCTTCTCATTGGCATAATAACTACTGGAAAATCACCCAATCCCTACTAGGATTAGCCAAAGGAATAGGAGTATAAAAAAGTCCAGAGATTACAGAAGTGTTGGTGTAAATATTTAATGTTGTCTCATTGAGCTGATCCTTTTGCCCTCGTTCTGCGAGTAGAACGAGACTATCTTATTATTCCAATTCCATTCGCCCAAAATTCCCAACTCTCTAATTTCTATGTAATGTCAATCACGCATACCCCATCTCACAGATGACATCATTTGAGTAGCTAAAATAAAACTCGAGTAGATTTTGGTAACGTAATTATTAATTGGGAAAAGTTTGTGTGTAAAGAAGCTCCATTCCTTTCATTTGGGCTAGCCGGCTGATGGGTGTGATTCATAATTTTTATTGTCAGTTTCATCGGGCTTCATTGTAAGAACTGTTGCTTATTAATTACCATCTAAAAATAAATAAATAAATCTACAACCTAGAGCCAAATTCCTTAGGGCTGTCAAAAATGGAGTTAAGTGTGATTTCTATGAGGCCTTAATTTCATCAACTAACTTAAAGTCTCGATGAGAGTTCTCATTGACGTGGAGTAGAAGTGGTGCTTAAGGAAAAATAAAAAATAAACTTTTCTGTTGTAGGGCCCCACGTTCTTTCTTTTCAAGAAGTCCTCCTTAAATATGATCCCATTTTCTTTAGTCATTTAAATAATGAAAACAATAAATAAAAGAAGGATATGTTCCCACATTCCTGTGAAGAAGGGAAGTATCTAAACTAAAAAGGATTAATTTTTTTTTTGAAAGAAAGGCTAAAGAATTAGGTAGAATCGAATTTTCTTTAAAAGAAAGGAAGTTTCCCATTCTATAGTAAATAAATTTAAAAGATATAAGTAAATACTGTTATTAATTAATTATAGTATTCATCATTGATGTAATTATATATATATATAAAGAAGGAATGAATAAGTAGTTAGTTAAATAAATAAATACATTATATATAGGTAAGAGATATTTTATTTTGAGTTTAACATTATTTTTGAAAAGGAAAAAAGCAGGTTTTATAGGGACCTAAAACCATGAAGTTCAAACAAACAAAAGATAGCATATAAAGTACCAACAACCGACCAGCTGTCCCAAAAAGGAAACGACAGCAACAAAAGACAGCAGGGTCCAAAAAAAGGACCACCCAAAAAAACCAGAAAACCAAACACCAGGTTACTCCAAATTATTCAGTAACTCCTCAGCTTCTTTTTCAACATTCTGCATATCCTGTAACCCCTGCCTAAGGATTTGAACCGTGTGTGAAGAAGTCAGGGTTTTCCTTTTTATGTTTGCTCTGGTACGAGTCGAAATACCTTCACCGGCCGATTTGCTGCCGCCTCTGTTCACATCCAAATCCACCACCAGCGAACCCTTTTGACTTTTTTCAAGCTTTTCCACCATCGCATTTATGATGATTGTATTATGCCTTGCAATTTTGTGGTTGTTTGCAACAGTGGCCCTTATGTTTTGTCCAATCTTGAACATATTACATTCAATACTTGTCAATCTATCCTCCTGTAGTTGCTGTCTTTTCCTCGGTAAAGGAATTTCCTGTTCCTCACTAACTCTTCTGTCCCAACTGATCTTCTGCTCCAGTTCCATAACCTTATTATTGAGAACAGTAATACAGCCTTTCAAATCACAAACTTCTTTCTGGGTCCATTTGAGAATGGTAAAAAGACCCTCTGTACTTTTTTCTGCAACACTAACCATTTCCTCAGGCTTGAGCATTTTCAGGGCAGAATTAATTTCATCCTGAATAGGGGGTTCAAAATGGTCATTCCCAACTTGTCCAGAAGCAGGGGCACTAGGGGCCGAATCCTTACTAACCAAGGGCTTCTCAGAGATGATCTCCATAGAATTTCCAGAGTACGAAACAAGTTTCATAACAGGGTTACCTTTAAAACCAGGGGACAAACCCGGAGTGGGGCACCCAGGAGACGGCTGGGGGTTAAGACAATGCAGAGGAGCCAGATCCGGACTAGGGTCCTCAGGCAGCGGATGTCGTTTAGGATAAGACAACGGGGTAGGAACTTTTAGATTTTTCCGACCGGACAAAGACAGGGGAGCAAAGGTATCAAGGCCAACAAGAGCACAAGCAGGGGGGGCCCGGGGCTCAATTTCCTTACTACTTTCAGTTTCCTCATCATCCAACTCTTCAATATCTATAGTTTTAGGCAGTGCAGGAAGATTTTGAAAATGCTCAAAAATGAGCCTAACAAGACCAGGGTGGATAATAGCATTCCTCCTAGGGTTTCTTTCCACATCATCGAGACAATTCTTCAAAGAGGAAAATAAGTAGAAAGGCAGAGATATACGAACCTTATGACGGAAATGATTCAAAATGGCAAAGTGGTAACCATAGGCTCTGGTAAAGCATCCATCAACCGTAATATATTCCATGATGACTCTTAAAACTTTCCTCCAAATAGATTTTATGGACTCCACATCAAAGTAACTGTTAGCAACCTTGACCATCTTCACTTTCTCCTTGTCTTTTTTGGGAAACTTGATAACCGCTTCATCAGAGAAACGTCGATCATGATAGAATTTAACACCCTCAGTCGAGAGACCTGTTATTTCACCAATTAAGTCCTCACTCAGCTTAACATTCCTTCCAAACAACACGATCTCTCCATTTTTCCAATTTTTGACAAAATAGTCCAGCATCTCTTCATCCGTACCATGGAGCTTTTCCATATAAGGGACTAAACCTCCCTTTTCAATTCTTTCCCAAGCTTTAGTATTCTTTCTATGCTCCTGGAAATTGCTCGGCTCCACGCGTTTCCTTTCTCCACCCATAGTCAGCCCACTGTAATACCACTCAGAATGGTTGTTTTGGGTCCCGTTTAGGCAATTTCTGTCGAACACCCAGAAAGCGTGCCGCAGACTCTTCTTGAAAAAGAAAGTGACGTCGGTACCATCAAATCTAATGAAATCGATGTACTGGATCTTTATCCATTTCATCATGACTAAGATTGCCTTCTCTCCCATGCACTGAATCATAATAAATTAGCACTTTCACTTCATTATGGAGGTTGTCATTCTTCCTCCATGTGTACTCCCCACCTTTCTTAACCCCTTCGTTGGCAAAGAAATCCACCACCATATTGGCTTCTCTATAGGCGTGTGACACTTTCACTTTTTCAAATTTCCTTAATAAAGCTTGCGTGTCTTTGATCCACTTTTTGATGGTCCACGAGGGGGGTACGTCCAAGAATACAATTTATTATATTCAAAGAATCGCCCTCCAACCACAGATTTTTTTTGTTGATCTTGACGGCTAGGCTGACAGCATGAAAAGCCCCAACAGCTTCCGCCACATGGTTAGTTTGAATTCCAATGTCCACAGTAAAAGTCGCAATAAAAGCCCCAATGTTGTCCCTTAAAACACCCCCACTACCAGCTTTACCTGGGTTACCTTTGGCCGCACCATCAAAGTTGGCTTTATTCCAACCCAATGGCGGCATAGACCAGGTAGCATTATCTCTCCCACAAACTCTAGAATTAAGAGTTTTTGTCCCACTTAAATTTGTATTCCACTTTTCAGCTGTAGCAGCATCAAAGGGAGACCAAATAGCTTTCTCAAACATTTTTCTAGGAATTAAAGATAAAATTTCCTTTATTGCTCTTACAATTTTAGCATACACGTCCCCTTCCTTCATCTCTTTATCCCTGAAAACTCTATTGTTCCTTTCTTTCCAAATATTCCAAGAAACAAATGGAAAAATGAAAGACCATAGCTTTCTCACAAATGGATTTTTTGAAGGAGCTTTCCATTGAATGAAGAAATCTTCAACAGAAGCAGGGAAGACCCACACCATCTCAAGAAGCCCCAATAATTTATCCCAAATATTCAACACATAATGGCAATGGAGAAAAAGATGATTAATAGTCTCAGCTTCATTCCTGCACATAAAACACCTATTTGGTAATTGAATTCCTCTTTTTCTAAGATTGTCCAAAGTGAGGATCTTATTCTGTAGCATTATCCAGTAGAAAATGTTGATTTTTGGGGTCAAATGATTAATCCAAGCCTTAGCCCAGAAAGGAGGAAGCTCCCTCGGACTGTCTAACAAAGAAGTGGCAGAGGCAACTGAAAAAATACCAGATGGGTTATCTAACCAAAGAGCAAGATCCCCCACCTGGTGTTGAACCGGTCTAAGGGCTCTGAAAGCCGACTGAATAGGACCCAGATCCAGACTGATGGTCAACAAATCAACCCAACCTCCATTCCTCCAGTAATCCTTAACCAAGACTCCAAATTCCTTTTTGCAATCATTCATCCATTTACTATAATTCTCTATGCTAATTAAAGGATCTTTAAAAAGCCATCTATCTTCCCAGAATCTGACTAAATTTCCATTTCCAATCAACCATCCAGTTCCCATTTCTAAAAGCTTTCTTCCTTTACCCATATCATTCCAACACACAGACCCACAAGGTAAAGAAGAAGAGTTTAAAATTTCATTTAAAGACTCATAGTTTTTGAAATATTTTGCTTTTAAGGTATCACGCCATTCTCCATTTAATGTAAGAGTTCTCCAAAGCTGTTTAGCAAGAAGGGACACATTTAAAACTTTAATTTTCCTTAACCCCAAGCCCCCCCTTGATTTGGGTCTACAGACCAAATCCCAACCAACAAGTGGCAATCTCCTTTTGTCCTCAACTCCAGACCATAGAAACATTTTCTGAATTTTTTCAATGGCCTCAGCGTATTTGGCAAGAATTTTAAATATACTGAGAGCATAAGTAGGAAGATTTTGCAAAGAAGCCTTTAGGTGCTAGACTTTTCCAGCTTGACTTAGAATAGCTCCTTTCCATCCTGATAACTTCTTGTTGAATTTTTCAACTAGAGAAATCCAGAAAGATTCCGGAGGTTTAGAGCAAAGAGGTAAACCAAGATAAGTTGAAGGAAGAGACTCAACACGACATCCAAGAATTCGGGCCAGTTTAACTTGTCTATGCTCCGAAGTGTTGATGAAAAAGATTGAACTCTTAGCCCTGTTGACAACTTGCCCAGAAGCAGATTCATATAGATTCAGGATTTTTTTAAAAGTCTTAGCTTCAGTCACCGTAGATCTTCCCATAAGAATTGTATCATCAACAGATTGTTGGTGAGAGCAAATAAGAGGAGAAGAAGAAGGTCTTAAGCCAATAAGGGATCTTTGATCAATAAGCTTTTTAATATTCCTACCTAAACTCTCAGCCAAAATGGTAAAAAAGAATAGGAGAAATAGGGTCTCCCTGTCTGAGGCCTCTGGATGTCTGAAAAAACCTTGATGGTGATCCATTCACAATGACAGTAGAAGTAACTATCGAAACAAGCCGGTTCACCAACTGAATGACTCTGTTATTAAAACCAAACTTATCCATAATTTTAAACAGGAAGGCCCAATCAACCCGATCATAGGCTTTTGAAATGTCAAGTTTAAGAATAAACCCTTCAGTTTAACATTGTTAATATTAATGAAATATTATTATAAAGAGAAGTATTAAGATATTAACATTGTCATTGTAAAGAGAGGATTAATAATTGTTAGTTGTATTTTTCTTGCCCTATTGTAAAATATGGATATTGCATATTCTCAACCCTCTTAATTATAATAGCTTTGTCAAATTTAAGTTAATTACCTAATCCAATTTTTGGACTCATTACTCAATTAGTTTGCATATACCCTATAAAGTAATGTTTTGTGAAATAGTTATTTTACATGATTTTTTTTAATATGATTTAGTAGCCTCTAGCAAAACACTTTAAATTAAATCATCAACATGTTGTTGGGTAAAAACCCAACCTAGAATAATTATTTAATCTAACTAGCCCATTATGCAATGCCTTATATGCAAAGCTTAAATTATTCAATTAATAAATGTTATTTGGGGCTCACGCTAGATTTGAAAAATTTAATAATAAGTTGCACTCAAAAAGAATAAGTCGGTTACATCTAAGTATTTTGGATGTGGAGATTCTTAAGTTCCCCCCCATGCGAATATTAAAATAACTATTTTAGAGTCAACCATTCTTGTAGTAAACTAAATTGTCCAAACTAAGACATTTAAGTCATTGGAAGGAATTTGAGGTTTATCCTCCAAGAAACTCGTCTATAAGGAGTCACCCAACATGAACCCATCGCTAATTAAACCTTGAGTTGTATCTCATTCAAATGTATTATTATCAATATAGTGATAGGCTTAGGAGTTGTGTTGTATAATGGTGGCCCGTTGTGTAAGTGTTAGGTTGCTAATGTATGTTGTAAAAAAAAAAATATTGTTAGGTTTTTTAATGAATAGTTCTAGAGTAAAAAATTGGTCCCCTAAATCACACAACTAGGAATAAGTTAATAAGCTAAATGGGAGTTTGGAATTGATAGCCAATTCCAAACTGCATTTATTATAAATATCAATTAAGAGGACTACTGTGAATAGAAGAACATGGGGACCTTTAGCTCTATTGTCATTTATTATATGATACTGGTTGACATGAACATATGAATAGAAATTTTCCCTAAAACTTTGTCACGGCATTTTTAGAGAAGGATAGCCTTCAAAAAAATGTGAAACATCTCTTTCGTTTCTCCATCCGCAAATTTAAAATGGGCAGGATTTGGACTGTGTCGGCGGTGTTGATGGTAGGTTCCAACTAAAAACCTTTCAAAAAACATTCAAATAACCTAAAACTACCAACCTTATTTTTATTTAGATAGAAGTAATTTTAGTAAGGTAAATTGACATTAAACTCGGGTTAAACATTATCATCAGTATAAGCTTAATGATTTAGTTATAATGTTTAGATGAGATAATTAATAATATTACCAATGATTAAATTGGCGATTTTAAAGAGTATATGGTGGCCATTTTCAAAGAGTTATATGTTGGGATAATATTATGTTTAGATTGAGGTAAATAAAAAAATAATATTAATATACGGTGGAAATGTGAATACTCAAGGGGTTTTACCCCATGTATAAAAATAAAATAAAATAAAATGTGAAATATTGGTATTAAGGAATATTTGACTTTTGAGTAAAATAATCGTATTATTGTAGAAAGAATTAATAATAATTATAGTGGTAAAATTTGTAAATTATAAATACAAAAAAGGGTAGTATAGTATTGGGATACAATTAATGCTACACATTATATTTAGTAATATTATTTTATAAATAAAAAACGTTATTGTTAATTGGTGGTATACTAATAAAATTACTATCATAAATACTGTTATTGTTAATTGGTGGAATAACAATAAAATTACTATTATAATTCCAAATAACGTTACTCTTAATTCTTATAATTAACATTATTGTTAATTCCAAATACTTCATCCACTTATATTGTCATTTAGATTTTCTCAACTAAAAGTGAATTGGGAAAAAGGGTCTATAGAGACATATAGCCAACACATCTTTCCGGATTTCCATTTTATTCACAAATTACTATTTATTTAATATAGTGTATATATTAATGCTTAATAGGCATACATCTTGAAATATGAACATAATAATCTCTATGCAACTTTACGTATTTGAAAATTTAAATTTTGATCGCATTTTACACATTATATTACCTATATTATAAAAAATCATTTTATACTTATCGGACTATTTTATACACATCATTATATCCTTTATATTTTCAAATTAATTTTGACAGATAACTCTCTTTCTGAAAATACTCATGGTATAAATACATTTACTCGTTACAAATTTGATAAAATAAAAGCAACTATTTCAAATAAGTATAAATATATTTGCTCATTGTAGATTTGCAAAAATAAGACCAACTCTTTCAAATATATAATTTCATCCAACAAATATGGTTTTATTCAAAATACAGATATTTTCTTAGAAACTACATTAGAAATGACATCTTTTGGGACTATGATGAGATTCTTCACGAAAGTTCCTTAAATTTAAAGTCTTGAAAGTGCTATGTTTCAATATAGAAATGCCTTGTTAACATAAGTTTATCTAATCATTTAGGTGTATAATCAAATACAAAAAATTAAAGTACATTGTAAGATGGTTTAAATTCTTTTCCATCTCTTTTAGAACCATCAAACATGTAAGATCATTTAAATCATTTTTGCATAACTTTTTCCCATATTAGTGCATTGCTTAGTTTAATGGTTATAATTTGATGGCTTAAGGTAAATAGTATTATGGGAAATAGTGTAGTTGGTTATAAATATTTGTTTGATGGTCACTTGGTAGGTGCCTTACAAATTTTAAGCAAAGGGGCCTCCTTTAATCTTCTCTATTGTGAAGATTGAATTCCTTGCCCTGGGTAGAGTACTTTCCCTTATTGTTTTTCCCCAACGAAGTACCTTCATAGGAGTACTTGTCGTATATCAAGAGGTTGGTTCATGGTTTTTTGTCAAATGTTCACTTGATGGATTGCTATATTCCTAAGTAGTATAGTGTGATTCATGGTGTTTAGATATGTGTGGAAAAATTAGGTAAATGAATGATGTTGATAAACTTTTCACATGTTCAATTATTGGGTAGACAATTCTTCTCCCATTAATTACATCACTTTATATCCTCTAGGTTTTAAAAAAAAAAATAGTGTGTGGGATTTTATAATAGTTATATATATGGATTATGAAATTTAATTTTAATCTATATTTATATTTTTTGAACTTGATTATGCATATAAGGGAATTTGTATGTTTCTTTATTGCTGTATGCTATTTTAAAAAAATTGTAGTTTAACTTTAAATCTACTCCTTAGATAGAATAATTTTTATTTTATTTTTAAATGCTAATTTTTATTTGTTGATCTAATTACAAATATATGACTAATTGAACTAATAAAATATCTCCCTTCATCAATTCCAAGCATGCTCATAAAGAGAATCATTATTTCATTTTCTAAGCATTTCTCGATGAATATTTTGTTTCTATTATGGTTGTCATGTTTCCACCCCATTTCCAAATGTCCTTTTACAAATCACACACATGCAACTTTTATTGTTATCAAATACTCAAAGATGTTCCTCTTACAAAACTCCCCAGGTGATGGAAAAC
>VDFB02193867.1:725385689-725557908 GCA_007258455.2 Sequoia sempervirens | reverse complement strand
GTGTTGTCATTATGAGTATTTTGTTTTTCATGTCAAAGGAGAAATCAATGCAAAATATTATTTTTCCTTTACCATTGATGTCAAGGGGGGAGAAGAAGCATGTGGAAAAGGAAAGGAAAAATGGGAGAAGCATATGAAAAAAGAAAGGAAAAATGGGAGAAGAAGCATGTGAAAAAGGAAAGGAAGAATGGAAAAGAAGCATGTGAGATGAAAAGAAGTGTATAAGAAATTATCTTCCAAGGGGGAGAAACAGAAAAGTGTATTCAAATCTTGTATGTTATCTTTGATGGTTTTTCACATCATGTGTTGCATCAATGACAAAGGGTGAGATTATTGCAAGAATGGAAAGATTGAAGGTGTTTTCATTTATGTCAACTAATCAACTGGTTATCTACTAGTTGTTGTTGGTTGTATATGTCGAGGATTTTGAGAAAATTGTAATAAAGATATGTTGCAGGTGTTCAGTGGCTACTCTGATTTTTGGTCCAGATTTACTCCTATGTTTGTGCGGTTAAGAAATGTTGTTTGTGGTTGTTAGAAGATGCTATATCTAGATTTTTTTGTTGGTTTGTTGTACATTACAAGTTGTGTTCACCAGTTGTGAACTATGGTTTTTTGTGTTTCTAGTTGAGGTTCGGGAGAAATTTTGTTGGTCTGTATTTCTCTTTGATGAAGTCTTATGACATGTGGTTCTAAAGTTGAGTTTCCCTAATGGTATTGAACTTAATTTCAGCATTTGGAAAGTTCATGCTTAAAGGTTCTACGTGTTTTACACTGTTTTGGTTGACCTTGTGTGAAATACTACTTTCGAGGATGCTGAAGCATGTTGGATCTATTTGGGTCCCTATGAAGTGTGTGTTTGGGTCGCCCTCATTCTAATTCCACCCTAGGATGTTTTGGCACTAACCTAATTCGAATTTGGATTTGGATGGCTGACTTTGGATATGTTTCAAAGTTGAAGATGATATAAATACAAGATGAGTTAGTGATGGAAAATATACAAGAGCAAAGAATAAGAGAAATAAGAAAAGAGAGAAAGTGTATTTTGGTGCAAAATTGATTCTATTTAGTAAGTGTGTGTGTTGCGAGTGTGGGAGATCAATGTGAGGCTTAATGTTGAGTTTCTGGATGCAATGAGCGGAAGGTGAACTCTATCATTCATGCAAGTTTATTGAGTGATTGTGGTGGAATCCTTTGTTGCATTGGGATTGTAATCTCTCTGTAACAAGTCTACTTTGCCTTCTTTGTATCTCTATGGTAGAGAGCCCTCTAGGTTGTTAGTCTTATTGGACAATGAGTCCTTGTTCTGGACAATGAGTCCTTATTTTAGGTAGTGAGCCTTATTTCAAGAAGTGAGCCTCTTGTAATCGGTTTTGATATTCTATATAGTGTGAGTTTATCCTCACTGTGATGTTTCCCTCATTGGGTTTTCCATGTAAATCTAGTTTTATTGAGTTTATGTGTTGGATTTTAGTTTTTGCATTGGAATTTGATGATTAATCATTTAAGCAATATTAAGTATTAGTTACATTAATTGAATTAAAGGTTTAATTCTGGGACAACTAATTCACCCCCCATCTCAGTTGTCCTATTCAACACAAATAACACAAAATGCAAAAAAACACTTGCAAAACTTAGAAAAGCACAAAAAAATAGAAAATCTAGAGAAAATCCTAAACAACCTCAAATAATCAAAAACCACAACATCCCAATAAACTTTCAAAAAAGACCAAAAATAGCCTCAAAACATTTCAAAATACCAAAACATTGAAATATTCCAGAAATCCAAAACTGCCCATCCCATTTCGCTTTCACCCACAATAAACTTCATCCATAATAAATCAATCATCACCTTCCACCTTTGGTAAAAGAAATAGAAAACAAGTGTCTCAAGTCGTAAAGGGAGAACCTAAGTGTCAAAATCTAAAGTCTAGATCATAGGTAAATGAATCAGTGAAGTTTGTATCAATGGATTATCATAAACCTTATTCTAATCAAACCATCCAATAAAAATGTCCTAGGATGCATCCTTCCTCAATGGGCATCAATATCAGACATCGCCTTAGTTGTATTAAATTGGCAAGAGATATAGATAACACTGATTGTTTGTCTTTGATCTTTTCTTCTGATTTATCTCAATGACCCATTCCCAGGACCTCTCGATGATTTCTATCAAAATGATTTAGAGAGAAATGAATGGAGAGTCGATCATTATATTTCATTTGTTGTTCTTGTGGGTATTCTTGTAAAATAATCTTGACGCATACTTGCTTAGTAGTCTGTAGGGAGGTTGTTTGGAGTAGATTGTTGACTATTGGATATGCTTTGGTCCAAGATATTTTGAACTACTAAACTACATTTTGACGAGGTTTTTGTATGTCAAGGTATGAAAAAGAACTATCCTATTTGTTTGCAGATTCAAAGTCCATTACACTAGATACAACGTCATCTTGGTTATCAATACCTTGATGCATCGTCTCTACATGTTATATAAAACAATAAGGAATAACAAAAAATAAAAAATCCCAAGATAATGAGCACATCATCATCATCATGCATTTCTCATCATTTTAGTTGGCCAAAATATAATTAGTTGATCGGGAATAAAGAAATAAGACTTAGTTTGATAATTAATGTAAGCGTTTTGTTGTGTCAGTTAGTAGTTAGTGGTTTAAGAATTAGTTCCCAAGAGAATAATTAATGTAATGAAATGATGTGATGATTGGTATTCAACTATCATCCATGTGTTATATGTATCACGAGTCATGAAGTTAATGTCATGTTACTATTGTGGCTATGATTGTCCTAAAATACTTGTACTAGCATCTATTCGATAAATAAAGGCAACAATGATGATTTTATGCTTTACATTCTAATACATTATTATGTTCTATCAATTATTCTCATTTACTCATTGCATATGTTGGAATTCAATTCGTGAGTAAACATTTTGGTGCCATTTCCTAAGTGGACCATGGAATCACTTGTCAACATGATGGCAGTGTAATGGGTTGACCGGTAGAAGAGCCTGTGGAAACTAATGAGGAAAGGGAAGACAAGTTGACACAATATTTGATAAATCTTTGTAATATATCACTAAGATATCATGTATAGAGGGAATCCCTGAGGTAGTTATCTAGGATAGACTAGAAGTGAACGATGAGGTTGACCACCTCCTCAATCATCTGCCAAGATTACTCACTTGCCATTTCATCATCCTGCAAGACCTTCGGGTGGAGGAGGATCAGGAATACCAAAGTTAGAAAATATTGTAGTGCTACGAAGAGTGAACCAAATGGGAAGAGGAGGAATGAGAAACTAGCCAGAGACATACTCTCGGTAACCAAAAATGATCGCATGAACAACTTTTAATCACTGTACATTCAAACAAAGACAAGAACTGATTGTCAAGCAGGCATGAGACTCAAGAGGAGAAGGTTCAGCAATCACTTAGGCTATAGGAGAAAGAAAATCAGCAACAAAGAATAAGGCAAGTTGATAAATAATTTAATGAGGATCTAATTGAAATAAACCAAAGTATTAAAAGAACACATGAGAATCTTAAGGAAATAGACCGATCCATTAGTAGAGCACATAAAATTTTGGTTGAGGGGAGGGATGAAGGACCCTTCAGCACTTCATATGTAGGAAGGTACAATATATGTGAAAATGAAAATGAATTAAGTGAAGAACTTGATAATAGCATCAAACGCATTTGGGAATTGTCCATATCAGACGACGACGAATGACTGACGACTGGAAGTTTTGAGCCCACAACCCTAGGGCCGAGGGAGTACTAGAGGGAACCCCAAGGTACTCAAGGTGTCGAGGACACTAAGAGAATATGTGGGAGTGACACATACTTGGACAAGAGTGCAAGTGACGCACCAGAAAATAACAAGAAAACTAGTCTAGTTGGGTCCAATACACAGGGAGGAAAATGGGGAAGGATGGTGACTCCAACCGAGTGACAAAAGCTGCCAAAATTTGTGGGGAATGGGTAAAAAGATCCAGTACAACATTACAAAACATGTGAAACAATTTGGATAGCCAATGGAAAAGACGATCTGGATCACTAGCTGAAGGCATTTCCAACAACACTCAGAGAGTGCCATTGACTGGTACTAAGAATTGGACCAAGTACATAGAGCATCCTGGAGATTATTGAAGCAAGCATTTCAAGATGAGTTAAAATTCCTAATGGATGGTAGTGATATTGTAGCAAAGATCTATAATACCAAGCAAGGGAAGAACGAGAGTGTGCAGACCTATAACCAGAAATTGAAAGATTTGTTGGGGAAACTAGAGACACAGCTAGTGGATGGTCTGAAGAAGAGGTGGTCTATTGAAGGACTCCTTCCCTCACTCTAGAAGAAAATTAAGGTGGTACCTCCATCCTCATAAATTGAAGCATATAATTGTGTGATGGACATCAAGAGTGAAAAACAAGACACCTTCCCGAGGGAAAAATAAAGATGATGACGAAAGTATGGGGGAGAGCGAAGATGAATCAAAAATTGTACAAGCTCTTTGTCCTGACATGTTGAGAATGATGAAAGAACTAAAAGATGGCAAACAAGGGTTGAAGAAGGCGAACGAATTGTGGTGTACCGAATGCAAAATAGAAGGTCACACAAAGGTGAACTGACCAAAGAAAATGTTTTGTGACATCTGCCAAGTTATGGGACACTCCATCAAGGAGTGCCTATACAACTTAAAAACATGAATTTCACAAGTGTTCTTTGCACAAGGCGAACAATCAACCCCTCCGACCACACCATCGAAACCCCAAAACAACGCATCCCCTAGTGGCTATTGCAACAATCAAAGAAGCAACAATAGTACACTAAGAAGAAAAATATAGTATGACAACAATGGTAGACCCATGATCCAGTGCCAAAAATGTAACAAATGGGGTCACTTTGCCAAAAATTTCCAGAGCGGTCAAGGTGCTAGGGGAAAGCTAAGAAAATGGTGTGGTCCTGGCGATCACGAAGACACTGACTACCCAAAGCAGAAAGCCATCAACATGATGGAGTAGCTAATGAAGAGATCCTAGTAATTACAAGGGCGCAGATGAAGAAATCAAATTATATGGACCCCCATGCGAAGAAAGAGAGACTCCGAGAAGCTAGGGAAAAAGTGGAAGAGGCAATGGAAAATGAACAAAGAACTTCCAAGGTGGCTAGTACAATTTTGCAGTCCGAGTCTGAGAAGAACACAGTACAGTAGGTGCTTCACACAACTATACCAATTTAGGTAACAAACATTTTGCAAACAATTCCTCAACTGAGAGTAGCACTCATGAACGTCATCTAGGACAATCTTTAGAAGGGTCTAACCGAGAGTATGATAGAACCGATAGGATAGGCCAAAGATTTGATGCTTCTCTATAAATGTTGGGAGGAAATCGGTCATTGTATAGATGGAAATCCTGGGGAGGAAACTCTCCAACACCATCATCAACAAAGGCTTTGGGGTGAATGTACTACCAGAGGAGACATGGAAGTGCCTGGGAAAGCCAACTCTATAGCCCTTGACATTCCACCTAGTATGAGCAGACCAACATGGCATCAAACCTCTCAGTATTCTAATGGCATATAAAGTTTTGATTGGCATGCAACAGTTCTTGTTAAACTTCATTGTCATCCCTTTGGAGAAAAAGGCGTAAAATGCATTGTTGGGATGAGGACGGATGATTACTACCAAGGAAAACCACAGTTGGAAGAGGAACACACTTTTGATTGAGAGCCATGGGAAGAAGTACGCTATTGATTTGAAGAATCAGGTGGTCAATGAAGAACTGGTGTCTTTTGGATCAGGGTCGAATGAAGGATCATATGTCAAGGAAGAAAGGAAGATGATAAAGCCGAATGATGAGGGTGTACTTGAAATTGGAAGTCGCTCGGGGCATGAGACCAACTCATTGAATGGGCTATTTCACTGGAAAATGGAGGATTATGAAGTCTTTCACCTAGATTGCAACATGTTACATATCAAAGAAGGGGGAGAGGAAGAAGATAATGACTTGACCAATCAGACATTTTTGGCAGAGTATGGTGAGTATAAGGAAGGCATGACAGAATTGGACAAGATGCCAGCCCATAAGTTTCAATGAGACAAACTCATCAAGTACGAGGAATTGACACTAAAGGTAAACCTCGGTGAACAAGAAAACCCTATAGTGATTCTCATTGGTGATGACCGGGACCCCATACTAAAGGTGGTGACATTTAAAATCTTCATGGAATATAAAGATGCCTTCTCCTAGACATGCAAGGACTTGAAGGGCATACCACTAGAGTTGTGCATACATAGTATCCCTCTCATACTGAAAGCCCAACCCGTACAGAAGAGACCTTATACAATGAATAAAAAATTATGTTGCCAAAGTACAAGACAAAATTGAGAAGATGATGGAAGCATGAATTATTTTCAAATTGGAAGTTAGTGACTGGGTGTCACCGATTGTCATTTCCCTAAAGAAGGAATCAAAGCAGATCAGAATATGTGTCAACTTTTGGTGCTTGAATGCGGTGACTATCAAAGAATCATTTACAATCCCCTTCACCAACATAATTCTTGAAGAGTTCATCAAGCATGAGATATACTCGTTCTTGGATGGGTTCTCTAGATACAACCAAATCAGTATTGCTGAGGAAGACAAGTTGAAAACAACTTTCCTAGTCTAGGATAGGGTGTACGTGTACAATCGGTTGCCATTCGGGTTGTGTAATGTGTTGGCCACATTTCAAAGGATAATATTACCCATCTTCAACAAAACATCAGTAGGAAACTTCAAAGCCTTCCTCAACGACTGGTCAATCTACAACGACAAGGAGGAGCATTTGAAGGCCCTAAGAGAGTGCATGGAGAGGTGTAGAGTAGCCTGCCTCACATTGAACCCCAAGAAATGCAGATTCATGGTACCGCAAGGGAAATTATTGGGACATATTGTGTGCAAGGCCAGACTAAAAACCAACCTATACAAATTAAGAGTGATTCTATAGATGGAGGCCCCAAAGAATATCACTAGCATCAAGTCCTTCCTCAAGCACATAGGGTACTACTGGAGGTTTATCAAAAACTTTGCACAATTGTCTTACCCTTTCGACCTACTGACGAGGAAGGGACAACCATTCATATGGGTGAAAGAACAAGAGAAGGCATTCAATGAACTAAAGGACTGGATGATTAGTTCACCCATATTGGCATGTACCCTGAATGGAACAAGGATTTCCACGTACATGTGGATGCCTCCAAATTCGCCATCGGAGCAACAATGGCTCAAATGTGAGTACATAGGTTGTCCCACCCAATGTTTTTTGTGAGTTGAATACTTTCAAATGTAGAGAAAAACTATAGTAAAACCAAATGTGAAGCGTTGGGGATGGTTTACTTGGTGCAAAAATTTAGGCATTACCTACTAGCGACATCATTCACATTTTATGTGGACTACCAAGCCTTAATGTATTTGGTGAATAAGCCAATAATTCAAGGGAGAGTGAGTAGGTTCCTACTATTGCTCCAAGAGTTCACATTCACTATCATCATATGTCTAGGGAGGAGCCATGTGATCACCGACTAGTTGTCAAGGATCTGGTTGGGTGAACCTGCTGAAGGAGGAGTGAATGAAGATTTTTCGGATGCGCACCTATTTAAAATTGTAGTACTTGCTTCATGGTATGAAAATATTCGAGAATACTTGTCTACATCCACATTCCCGAAGGAAATTCCGTAGTAGAGAATAGGAAACTCATACTGAAGAGTAAAAAATTTTAGCTAATTAATGGCTTGTATAAGATGGGATCAGAATAGATCCTCTGAAGATGTGTAATAGATGAGGAGATACCAAGTGTACTAAAAGAGGAACATCAAGGTCTAGTTGGAGGTCACATGGGTCTCGATGCCATGGGTAGAAAAATTCTCTTGGCAGGCATATGCTGGCAAACGATGCACACAAATTCTCAAGAGTGGGTGTTAAGCTGTAACACCTACCAAAGGGTAGGGAAATTGTTGAAGCTAGACTTTATTCCCTTGAATCTATCCCAACCTTAGGAGTTGTTTGAATGTTGGGCATTGGATTTTATTGGTCCATTCAAGGTGAGTCAATCATATCAATTTTGATACATTGTTGTTACTATAGAATATCTGACAAAGTGGGCCGAGGCTCAAGAATTATTGGATAACACAACATAGAGTATAGTGAGATTCGTTTATGAATAGATAGTGACATGGTATGCAATTCCTATATATATTACGAGTGATCATGGGGGACACTTTTTCAACCATGTCATTTAGTTCATGACAATGGAGTTTCAGATATTTCACAACTAATAAAGTCCATGCTACCCATGAACCAACGACCAAGTCAAGTCCACGAAAAAGGTGTTGGTATCATTCATAAGTCATGTGGTGTAGAGGAAGTTGATTGGGAGGAGAGACTACCAGCCATCCTATGGGAATATCATATGATGTACAAGGTGACAAATGGACACACGTCTTTCTAATTGATGTGTAGTCAAGAATTGGTGGTACCGATGGAGTACATGGTGTCGAGCTTAAGGATAGTTGTGGAGAACCAACTGGGAGATATAGAGAGTCTGAATGAAAGATTGTACCAACTCAACAAACTTGATGAACAAATAATAATGGCACAATGGGAAATTGAAAATATGCAATCATGAAGAAAATAATAGCACGAAAAACATCTCCGACGAATGAATTTCTGGCTAGGAAAGTTGGTTTTAAAATATAAAGGTCATAATGAAATCAAGCTATGGAAGTTCAAAGTTCATTGGTTAGCACCCTTTAAAATCTAAGAGGTCTATGAAAATGGTTCTGTAAAGCTAGAAAACTTGCATGGGCCACTACTACTAGAAGCAATCAACGGATTGAAGTTGAAGTTATATCAAGAGAGAGAGGAAAATAAAGAGATGATAAGCATCAATATGCTCGACTACAATACCAAGGAGGACTGGCTTGTGCAAGAGGAGGCCACGATAGAGAAAGACTGGGGCTTGGGAGGCCCCAAGTACACAATAAAAGGAGTCTAGGTGGAATCAGTGAGAGACCATATTATAGAAGAAAGATTGGCAGAGAAAAGAGTAGAAGGAATTCCAGTACCTTAGGTGCATAAGCATTTGACGAACATAGTATTTGGAACATTAACTCTTTGGAGGAGAGTGCACGACCACTGGAAATTTGTGGCCTGGTATGAAGGCATAAAGAAGGGATACCTGGCCAAAGAGTTGGACAAAGAGGCTCAAAAGGAAAAAGAACAAGCGGCCAAAGAACTAAGCAAGCATACTGACGAAGAAGTAGAAGAGTGGGATGATGAAAAATGGGAGGCTTATGCTAAGAATATGGCCCCTTGTTTGAAGATAGACATAATGACTGAGAACATGTTCATATCTCATGTGGATGTATACATAGAAGATTTATTCAAGCAAATGAGAAGAGAGAGAAGGAAGGTGTCAAGGGTGGGGAGGATAGAAATGAAGGAGGGACTTTGGAGGGTGATACCCAACCCATCCAGACCACCAAAATTAGATGGAGAGGATGTAACTTGGTACCAGCAATATGACAGTCGATGCATAGATGGAAGTTTCAAAGGCATAGGCCCAGTGCCATTGGTGGACAAATGGTTCAACGTCAAGTTCATGGCTACCTGTTGTGAGCATGAATGCTACTAGAGGCCTCTGTACACCTACAAATAGCACTACGCCTTGGAGTTGTGGTGCAGGAGCACCTATTTGATCACTTGCCTCCATGAGGCCATATTGAGTAATTTGTTCCATTTTTATGTTTTGATATTTTAATAAGTCCAAGAGGCCACCTTTGTGGTGTTATAGGTCCTAGGATGTTGTTCATTTCTCATATATTGTAAAAATTGTCAAAAGTGCAAAATTAGGTAGATGAAATGTCATTAAGGTGTTTTGTCAACACACTAATCAAAAGGTGGTTGCAAATAGTTGGTTTGGGTTGAAAATGTATAAATAAACCCTCAAAAACTCGAATTGGGGGTTGGAGACATCATTTTTGAAGTTTGATAAATGGAAACCTCAAATTTTGTGCATTTCCTGATTTTTACATTGTTACCAGACTGAAGTTGTGATTTGTACGGCCTGGTATGGACTCAAACAATGTATTATCATATATGGATGGAAAGATCTCTGTTTCTAGTTTCCAATTATTTTTGTCTCATTGAATTTTATCAAGTTTTGTGGAAGATATGATTATTTTGGTGAGACTGCCTATTCTAACAACATTGTGTAGAATTTACAGTATAAAAAGCGTGATGGTACGGAATGTAAAGTCTATATTTTGGATCTAAAACCAATTGGATTTTGTTTCCATATGAATCTAATTTCATTTGCTTCAACTCTCATCAAAATTAATTAAGAATTGAATAAGTTATGAACATTTTTGTGAGGGCAGGTCTGAACCCTACCTAGGGTTTGCAGTTTTGGTAAAAATACAATAACTTTCATTTCAACCGTTGGATCCTTATAAGAATTGGAAGAGAAGTGTATCACTATGTTTTCTTCAATCTCACCAGAGGGATTGGTTTTATTATTTATTTTTTAGAAGTTATTAATGAATGTTCATTACATTAAATTATGGGCTGCCATGGCTATGTTTTCAATGTGATATAGAATGACTAAGAACATGTGTCATATAAAGATTGTTTTGGATTATTATTGAAGTTTGTGAGATGTGTTGTGAATCCTCATAGCTCTTCATCAAGTTGAAGGTTCGAGAAGGAGATGAAGAGAGAGGTATAAAAGGAAAAAAATAGTCAATAAGAAAGAAATAATAGAAAAAAGCAAAAAATAGGAGAGAGAAAAAAGATAGAGGAGAGATAAAATAAAGACAAGGAAAAGAAGATAGAGGAGAGAGAAAAGATAGAAGAGAGAGAAAATAAAGACAAGGAAAAGAAGATGGAGGAGAGAAAAAAGACAGAGGAGAGAGAAAATAAAGACAGAAGAGAAAAGTGATGGAGAGAGAAAAAAGATGGAGGAGAGAGAAAGAGAAAAAGGAGACAAAAGAGAAAAGAATAAAAAATTCAAAAGAAAGGAGATTAAAGAATTCAAAAATATTAATATGAAAAGTATTAGAATTGCTAAGGCTCTTATATACATAAAAGGAAAAATTGTATGCCATATTAGACAAAATACCATATGACCTAAACAAAATTTTGTATGAGTTTCCAAGGATAAAGAAAAAGACCAAAAAATTCAAAGTCATCACAAGGTGCAAAGTAAAAAAAGTCAACAGGAGGAGATATAAAGGTGATGAGAGAAGGAGCTAGAGGAAATTCAAAGGAGAGAAATCCCAAATGATTCAATAAAGGAGTCGTACAATTTAGAGTAAACTAGAAGAAGGTACGAGGAAAGCAGAGGGAAAACTCCAAGCAAGAGAAAAAGACCACAAGGGTCGTACGAGTATTGAGAAGAAGAGTCATTCTAAACTCCATCTGGAGAGGCGTCATACGAAAGATTACAGTAGGAAGAGTCGTATGAAATTCAATCTAGAGAGTTCTGAATGTCGTATGCTACTTCATTTTAAGTGTCGTACAAACATTGAAGATTGTATGAGGGATTGGAGGAGATAATTTTTTTCACAAGTCAGACAAAGTCATGCAAAGCCTACAAAAGGAGGAGGTCATACAAAAATTGGAACTAAGGCATGCCATATGAAATTTTCATGATTTAAAGTCTAGCATAAGAACAAACAAATTGAGGAAAGCTGTATGAATTAAGAGTTTGAGGAAAGCCATACAAAGTGATAATCTAGAGAAGGCCACATCAAACCCCAAATCAAAGAAGCTCATACGAATTTGCAAGGCGCAAGAGGCTGTGCAAACCACCAATTCCAAGTTTGTTGTACGAACTTTTAAATTTAGGTTTGCAACACAAAAGTTTAAATTAAAGTATGCTGTACAAAATTTTAAATTGAAGGAATCGAGAAAATTTTCCAAAATAGAAAAGGTCATACCATTCACCAGAAGAAAGATTGTCGAGAGTCATGTAAAAAGTGACAATTATTCTAACCATCAACATTCAATATTTAACTCAAGAAATTCAAAACTAGCAGGGAAGTGTTGTGAAATAGAAGTGCATTGGTGCTATCAAGAGAATAAATATCATCCAAAAGGAAAAATGGCAGTCAGTTTAAAAAAAGATAATAAATTGGCTATCATTCGACCAAAGGTTACAGGTGGCATAATAATTGCTAGAGGAAACAAGGATGCAGTTACCCCAGAGAAAATCACTTGGGAAAGCCTTAGCGACACAGAATGTCAGTCATGGTGGTCTTCAATGCTTGACTCTCACATATTGAAGAATGCATTGGAAAAGGAACAAGTGGAAAAAGTAGCACAGGTGCCATTCTTCAATGCAAGAGAGTTCAAGCCATATCTATGTCATTTGGTAGCCGGCTATAACAAGCATGGCCACCAGTCTATAATTAAATTTAGGGGTTACGAGGTGATAGTGTGGTATGGCACTCCTGAATTTATAATGGTTTTTAGAATCCCTTCTCAAGGGCTTGCACCAACAAAACTATCAAGAAAGATGTTGACGTAGAAAAAGGAGGCCCTCATTACCAAGGTTTATAGGTCCAATTTGACATAGGAGGAGAAAGATACCATCTGGGGTGCTGGCAATATAGGTTTGAGGAAGAACTTCCTTGGAAATGATGAGTGGAAGTGTGTTCTTGATTTAATCAAAAGCGGACTTACAAGAGCAAGTAGGGCATCAAATATTGTGGTGTGGAGGATTGGGATGATGATTGGTTTGGTGACTAGTAATGTGTACAATTGGGTGGGTGGGATTTTAGAGTGGATGAGGGACTTTAGGAGCCTTCAACACAAAGCATGTTACATGACACAACATGCTATAGGTTTGTTGCTAGATGCAATCCATTGACAAGTTCCTACTATCCATTGGGAGGCATTACAACTGTTGGGAGAGATTGATGACGGGTGGCCTACTGTATTCTACTGGGCCAATCTTGGCATACAGAGCATGAGAGATGAAGCACAATAGGTCACACCATCAACAAAGAGGAGATGATAGATGGTTATGTAGAGCCCGAGCAAGGAGGAGGAGGAAAAACATGAGGAAGAATACAATGGAGAGGGTGACACCATAGAGGATGCATCGATTGATGTGTCATCGAACGAGGATGAGGAGATGGGCGTAGATGTGGTCTCAATATCCAGGGAGGTCGGGTCTCAAGAGGTGGAGGAGGAAATCATCGTCAACATAGTGAATGTGCCCCAACAGGCCATTCCTATAGTTCCCCCACCGGTAGTACAAGGGATGCCAGCACTGTCCACACCAGTAGTAGCATCCATGTCAACATCTACGCCAGCAGTAGTGGGTGTCCGTGAGGAAGAAAATGAGGAGGATGATGACGTTGTGGATGCCTAGCTTGACGGGATGGGTGAACAGGTATAGAACCCTCCGCCATCTCGAGGCATGGCCAAAGAACCAACTCACATATCTATGCAGGACACTACATAGCCAAGCACTCAAAAGAGTGCCCAACTAGAGTTGAGTGTGCAACTGGCCACCCAGCCAGTGAGCACACAAGAGTGTATGCAGTTTCCAGGAACACAACCACCCTTGAGCTCTTCGGATACATAGCAGCCCATGAGCACTTGACCCAGCACCTAGCCAGGTGAGCAGCAAGGGGGCATGTTATTTGGCTAAATAGTAGTAGTTGGCTCACAAGTACTGCTAGATCATTACCATTTGGTGACACGAGAAGGAGTATGGATGACCCCTCCATCAAGCCATGTAGTTGCTTCATCCTCACAGTCAAGGTGACAGAGATGGAGACAGCCTGAAGAGGTAGCATCAAGTAGAGATGAGTTAGAAGGACCGGTACAAATGAAATTGATAGATCCCCATGACCCAATCGGCACCTTGCATAGGTACATTGGAGAGTTGAGTGTCATGGGTAGGAAGATATAGGATTTGAGTGCCATGGGTCACCATATGCAAGAGAAAAGTGAAGTAAGTCAACAACTCATCACACGAATCAATCCCTTGCTAGCACAGGAGGCAGAATGCATTTTGGCATTCATGTAGATGGGATGCGAGAGGGAATTCTTCAAGTGCTTCACAACAAAGGGTTGTCCCAATGTGTCAAAACTTGATGAGATGACAGTTTCCTAGCAGCCAAGTTGACTATCAGTGGCAAGAAGGCACGACAGAGTTCTCATGGTGCTCCATGGTATGGAGTGATGCTACATAGATATCTACTTTTGTGGTGCCAGCAATCACTTCTCATCAATGAGAGGGAAGGTGAGAGATACAAGGCCTTGGCATAGGTATCCCAGTGTTGTACAAATTTGGTAGAGCAGATCCACAAGTCACAAGAGCAACTAGCTCAAGTGACGGTCGAGTGGGCACGCACTTGGCAATAAAGGAGGAAGAGTTGGCAAAGAAAGATAGGCAATTGGTGGAGAGGGATAACCAGTTGGTAGAGAAGGATAGGGATTTGGCAGAGAGAGCTTCTCAGCTAGAAGAAAAGGACAAAGACTTGGCAATAACAAAAGAAGAGTTAGCAGTAGGCCAAGCCAAACTCGTTGAAGTAGTCAATATGGTGAAGCTAGCCCACGAGTGGTAGAAGGCGGCCAACCAAAAACTTCAACACTTGCAGCAACAATCCACAACAACTCCCTCTTAATCTATACACCTAGGGATGCACCCTCTTCCCCACTCTTCTTAATTCCCCTTCTATTCCAGTTTTCATTTTGAGTCATCTAGAAGATGACTACTTGTTGGGGGGGATGATGTAGTTGACCAAAATGTAATTAGTCATCTAGGAATAAAGAAATAAGAAATAAGACTTAGTTAGTTTGATAATTAATGTAAGTGTTTGGTTGTGTTAGTTAGTAGTTAGTGGTTCAAGAATTAGTTAATGAGAGAATAATTAATGTAATGAAATGATGTGACGGTCAGTCTTCAACCATTGTCTGCACACTATATGTATCATGAGTCATGAATTTAATGTCATGTTATTGTTGTGGCTATGATTGTCTTGAAATACTTGTACTGGCATCTGTTCGATAAATAAAGGCAACAGTGATTATTTTATTTTTTACATTCTAGTACATTATTATGTTCTGTCAATTACTCTCATTTATTCATTGTGTTTGTTGGTATTCAATCTATGAGTAAACAATCGCCGTCTCTCATAAAGTCTCAGTGGATCATAGACTTGTTGGATCTTTTGAAGAAATCATCAAAATCAATGGTCAAACATCTTATTTATCCTATCTTCTCTCTATGCTAACTAGGTATCATGAAAGTCAACAAAAACATCATCACTACATCCATCTTGCATCCACAAATCATCAGCATATATGCATCTTGCATTATCATAGCATATCATAAAATATCCATCATGCATTATCATTTAAGTTGTGTTGAATAATATAGATTTTTTATTCTAAGCATCTTAAATCATTGCATACATATCAAAAAAATACATCACATTATCATATCATAAACATAAACATTTGCATTATCCATCCATACATCCACATGCATGTTGGATGTTGTGGATGTGTTGCTGATATGTGGTTGGCATTGATGTCAACACTATTAGCATTTGGTGTATTGAAGGTTGTATCTGTCGAGGATATTGAGAAAATTGTAAAAGAAAGTCTTCTAGGTTCCCAGTGGAACTGTGTAGGTCATGAAGGCATCTTGTTCTGTATGTTGAAGATCAGATTCTATTGACTAAAGGGTTTATTCTTGAGAGTATCTAGATCATCTACAGGAAGTTTTAGAGGTCCGCATATAGATTTGATCATGTTGTGGTCTGACAGTATTTATGTGGTCTCTCTCAGCATTCCTGAGTGAAGATTGTGTGATTCTAGTAATTCTAGTTGTTGCGGATGGTTCTTTGTTGTTTCTTGGTGTTCTTGGATGTCTCTAGATCATTCTCTATCTTTGTGGTACATCCACATTGTTCGGTGTGCTAGTGGTTGAGGATTTTTCTTTGTATGTTTGATTTTCCATGTTCTTGGCTGACACGATGGTGGTAACATGTTGTGGATCCTTGAAAATTAAAATTTTAATGTTTGGTGTGCTCGTGAATATTGTTTTGGGTCGCATCATTATTTTGGCTGATGGTATTTTGATCCACAATGAAAATTTAATTGTAAATTTGGGCCAACATTGCAAATATGTTTTATTTTTCTGGCTGACTAAGTTGTTGATGTAATCTCATGTAGTGGATATATAAGAGTGATTGTTCCATCAGTGCAAAGTGTACTTTGTGTGCTGGGTGTGCTCCTATGTGAATATGTGTGAATATCATTCGATTGCAAAGAAAAGTGTGAAGAAGATCGAGCGAAGTGTAAAGTAGTTTAAGTGAGAAATGAAGGAGTTTTTTGTGCTTAATTGGAACTATAATCAGGCTTGTGCAAAATCTATTTTCTTAGATTTTACCCTTTGGATTTAATACTATTATGTATTGTTGGGAAGTGAGCCCCTTCTATTGTTGGTGTAATTAATTAATTAATTATTACACTAGCATAAGTTAACTTAGGTCTTGCATTTAATTAATTAAGTCCTAAGTTGCATTATTAGATAAATCATTTAATAAATGGGATAATATTCCCTTCCTTATTTGTAGGAGATAAGATTCCTTCTAGAAGATGAGTTGTCCTTCTAGAACTTATCTCAGCATTTAATGATCATCACCATAGGGTTCACATGTTGTCACATGTTGTTAGATCAAGACACATGGCAACATCTCATGCATATTAGGGTTTACCTCTTGCCTATATAATCAGGCATCTTGTTCATTTGTAACATATCCAATATCCAATATGAATATCATATCATCAATATAGAATCTCTATTGTGCATGCCTAGTTGCAACACTTTCTGGGTGGTTGATTATCTTTCCTGGTTCAAAGGTCCTCCATCAAAGACTGCAGCTTCAAGGATTATGCATCCATAATCTCAACATCTGTAACTGAGCAGTGAGCTCTAGGTAGTGTTCCTGAATGCATGTGAATTCCCCTTTATTGTTTTCATTATACTTTTAATAGGGTATAATATTGTGGACTAACATCCATCGTCGTTTTTCCCCTAATAGGGTTTCCATGTAAAAAATATTGGTGTTCTTTGTCTCTCTGATGTGTTAATTGCTTATGGTTAATTGCTTATTCATCAGATCTGAGATTAAGTTAAGTAAAGTTTGAAAAAAGTTTATTATTTTGTGACAACTGATTCACCCCCCTCTCATTTGTCTTTCCTTGTTTTGCCAACAATTAGTATCAGAGCAGGTTCCTTTGAAGAAGTCTAAAAGCTTGAGGTGATCCAACATGGAAACATACAAGAAGGACAGTCCTAGATTTGATGGAACTAACTACTCACTGTGGAAAGTCAGGATGCAATGTCATCTAAGGTGTATTGGTGAAGCTTTCTAGAAGATTACAAAAGATCCATATGTTATTCCTCAAAATGGTCCCTCCACTACTAATTAGATCAAAGATGTTGAAACAATATCAGGGCTATTGAAGCTTTGGTGAGTGCTCTAATAGATTCAGAGATGCAAATGTGATAGGATTGAAGATAGCTCATGAGATTTGGATGAAGCTAGAAACTTTGTACGAAGGAGATGTACAAGTGAAGATGGCTAAGCTCGAAAGTTTGAAAGGAAAGTATGAGAATTTGAAGATGGGTGAAGATGAAAATATCACTTCTTTTATGCAAAGAGTAAATGAAATAGTGATGGGTATTAGATGTGTCGGTTGTTCTCTCGACGAGGATGAAATTGTGGCTAAGATACTCAAATCCTTTCCTCCCTGATACAAAGTGAAGGCTCACACCATTGAAGAGATCAAATCAGTAACAAAGATGACAAGAGAGATGTTGGTTGGCAAGCTTTCTTCTTTTGAATTAAGTGAATTTGGTGAATTTGTTCCAAAGACTGAATCTGCATTCAAGCATTCAAGGCTACTGTATCTAGAAGTAACAACCAAAGATATGGTTTGGGAGAGTGTTCCAAGAAGATATCCAAGTATGATGAAGAACTAAAACAGCTTGAAGATAAAGAAATAGAGGTAGAAGAATTGGAAGCACTAATTGTAAAGAAAGAAGGCTGAGGAAAAGGTAAGTATGGAGTGTTTCCTATTAAATGTTTTTCTCATAGTAAAATAGGTCATTTTGCATGAAGATGTCCTAAAAGAGTTTCTAGATCTAAGCCTAACAATTCTAGATTCCAAAAGAAATTTTATTTTGCTGAAGGAGTGACTGATGATGAGTCTGATAAAGATAATGTAAATGAAGATGAATGGGTTTTCATTGCTACCATTGAAAATAGTCCTATGGCTACTAAATCTGCTAAAGATGAGAAAGATCTTGCAGTCCGAGTTGAAGAAAAGGATGAGTGGGTTATTGACAGTGGATGCTCACATCATATGACTAGTGATAAAAACAAATTTAAAAGTCTAGAGAAGTATGATGGTGGTGTTGTAAGATTTGGAGACAACAACGCTGGTGTGATCTGTGGCAAAGGTTCTATTTTCCTTGGTGGTAAGGATAACACTGATGATGTTCTTTATGTTGAAGTCCTGAAGAACAATCTTTTGAGTGTTGGATAGATGGTGGACAAAGGCTATGATCTGCAATTCAAATATGGAAGATGCAAGATACATGGAAGTTCTGGCAATATGATTGCTATAGGTAGAAATACAAAAGGTAATATTTTTCACCTGAATAATGCTAGTGGGAGTTGTTTAATTGCTCAAGTAGATGAAAGTTGGTTGTTGCATAGGAGGTTGTGTCATGTAAATTTTTATAACATTGTCAAGGTAAGTTCCACTCAAGCAGTAAGAGATCTACCTAAGTTAGTGAAGCCTACTAACACAATTTGTAAGGAGTGTCAGATGGGTAAATAGACTAGAGTCTCCTTCTAGAGCAAAAAGTTTCATTCAAATGATTTGTTGGAGCTGCTACATACTAACCTCTGTGGTCCCTCCAGAGTCAGAAGTATTCATGGAGAAAGGTACTTTATGTTGATTATTGATGATTACTTTAGAATGATATGTGCTTCCTTCTTAAGAGAAAAATGAGAAGCATTGGAAAAGTTCAAAAGTTTCAAGGCTATGGAAAAGAATGAGAAAGGTCTAAAAATAAAGTGTCTAATATCTGACAGAGGTGGTGAGTTCACCTCCAGGGAGTTCAACTCTTTTTGTGAAGAACATGGAATTAGAAGACAGTTATCTGCTCCCCAAACCCCTCAACATAATGGAGTTGCAGAGAGAAAGAATAGAACAATTTTGGATGTTGCTAGAACAATGATGATAGAAGGAAATGTGCCCCAGATCTATTGGAGTGAAGTTGTAACCACTAATGTGTATACTTTAAACCAGGTAAATGTTAATGGTAATTCTTGAAAGACCCCTTTTTGATCTATGGTTTGGTTATAAGCCTACTGTTAAATATTTCAAGATCTTTGGAAGAAAATGTTATATCAAGAGAGATGATGATATAGGAAAGTTTGATGCAAGAAGTGATGAAGGAATATTTTTAGGTTACTCTACTAAAATCAAGGCCTGCCAGTGCTATAACAGAAGACTGAGAAAGATGGTTGAGAGTGAAAATGTCAGAGTTGATGAGGACTCAACCAAATCATCCAGATATTATGGTTATGATTCAGATGGAGACAATACAATCCAAGGGAAGAAATCTCAAACTCAGAATCAACTTCATATTATTCCATATGTTCCGGTAAATCAAGTAAGTCAGGAAGCATAGACAAGTGCAAGTGTAGAAGAAAGATCGGAAGAACCAGAAGCTCGTGAAAGTCCCAAAACTCCAAGGTATGTAAAGCTAAATCATTTTGAAAGTAAAATTATAGGAGATAAGAATAAAGGAGTGCAAACCGGAAGAAAGATTGCAGAAGAGTATTGCTTGATTTCCAAGATTGAACCTAAAAATGTCACTGAAGCCTGCCAAGATGAACACTAGATGGAAGCTATGAAGGAAGAGCTGACACAAATTGAAAAGAATGACACATGGACACTGGTTCCCATAGCTAAAGACAAAAATGTGATTGGTACTAAATGGGTGTTTTGGAACAACCTAAATGAACAAGGTGAAGTGGTTTGGAATAAAGCAAGACCGGTATGTAAAGGGTATTCTCAAATGGAAGGTGTTGATTTTGAAGAAACTTTTTCCCCTATTGCTAGAATTGAAGTTGTTATATTATTTCTTGCTTATGTTGCATACAAGAACTATAAAGTCTATCAAATGGATGTGAAGTTAGCATTTCTGAATGGAGAACTAGAAGAATTATACATTGAACAGACGGATGGATTTTAGCCAACTGACAAGGAAGATATGGTTTTCTGATTAAAGAAAGCTCTATATGGACTTAAGCAAGCCCCCAAATCCTGGTATGCTAGATTGGAAAAATACTTACTGAAGCTTGGATTCAATAAAGGTACTACTGATATCAACTTATATTTCAAATTGGATCATGATAAAGAGTTAATTATAGAAGTTTTTGTTGATGACATCATTTTTGGAGGAAATGAAAATCTATGTATGAAGTTTGCTAGTGAGATGAAGGATGAATTTGAGATGAGTATGATTGGAGAGATGAAGTTCTTTCTAGGATTGCAAGTTACCTAGTTAGACAAGGGAATTTTCATATCTCGGTCCAAATATGTGAGAGAACTACTAAAGAAATTTGGGATGGAAGAATCAAAGCTTGTTGGTACTCCCATGGTAACTGGATGCAAGATAAGACAAAATGATGATTCTCCTAAGGTGAATCAAACTAGATATAGGTCAATGATTGGTGGATTTCTCTATTTAACCCAGACTAGACCAGATATTATGAATGTTGTATGTATGGTTGCTAGATTTTAGGCTGATCCAAAAGAATCACATGTGACTGTTGTTAAGAGAATCTTCATATATCTAAAAGGAATAGTTGACTTTGGACTTTGGTATCCAAAGGATGATGATCTCACTTTGAGTGCATATATTGATGTAGTGGAGATGTAGATGACAAGAAAAGTACTAGTGGTGGTGCTTTCTTCCTAGGGAAGAAGTTGGTGTCCTGGTTGATCAAAAAGATGAATTCCATTTCTCTATCTACTGTTGAAGCAGAATATATTGTTGCTGCAAATAATTGTACTCAAGTGATATGGATTAAACAAATGTTGAAATATATCAAGGTGATATATGAAGAGCCTATTGCCATATACTGTGGCAATTCAAGTGCAATAAATATTTCAAAGAATCTGATGCTACACTCTAAGACTAAACATATATCAATCAAGTTTCACTTCTTGAGGGAGAAAGTGAATGAGAAAGAAATCAAATTGGAGTATGTTCCTACCAAAGAACAGATTGCAGACATATTTACTAATATGTTGCCAAAGGATACTTTTGAGTATCTCAGAGCAATGTTAGGGGTGATTACCCCTCCTGATAAGAACTAAAAGATGCATTTACTTGCATCAATCCGTGAGCTACATTTCTATATTTTGATCTGGATTGATGTTTCTATGGCTGCTACTCAGGGGGAGTAGTCAGATGTGTAGATATGTGGTTCAGAGCATGTATATGGAAAGGTCATGGTTACCTTTTCCATTGATGTCAAAGGGGGAGAAGTGCAATGTGAAAAATATTCCTAGGAGAAGAGCCTTGTGGGAGAAAAGTAGTTAAGAAGCAAGTGTGTTGGGTTGATGGTATTTTCACATCATGTGTTGCCATCAATGCCAAAGGGGGAGATTGTTGGATGTTGTGGATGTGTTGTTGATATGTGGTTGTCATTGATGTCAACACTATTAAAATTTGGTGTATTGAAGGTTGTATATGTCGAGGATATTGAGAAAATTGTAAAAGAAAGTGTTCCAGGTTCCCAGTGGAACTGTGTAGGTCATGAAGGTGTCTTGTTCTGTACATTGAAGATCAGCTGCTATGGGCTAAAGGGATTATTCTTGAGAATATCTAGATCATCTACCTGAAGTTTCAGAGGTCCGCATATAGATTTGATCGTGTTGTGGTCTAACAATATTTATGTGGTGTTTGTCAACATTCATGAGTGAAGATTGTGTGATTCTGGTAATTATAGTTATTGCGGATGTTTCTTTGTTGTTTCTTGGTGTTTGTGGATGTCTCTAGATTTTTCTCTATCTTTGTGGTATGTCCACATTGTTCGGTGTGCTAGTGGTTGAATATTTTTCTCTATATGCTCATTTTTTTATGTTCTTGGCCGACATGATGGTGGTAACGTGTTGTGGATCCTTGAAAAGTAAAATTTGAATGTTTGGCACACTTGTGAATATTTTTTTGGCTTGCATCATTGTTTTGGTCGATGGAATTTTGATCCACATTGAAAATTTAATTGTAAATTTGGGCCAACATTGCAAATATGTTTTATTTTTCTGGTCGACTAAGTTGTTGATGTAATCTCATGTAGCAGATATATAAGAGCGATTGTTTCATTGGTGCAAAGTGTGCTTTGTTTTCTAGGTGTGATCCTATGTGTGTATGTGTGAATATCATTTGATTGCATAGTAGAGTGTGAAGAAGATCGAGTGAAGTGTGAAGTAGTTTGAGTGAAAAGAGAAGGATTTTTCTATGCTTAATTGGAACTGTAATCAGGCTTGTGCATAAGCTATTTTCTCAGTTCGTAACCTCTAGATTTAATCCTATTATGTATTGTTGGGTAGTGAGCCCCTTCTGTAACTGAGTAGTGAGCTCTAGGCAGTGTTCCTGAATGCATGTGCATTCCCCTTTATTGTTTTCATTAAACTTTTAACAGGGTATAATATTGTGGACTAACATCCACCATGGTTTTTCACCTAATAGGGTCTCCACATAAAGAATATTGGTGTTCTCTGTCTCTCTAATGTGTTAATTGCTTATGGTTAATTTCTTATTCATCAAATCTGAGATTAAGTTAAGTTTGAAAAAGTTTATTATTTTGTGACAACTGATTCACCCCCCCTCTCAATTGTCTGTCCTTGTTTTTCCAACAATGCATACATCATCACATCATAAATTGCATAGAAAAGAACACAAAAATAAGTGTATCCACATCATTTGCATACACATCACATAAGCATATCATATCATCCATCCCATGTAATATTATATGAAAAAATACTAAAAAAGAATAAAACATTACATCCATTCCATATCATTACATCACATATCATCACATCATAGATTATCATTACATATTGCATAAATAAAGGGGAAATGCATCCATCACATCAAATGCATCCATACATTCATAAGCATAATATAAAATCAACACATCATCATGTCAAATCCATATCATCCATATATATATAAAAAAAAATGGTGACTTCCATAATACAGTATCTGAGTCAGTGTATGTATATCGATCAAAAGTAAAATATCCATGAGGCTATCAAAAAGGATCCCATGAATGTATCTTTGCATCAAGAATCGGGCAATAATCAAAAAGTGTCTATACAAGCAAGCTAGCCTTGATGGTTGCTCCCCTCACCAGGATATCTCTCTAACTGGTCCTTGGCCCAGGGATGTGCCCCACTCCTCTGTGAATGATCTGGTTGCCTAATTTCTACAAGTACATCCCACTGATAGTTCATATGATAATAAGTAGCCTCAATAACAGCCTCTCGGTACAATTGGGTAGACATTATCCATCCCTGAGCTACAACTGCCATAGACTCTAGTTATTGGTGTCGCCTGACCTCTTGTGCTAACTACATATCAATAGTCTACCTGAGCTGACACTTTTGGTCCCTCTTTGTTGTCAGTGCCTATACCTACTACCTGGCCTAGGCTCTCTCAATAATGATAACCAAAATTTGTTGGTGATCCTAATCTCTCTCACCCATCACCACCTTCAACTACTGCTGCAACTATTGTATATGTGCATCACGAGGATGTGGCCCCAGTGATGGCTACTGAGGAGGTTGCTGGTGCACTAGTGGTGCACCCGAGACCTGTCCATCATCATGCTATCCATCTTGGCCATCGTATCCTCTACCCCTACCATCTAGACCTCTTCCCTATCCTCTACCATGTTCATCATCTGGCTATCCTCTGCCTCTGCTTGCACCCCTCCCTCTTGGCCTCTCTCATGGAGGTACACCCACTGGATATGTAAATTGAGGAGGGGGTACAAACAATGCATCATAAGTAGGAATCATCTGTGCATCTTCCTATCCCTAACCATAGGCCCATGGACTAACAACCAACTTTCGAAAGCCCTCTACAACCTTGTGGGTTGGGATCATATGTCCCCATGTTTTCTCTCGAGCTGACTTGGAAAAGATGGTGGTATACTAATCATCAGGCCTATCCTGCCTCTTGCCAAATTTTTTGGAAACCCTATCACACAAGTACCTCTTGATCATCATGTACTCTTGGCCCTACAAAAACCAGGTCTGCTAAGCAAAGAATAATTGTTATATATCGTCGTACCAAGCTGGCATCTAAAGCCATGGCCACCATCTGAATACTATCATATCATCAATCACTCGACGCCAGTAGGGAATTTTAAGTTGACCCATGTGCTACAATGTAATGGCGCCCCTATATCTCCAAACAACAAGATCATTTGGCTCTACATCTTCCATCTAGACAATAGGTCAAAGCACAACAATGTGCTCCCAAGCTCGAATACGAAGCAAAGTGACCCCTGTGCCAATAGCCCTTCCATCACAGTAAACAAAGTCATGCATATCATGGTATAGAGAGGCCAACATCACTGGATCCCATGCATACTAAGTCCTCCTAAACAACATCCTGTGCCAAGCCAGACCCCATCCTGGACTGAATCCTCTACTTCATTGATGTGGAGCAACCAAACCTGAGATCATTACTGCAATAATCTGTTTGAAAGTCGATGCCCAACCTCTGTACATCTCGAGGTATATCTGGGAGTTGACCAAGACAATGTCCTCCTGGTCAAGTACCTCATGGCACACATCATAGCTAACATCAGTGTCATATATCAAGCACTCACCATGTATCAACAATCATGAAATCCGCCATACATCATCCAGTGTGATCTAAAAAAATCTAAAGTGTGCTTACTCAACTAAGTTCTTCATTTATCATATTCGAATCAGTTGCTTCACTTACTAAATCTCAAATCCATGCCAAGATCTTTAATTAATGGTTTGAATCCAGTATGCAAAATCAATCCATCAACTTACTAAGCTCACTGATTAGTTCCTTTTCACTTAACCAATTTAACTTAGTTTAAATGTGGAATAAAACATAAACCATCATAAAAAAAAACCATAAGATCAGAGACATGTTTGATTATGGAGTTCACCTCTCTAGGCTATGTCTCCAGATCTGCTCAATAAGCGTGATCAATTTTCCATTAATGTTGAACTTGCAAGCTACTTACAACATCTAGTCTTCTGACTGCGTACATAAAGTTGTCACTACACAGGAAGTTTCAAAGCCCTACAAGCACTTCCTGAATCCACACTGAACAAGTGCTTCCAACAATAACAACAAATGCAGTCCTAGTTCTTAAAGCATCAATTGAGTGTGAACTAGCATTAGAGATACTTTTCCTAGTTTACAAAAACTGAATTCATCATTCTAGAATAAAGTCAAGTATCAAAAATACCTTGCTTATACCTGACACTGGATGTGCACATGCAGAATTTTCCCACAACCTCGCAAGAGAAAAGTCTTCAAACTAGACTCTGAATGACACTCCTTCAAGCACATCCTTCTATACGGAGTTCTGAAATTCCAATCCTTCTCTCAGGTTGCTATGAAAGATTGCATCACTTGAATGCCTCATATCTAGATCCTTGATGTCTTACGAATGGATGCTTGATCTGAATCAATTACATCAATGCTTGTTTGAATCTTGAATGCTTCAATCTCCATTCAATTTCGTCACAATGGCATTACCGCCCTTTTTATATGAGAAGTTTTCCCATTTGGGTTAAAACCATCATTTTGGCTTATTTTCCCCTTATTTAAATAAAAACAATAACTATCCCTAAAAACCATTTAATTTTTTTATGAGCCCTTGTTTCCTTTCATTCTCGAGCTAATTTGTTTTAGTACTTTTTTTGTCTTTATCCCTTGAAGTCATTTTCATAACCATTAAAGCTTATTTAGGTTTTAATTTTAAGAGGGATCAGTTTTAAAAATCTCAACAACTAAAAACGACCACCCATATATGACTAATAAGGCAAGATGGCATGCCAATGGAATTCCCTTTTGGAACCGGGGAGGTTGCGGGTTCCAACCTCCCCACTGTCTTATTTTTAAAACCATTTAAAAAACTTAAAACAAAACAAAGCGCATGCCATGTATGTGTAAGGTATGTGTGCATCGTATAACAGTGGAGGACGCCGTTTGTAAAGTGGGGGTCAATGGTTCGACCCCCACTTACATTTTTGATAGACCAAACCAAATCGTGTGACTGCCAAGGAGGAGGAATAGGTTCCCTATGGTACCCAATCGATGTGCCATGTGGCACAATATAATTCACTTACACAGTTCATGTCATAGTCCACATTACCATCCATGTCATCATCAACTTCCACGTCAGTCATCCACATTAGTTGCTAGCTTATTGTATGAATGCCACATGTCACACCAAGATTGGTCCACGTCATTTATGTATGGTATAGATTTGTTGCATCAGCATGTTGATGTCATGATGACATCATCACCTATACCACTTGGTCCACTTGGTCAACTACAAATTTTGACTGGCCATATCTTTCACATACAAGCTTTGTTTTTGACAAAACGAGTGGCATCGAGACCATGGTGACGTGCTCTTCATTTTGACATTGATTTTGATGATTTCTAAGATGGTCAATTTTCACCTAAAAATACTTGCCTAGTTGCAAGGTTTGACAAAACTTTGACTTGCAATAATTTTCACGTTCGAGCTCAAATTTCAACAAAATGAACATTGTTGGGTTCATGTCATCAAGCCCTTCGATTTGATGTCATTTCCAACTAATTTTGAGTTAGTCAATTTTCTTCCTTTCTGACTAGTTCCCTGTACCTGGTTTGACTAAACTTTGACTAGCCATAACTCAGACATATGAACTCCTTTTTCGCTCATTCAAGTTGCATTGAGTCTAGCTTTTTGAGAACTTCGACATGTTGCTAACTTAGATGGCATCTAGAATAGTTCAATTTTTAGGTTCTTGAGATCCAACTGGATCATAGTGTCACTGTCACCTTGCCAATACGTAAGTGGAACGATGAGGTCTCGCTATGGCATCGCTCACATAGCGTTGTCATCATCGCCAAATGTGTCCAAATGATGGGAATGTACGCAATGTAACACAAACCAATCTCTCCTAGGTGCTCCTATCACAACTTTGACAAATCACCAAGTCTGGACAAAATAGTCGGTTGATGCTCGCGAGACATCGAAGGTGGGATAACCTCTTGCACCACGAAGCACATGACATCAAAATTTGAGAAATTTGGCTAAGTTTGGAGCTTTTATCCCCCAAAATGATAATAGCATCACTATTTATCATAGTGTCACTATAATTCAAATTCCAAATAGCGATGCTCGAAGTATTTAAATTGCAAATCGTGACATGCGTTACTATTTGACCTTGGAAAACCTTAACGCTAAATTTTAAATCACAAGTTGTGTCGATATTTACACATGCGTCACTATTTAAAATCTAAAACCCTAATTTTAAACTGTGAACTGCATCACTATTTACATATGCATCGCTATTTATCAAAATAGTGTCACCAATTCTAGAAATAGCATCGCTATATAATGATGCTGCCAAAATTTAAATTTCAAAATGCATTAAATGCACCTAAAAGTCAAAATTCAAATCAAGTTTTGATTCACATAATGATGGTCCTACACTTGGAAGCCTCTAGTACTCGTGAACTCGGTCAAAAAATGTGTCATACGAGCACTCGTGCCATTTTGTTAGAGGGTTAGAGCTCAAAAATGCAAGAAATCCTAAAGGTGTGAATGCACAAATGAATTGAAAGTGACCCTTCCTCACCTATTTATGCTTAAAAATTAGGGTTTTTTTCCCTAATTTAACCATGAAGCTAGGGTTTTTCACCATTTTCACCAATCTTGCCAAGCTAAAGCTTATTTTGCAACGTTTTTTTCATTTTTGGCATGTTTTTCGCATCTTGGAGCCTTTTCGGACTCCTTTACGCAGCATTTTACCTTTGTCAAGAAATCAACCCAAAATTCAAAATTTTCACCGATTTCTTGAGGGGGTAGGAAACCAACTTATTCCTTCTAGTGGGGCAGCAGTGGGGCATCTAAAAATCAGAATTTTTTTTATTTTTTGATTTAAGCAGCAGTTTTCAATCTGCAAAGCATTAGTCTTTGAACTGAAGCAGCAAGAGGGAAAAAATGTAGACACTGAAAAATGTCCTGAATGATATCATGCACTTGAATCAAGTATACTAACATCATTTCCTCCTAAAACCCATCCTACTTTTGCTTAATTAATTAAATTATCCTAGCTAATTAATTAATGTCATCATTTTCATCTATTAACCTAATTAATCTAATTGGGTTAATTCACTCCCTTTCATGCTAACACTTCGTCTTGTTAAATTAAATAAATCAAACTATTTAATTTAAATCCCTAAATCTTCTTATTTAATTAAATAACCCCAAGTTAATTAAATGTCATTTCACCTTTTCCCCTTTTTATTATATCATTTATTTAATAAATATCACATAATTCTTCAAATCCCCTAATTGCATAATTAATATTGTTTAATTATCAATTAAATCTAATTCCCCCCCCACTTGCGAGGGAATATTCCTCCTTTGCACATTCCTCCAAAAGAAATATTCCCATGGGATATTCCTTCTCCCTTTTGCACTATTAAACTTTATTTTAATTTGCTAAATTAACTATTTTCTCTCACCCATGAGAATATTCCAAACAATATTCTCTTTCCTCACTCATTTGAAAAAGGAGAATATTATTTTTTTCAAACAAACTTACTTGACTTCTTGAGCAAGTTAACTTGTGACCTCTTGTGCAAGTTAACTTGTGACCTCTTGGGCAAGTTGAAAGTGTGTTTGTTTGGACAAAGGAGAGCCCTCAATTAAATCTCATCATTGATTCTCATCCATTCATGAGAATCTATGATCCATGCCTCCAAATTCTTCCATCCTTGACCGTTGATTAACCTTTTTTATCTCAACATTCATTTTTCATTTGTCCTCCTATAAATAGGTCACTATTTGGAAACAAATGGATCCATCTTTTTTAGAGAAAATTCATGTTATTGAAATCACTCACACTCACACTCACTTTTAACATTTACTTAATATAATTTTAGCTTAAATACTTGTATTAATTAGCTTAGATTCCATTAATGGCTTCCATGGTTACATAATGCATACATTTAGCTTGTTTATTAATTAGGGTTTGAATGTTTTAGCTTAAAATCATGTTTAATTAGCTTATATCATGCTCATTTAGATTAAAATCATGTTTCATCACACATCTCACAATGGTTTCACTAATTTTCTTCAATAAAACTAGTTGAAACAAAGCTTATTTATCTATGAGATTGGGAAAGGGTCATTGTTTCACATTAACATGACACCACTCCCACAATGGGATAGGTTTCAGATGGATTAGAGTAGGAATTTTGAAGCATTTGTAGTTTAGTATGCTTAGTTTTAATGGATTCTTGGTTTGATTTGCATTTGATTTATCATGTTGAGATTGACGTTAGTGGCTTCATTATGCTTCAATTCTTCATGGATCAAGCGTAATCGGCCCATACTAATGTGTCACTCACAAACATCACCCATAATAAATAAAACGTCATAATCACCCTTTGATGAAACAAAAAAAAAAACAAAGAAAACATCAAAAGATAGAACTTTCAAGCAAACAATCACAAAAATTTGATTGCAAAACAGGCAGAAACAATGCCAAAAGTATCAACTACCTATGTTTTGACAATTCACCAACAACATCCTGAGATATGCCTTAACGGATCCATTCCTATGATAGACATGATCAACAATGGATAATAGTCTTGAAACCTCAAAAAAATATGGCAAGTGATACTGCAATGGATAATAGTCCTGAAACCTCAAACATATATGGCAAGTATATACATTCTACAATTTATTGTTCATGTTCCCCTAATCCTTTACCTTTATAGTTCATATTCTTAAAAAAAATACTAGCCATTGGATATTCATTACACTTGAAATAAGAGGCACTCTCCTCTTCAATGTGTAACTATGATGTATTTAAGGAGTTAATTTATTTGTAGGAGAGAAAACCATGTTTGATGAATGTTGTAGAGCCATACAACAAGGCCTTGTGCTTCTACTTTTGTTCCATCTTAGGATGACCATAGGATTTAAAATGAAAGTATCCCAATATGGAAGGCCTCTTGAAATATGTACTATTCATACCATTTTTTTGTGTTCTTGACCTTAGTAGAAGGAGGTGGGTTGGATGAGGTAGCTAGTATGCATTAGGATCAATATAAGAGGAATTTGGAAAAAATAGTAGCTCTATTATTTCAATGATGGTATAATTGTTTGATTTTTGATATCGATCATCTAAAATTTTACAGTATTGGTAGGGTTTTTGATATATTGGTATGTTGAATTCAATTCCTTTGTAGATTAATTTCAGACATTAGTGGCATGTGGATGGAATGGTATGCACGGTATGTATCCATAGGCATGCAAAAGAGATATTATGTGGAAGTTCAAGATCAACAACACGACAAAGGGTATTATGAACAATAGGTCCAACCTATGGAGTAAAAATATCGGTGTTGATGATCTCCCTTTCCACCTAATAATAGGATTTAATTATTATTGTATAGGGTTCCAAATATACTTCTATATATCTCAAGATTTTAAGAAGCTACAAGTTGTAGAGGTTTATTCCAAAGCCATTATCTATAAGTATCCATTTGATTTGATGTTATGAAGGATTATATATGAAGCAAATAATTATGGAAGGGGTAAAGAGATTACATATCCTTACAAATAAAGGTGATATGATGATCAAAGTAAGGTGTGCTATGAATGCTAGTAAGTAAGAGCATTTAATGTCATTTGGAACCCTTGAATATTTCAAGAATTTATCTAATATGCCCTAGTGAACACATGATGATTTGAGATCCAAGATGGAAATATTTATTGTAGTTTTCTCAATTTTTTTATAAGAACATATATAACTATGGGATTAGGTGGAGGGGCTCTTGATATGGTGGTCATGCCTCATTGTGTCATCATGGCATGGTGGGGTTTTTTTGGTGTAATTGTGTTTTTTTTATGCATGTATTTCTTAATCTATACCACAATGGAATAATAATCATGAGAGGATTTGTGGTAATAAATGTTAAATGTGTAGTTATCCTGACCTTGGTTTTATTTCATAGAGGCTTGAACCTAGTTATGCTTCAGAAAGGAATTCTGACATATTCCCAAGTATAAATTAGGTGAAGATGATATCACCTTCAAATTCAACGTCACCTTAGTTTATAAACTCTTGGATGTAATATTTAAGTTACATGCATTTATTAGTTGTATGTCCTTTGACATAGTGGTATTAAAAATATTCATCTATTTTATATTGTTGGCAGTGGTTGTCATTGATGTCAACACTTGAGGAGATTTATGGGAGATTGTTGGTAGTTTTTGTCATTAATGTCACTACTAATTGTTGGTTGTCATTGATGTTAGCACTTGAGAAGTAAGGAAGGTTGTTAGTCCTTGGCATTGGTTTTCATTACTATATTCATTGTTTTTGAAGTTCATAGTTAGATGTCATGCCTAATCAAATATGTATTGAGTATGATTGTTGTCAACAGAGTTGGTTTCATAATGATATATTAAGGTGAGGATTAGAAGCATTAAGATGAGGATAAAAAGTGTTCTTAATAGTGGAGAGAAGTTGTTGAAGGTCTATAGTATGTCTTATGCTCTCTCTTGATGTTCTTGATAAAGAATATGTTGATGAAAGATCTAAGTTGTTTAAGTGTTTCTAGTTCAAGAAGCTACTTTAAGATATGGTCTTATAGTTTGGGATTAAAATTTAGTACTTTGTGGATGTTGCACTCCTATCTTTTCAAGTCACTATTGTTTCCAAGGAGATTTCTATGAATTGTAGAAGGATAGAAGTGTTGTTGGTTGTCTAGACTGGTATGGGAAATGCTTCACATTTCTCTGAATTGATGTTGCTACTCCTGTGGATTGGTGAATGTGCTCTAAGTTTCTATGCAATGTCTTAGTTCTAATTTCATGTGATGAAGTGGTTCATAAGTTGTTTTTTTAATGTGATATCTCATGTTTATACATTTTGTGCTTCCTAAATGAAGTATTATGTTCCTATTTGATTTGTGGTGGCTATTTATGACATGATAGTATGAAATAAATGTATGGAAGTATTGTTGAATGTTCATGGAGCATCCCCATGTGATCCTCATGTTATTGATTGATTTTTTTGGTGCTATATTGTGTCTTGGGTTGGCCTTTTTGGGCTATTTGTAGATATCTGGCTGACAGGGCTTATTATTTTTCATGCACCATGTGCTTGGGGGTCTACACTAGAAATTAAAGATGTGTTATGATAAATTTTGGTCTTGACCTATCCTATTTGGGACTGCATCAAGTAAATTCAATTGGAAGTATATTTAGGGTTGACTTGTTATATGCATCAGGTCCTAATCTTTGTATCCTAATCTAAGATAGTGAATCTCATCAGGTCCTTATATCTTGCTCCTGAACTTGTGATTGATTCAGTTCAATAAGTCCTTTGTATATTGTGTTGAGGTAGTGATCCTTTATATTATAAGTTAATTATGTTGGCCCCACGGTTGTCGTTGCACCAAAAGGTTGACCTGTTAATGCCCGATACAATTGCCATAGTTAATAGATCCATGGGAAGCTGTTAAGCCATGTCACAAATCCTGAGGATAGCACTGACCATCTACCAACACTCTCCCCCTCAACATTACTCAAGGGGATTTGAACCAAAAACCTTTGGCTCTGATACCAATTGTTGGCCCCACAATTTTCATTGCACCAAAAGGTCAACATGTTAATTGCTTATACAACTGTAAGAGTTAATAGATCCACGAGAGGTAGTTAAGCCATGTCACAAAGCCTGAGGGGAGCATTGATCATCTACCAACAAATTGTCACTACGGTTTTTCCCTCATTAGATTTTCTACATAAATCTGGTGTCTCCTTGTGCATTTGTTTGTTCTCTATTTCTTTCTCATTTCTATTGATTTGATTATAGTTAGAACTTCTTCATCTTTGATTGTCAAAGTTACAAAATATTTATACTGTTATATCCTTCTTTGCTACTATTTTTGTTTAAGGGTTTCGATTAGATTAAAAATTTGATATTGTACTGAAGAGTTTATAAGTTCTAGAAAGGTTTAAGTTTTTGTGTAGACCAATTCACCCCCTCCCCCCTCTTAGTCTTTGGGTGTATCCAACAATCGGTATTAGAACCAAGTTCCTTTGTAGAAGCCTAATAGCTTGAGGTAAAGATCCAGGATGGCACATGATGGTTCATAAAGGGGTCCTAGGTTTGATGGGACTAATTATGCATTCTAGAAATTGGGAATGGAAGGCCACCTAAAATCTCTAGGTTTTGGTGTATGGAAATCTATCAAGGATGGTTATGTTGCTCCTACTACTCATCCAACATATCGTGTTGAAATAAAATTATATGAATGTAATTCCAAAGCTAAGAATTCTTTCTTATGTGGATTGGTAGATTTAGATATTTTGAAGGTGATAAATTTTATCTCTACTAAGGAAGTCTAGGAAAAGCTTAGCAATATCTATGAAGGTGATACAAAATTAAAGCAAGCTAAGATGCAAATCTTTAAAAGTAGATTTGAGACTCTAAATATGATAGAAGATGAAAACATTGTAAGCTACATGCTCTAGGTACAAGAATTTGTCTCTGGCATCACTAATCTTGATGGAGAAGTAAAAGAAAGTGAGATTGTGAAGAAGGTTCTAATATCTCTCTAAAACTTATAGTCATAAGGTGTCTACCATTGAAGCATCTAAAGACTTGGATCAATACTCTATTGATGAAATATTTTGTTCTCTTATTGCCTTTTAAATGAAGGAGTTTGATTAAGATGTTCCAAAAAGGGAAGTTGCATTCAAATCCAATAAAAATATTGAAGATGAAGCTACTAATCAAAATGGTGACCTTGATCAAGTTGAAGCTAACTTTGGAATAAGTTTGAAGAAAGGAACTAGAAAGTATAAAGGTAAGTTACCCTTCAAATGTTTCAATTGTGGAAGGATTGGTCATTGTGCATCTAAATGTCCTTATAAAGAACCAAATGATAGTAATAAGAGAGATAAGGTTAAAAAGGGTCTTTATTCCAAGGAGAGTAGTGGATTCTTGGAAGATGAGAAGAATGATTCAAATGATGAAACCCTCTTTATGGCCTTTAATGATGATGATAGAAAGTGAAATGTTGAAAAATGCAAGGAGTCCAACTCCTTGAGTGATGAAAACATGTTCTCTTCTTATCCAAATCTAGAATAAATGGAACCTAAAGGTTGGGACTTCAATTCATATGATTGGGAAATAGGTTTTGAAGGAAAACTTCAGTTTGATTTGAAAGACCTAAATGAAGCAAGGGAACTAAATAAAAAATATGAGATCTTGCTTGAAAAATCAAAGGAAGAAAATGAAAAATTGAGTCAAAGTAGAAGGAATTGAAATAAAACTAGAAAGGGTAGAAAGAATGATTTATGATTTAAAGGTAAGGGTTGAAGAAGGAAAAAGGATTGAATATTTCTTGAATGACAAACTTAATGAAAAAATAGCTAAATTTTTTAAACTTCAAGATGAAATTATCTCTCTAAGGAATGCCTTGAAAAGAGAAAAAGAACAAATTGACAAAGGAGATAAGTTTGAGGACAACTCCAATTCTGATGGAAAGACTAAAGTAGAGAAGGAGAAATATTACACTGAATATTCTAAGAAATATGGCTCCAAAGATGCAAAGACTATTCAAAATGGCAAGAAAGCAGATGGATCAAATTCTGAATGGAAGCAAAAAGGATTTAGAAGTCCTCCATATGCAAGACAACATGCTCCTACCAGGTTCAATCACTCTTTTCAAGGTTACTATTTTTCTTACAATAAATTTGGACATAAGGTTCTGGATTGTAGAGCTAGACAAGGAAGGAATGATAACATGAGTAGAGGATCTATTGTGCCTCAAAGAAATAATGTTATTTCATTTCATGGATATTTTTATGCTTGCAACAATTTTGGTCATAAATCTACTGAGTGCATATCTAAGATGAAGAGGAACAACCTTGTTCCAAAGCACAACATCGTGTGTTGCAAATGTAATAACATGAGACAAAGAAAATGGTTGCAAAAGTGGTTTTGTGAAGCCAATAGTTCAGAGAAAGGATGAAATTGCTAGTAAAAAAAAGAATGGAAATGAAAATGTATGAAAGGAAAACCATGAGAGGAAGGATGATTTCACATGTGTTCACTCTACACAAGATTCTAAGATAAACTAAGATAGAGTAACATCTCAAGGGAAGATCTCACTTGTAGAAACTTTTTGCCCCCTAAAAAAGATAAGGTGTTGAAGTCTTCAATGTGAATGGAGAATCAGATCAAAAAAGTTGGTGTGTAGATATATGGTGCAAGGATGAACCTTTCTTTAGGGTTTCGATGCAAGTAGAAGGTGTATAGAGGTTGGTATACTATTTTTTATTAATATTTTTTTTTTTTGGTGTGTTACACATAAGGATAAGGTTCAAAAAGACAAGTTTCATAAGTTTGCTAAGGCATTCATAGTATCATGATGTTTTGGTCCACATCCCTTCGTTGAGCAAGATTTAGTCTTGTAGTTTAGATGATAAGCTGGTCAAGATATGAAGGTTCTATACTCAAGTTTTCAAGCCTCTACACCTTGTGAAGTAAAATTTTCAAGTAACAAAATCTTTTCCCATGCTCTAGTAGAGTAAAATGTTGTTGAAGGCTTGAATGCTCCACCTTCCTTGGGAAAGAATTCCTTTTCCATACACTCTTGTGGAGATATTTTGCTATGTTAAATACATGCTACTTTGTTGCATCATATGTTATGGGGGTCTATAAGTATAGTTTCAAATGGAAGTGTGCTAAAAATAGTTTTGGCTGCCTATCTAATATTCAAAAAATATGTTTGGGTACTTGTGTCAGTTGGTGTATATACAAGTTCAGCTATATGAGCCTATGTGGATATTTTACATGTCTCCATGTATTTTAAGATTGATGTTTGGTTGCCAATTTTCAAGCCAATCCTAAGCAATCTCAGGAAAAATTTGTGAAACTAATATTTAAATATTTTAAGGGAACTCTATGGTATAAAAAGGATGATAAATTTTCTCCGAGTGCCTATATTGATGCTGACTGGGCAATATTTGTCTAGATGACTAGAGAAGCACAAGTGGAGGTGCCTTCTTTTTTGGAGATAGATTGGTCTCTTGGTCCAGTAAAAAGAAAGACTCAATTTCTTTGTCCATAGTAGAATTTGAATACATTGAACATGTTGCATCTTGATGCACTCAAGTGCTTTGGATGAAGCAAAACTTGAAGGATGTAAAGGTGACATATGATGAACCCATTCCTATATTGTGTGACAATACCAGTACAATCAATATTTCCAAGAATTTGGTAATGCATTCAAGGATTAAACACATCTCTACTTGGTATCACATTCTAAGCGAGAAGTTTGTAGAGCATGAAGTCATAATGGAGTATGTTCCTACCAAAGATTAGAATGCAAATATTTCAACTAAAGCACTTTTAAAGGATACTTTAAGTATTTGTGACAAAAGTTAGGGGTTATGCCCCCCTTTGTTCTAACTAGATGCATAAGACGGTGCATCATTCTAGGGGGGTAAATTCATGGCATATCCTTTTCTCCTAGATTTATGTATGCTACCACTCAGGGGGAGATAGTAGTAAAGGGGAGTTTTTGATGAAGTTGTGCAAGAATTGACAAAAAGTGTTGCTAGTCAAAGGGGGAGAATGTGTTGTTGCTTCAATAGAATATTTTTTTCCTTTGTCCTTGAAGATAGAGTGTATATGAAAGTTTTGGATAAAATAAAAATCATAAAACAATAACATGCATTACCTAATCCAAATCTTCAATACCTCAAATAGATGCAATGATGGATGAATTATTCGATTCATTTGATATGTTGGTTGCTCACTTCAACAGCATAACATTGAGATGAATGATGATAGATAGAAATGGATGAATGATTCAAGAATGATTATGGTAGCATAAGGATACTTGAAGAATCAACCCCCCAAATGGCTTATGAGAGGGTTGATTTATAGGCAAGGTCTGATTTGGATTGATGGTTGAGATTGGATGTCAATAAGATGTCTTAATCAATGGCCAAGATTGAAAGTTGAGGTATGGACTAGGGTTAGGGAAAAATTAGGGAAAATGATAAGGATGAAGGGTTGAGATTGACTTATGAGATAATTCAATCAAAGGAAAAGATTAAATGAGATGTCAAGAGATAAGATTTGATCTGGAAGATAAGATTGGCATGGATAAAGAGGTGATAGGAGAAATTAAATAATAAAAATTATTTAATTTAGGTGGCCAATGACTAATTCAATAATTGAAATAATTATTTAATTATAGAGGAATGTTACAAAAGGAATCACTTTGAACTATATAATGATTTAATTCAAAATTCAAGAGAGTGGGCCAAATTAAATAAATAAAATTTATTTAATTTATGAGACAAAAGGCTGATGAATAATTAAACAATTAAAAATAATTATTTAATTATAGTGGAAAGTGACACATAAATTTAATAAATGGAAATTTATTTAATTAATCAAGGAAGAATAAAGATAGAAATGATTTAATTAAATAATTAAAATTATTTAATTAATACAAGACTTATGACTTTAGAAAATAATTCAATAATTAAAAATTATTTAATTATGAAGAATGAAAAGGGGAAAGGGTCGAGAAATTAGAAGTCATAGGCCTAGGAAAAATTTTAGTGTCTACATTCTGCCCCTCTTTGAGATGATGTTTGAGATGGTGAGATTTGTGTCGAGTAACATCATTTCAAAGAAGCTAAGGTATGGATAGAGGAAGATAGATGATGATAGAAAGATAGGATGATTATGAAATAAGAGTGAGATGATGATGGTATAAGAATAGGATGATGATGGGATGATGATTCCCCCTTGAGAGGATAGGCGAGTTGTACAAACACGGGTATGTTATTGAAATGAAATGATAAGGAGGGACAAGATGAATGATGCAAGATAGGAAGTGGATGAAAGAGATGAATTATGTGTTATGCTACAAGAAAGTGAACAACCATGATGTTTGGTGTAACACTAGACATGATGCACTAAGGTATAAGGACCAAGGTGACGATGTATCTCATGCCCCAACATAATACAACCTTGTCTAGATACAAGATATGAATATTAGCTAGAATAATTTGGATTTGATGCAAATGCAAGATAAAAATTATGACACTCACAAGCAAGAAAGAAATCATGCATAAATGATACAAAAAACAAACAAGGTATTGCCCCTATCAAGTTACAAATTGATGAGTAATTGATTGATTGATTTTCATTGATGATGATACCATTGTCATTGCAGGGAATGAAATATCCCTAGATCAACACAAGAATGACTGATTAATGACTGATTGAATTTGATTGATTGTAGAATAGGATTAGGATCAAGATCAAAGGATGTGATTGGATAATTTGTCAAGATTGATCGACTTGATTGGTATGAATTAAGGATTTCCTTGCATTTGGATTATTGCTTGGATTGATTTGATTTGAATAAGTGGTTTGGAATGATATGATGATTTGATTAGATGAAAGGATGTGATGAATTGAATAGAATAATTGATGTGATTGGGTTGATTTATATTGATTGGATTGATGAAGAAATGATTTGATTTGATGATAATGATTGGTTGATAATTTGAAGATTGATTTGAAGGAGTTGAATTGATGTGTGGAATTGATTTGAAGAATTGACTAGAAGAAATGATCTAGTTTGATTTTATTGCTTGAGTTTTTTTTTGCTATTTGATTTTTTGTCTTTTTTCAAGACCTTCTTCCTTTTTTTTTGTATTTTGGGGATATTTGGATTTTTTTTTGGATTTTTGAGATTTTGATTTTTTGGATTTTTGAAATGTTTTGATTTTTAGGATTTTGAGATGTTTTGTTTTTTTTTTTTCTAAATGTTTTGAGATGTCAATGGATGACAATTTGGGTATCCTTTGTGCTAGATACCAATGACAAGGGAAAACCAAGTCTAGGTGCAAGGATATAGATGGGATTGATGATGGAAGGGTGAGTGATAGGATAAGAGATAAAAATCACATGATATATGGATGGATGGAATGGATGTATGCATCATAAGAGAGCAAGGATGTGATCTCCAAAGACTATGTCACATAGGAATAACATGCCCCATTCTAGATATAATACTTAGGATTTTTCTTGACAAAGTGTTGACAATGGGATAATGATATGATTGGTTGGAAAGGATGAGGTATGTCAAGAGATACCTAAAACATGTTTCAAGACTTTTCTCCTATATCTTCATCAAGATCAAAAGGAGAATGAATGAACTCAAATATGATAGGTAGGTGTGATGACTAAAGATGGTAGGATGGATGGAAATGATATGACATGATAATGATAGGTTGGATAGATAAGACATTGCCCCCAAGTGTAAGTGACATAGAAAATCAACTCACACATGACGCCTATTTGCCAAGTTTTCATCATGGTACTTATCTAGGGCACCTGCTTACCAAGTTTTCACCGTTGGACGAAGGGATTTCTCTTTACTTTTCTTTTTTTTGACTTTTTGACTTTTTGACTCTTTTGAATTTTTGGATAGGAGAAGGGGAATATGGATGGGAGGGACTCAAGTGTCTAGTTCCATGAAAGGTGATAGTCCCACTAGAGATGGATGTCATCGCATGGACCACGTCAAATTTTCTCATAGATGTTGGTAAGGGATGACATGAAAAGGAAGATGGAGTAGGTAGATGGATTATGATGTGGATTATGGGAAAATAATGGATTATGATGTAGATTATGTAGGGAAGATGATAGGGATTATATGGGACTTATAAAAAAGATGAAAGGGGAGGCTTAGCCAAAAGCATGGACCATAGGAAGGAGGTGGGGGAGATATGTAGGATAATTAGTGAAGGGTGAGGAGATGGAGGTATGTGGAATTGGTGTGAAATGGAAGGGAACCATGACCAATGGTTGCACACACTGTGATAAACGTTGAATATTTTGATGTGGATGGTGTGTAGGAAGAAATGGAGATGTTTGCTTAGGAGGTGGTGGATGTAGTGCTTTTGGTACCCACATAGACTTGTATTTTTATGATTTTTGTTTGGCTTGTGGGCTTTTTGTAATTTTTGAATTTTTTATGGAAGGGTATGGTTGGGATTTTTGTGATGTAGATGCCTCGTTTGACTTGATTTCCTTTTTCTTAGGGACCCAAACCATTTCAGTTTTGGCCTTTAATTTTTGGAGATATGGGCTTATATAACTCTTTGAATGTATTTTGATTTGACTCTTTGCATTGATGCCCTAAGGCACGAGGATTTTTAGTATTTTTTACTTTATAGTTAAAGGCATTTAAATTCTTGCTTTTGAATCCCATGGATATAGTGGAATGGGTGGAAGCTTCATGTTTATACAATGTGTGCATTTTTTGGTAATGATTAGGAATGTTAGGGTATTTATGTATAAATGGATAAGAGGATTGGATGGTTGGGGTATGAGGTGTTGGGAGTAATGGTGGTAAAGTGGATGGAGGGATATTAGGAGTTGGAAGTAATAGTGGAAAAGTGGATGGTGGAAGGTGTATGGTCACATGCTTTTGACACTTGTAGGATGATGGAGGAAGGATGAAAACATATTTTTTAGGCGTATGATAGGATTTATGATGGAAAGTGGACTTAGCAGGGCTTGAGAAAGTACCAACATCTTGAGATTGGTTTCCTTGGGGTGTATATCCAAGGCCATAAGAGTGTGGAGGGACTTTGACATGGATGGGCTCCAAAATGCCTTGTTCATGAAGGTCTAGACATCTACCTTGGTGGTTCATGTTTTGGAGTATGCAATGGACAATGAGACTAGGTGTAGGTGGAACACTAGACACAAGTTCCTTACTGGATGGAGAAAATGAAGCAAGAAAAGATAATGTTTGTCATTGTTCTGAGGAGGAACATTCATGAATGAGGGTGGAAAGAACAATAGGATATGATGGAGGAATTGCAATGGGGTCGATAGTGGGGAATGGAGGATAATTAGTATCTTGATTAGCATTGTGTTCACTTAGATCCAAGATATTTGTTTGATATTCTATGTGTGCTTGGGAGGCATATGTCTCATCAAGGGAAGTGTATGTTGATGGATCATGGATAGGACTAGGTAAAGGTGCATTTGGAATATCTTGCTCATGGACGGGTATAGGATCAAGTTGCTCATGCATAGTCTCTTCATCATTATGGATATCATCTTGATCATAGAAAAGATATAGATTATGGATAGGTTGGATGAAAGTGATTTGATCTTGATTAGGACTAGGGTTTGATGTTTCCACATGCTTGGGAGTAGACTCTTGACATACCTCTTGGGTTGCTTGAATGGAAGTGGAAGGGGATGACTCTTGAATGGGCTCAACATGTTCTAGATGTTCAACAACACGGATACATGATGGAGGTTGACTTGGGCTCAATGGGGGAGACTCTTGAATAGGCTCAAGGGGAGACTACATGAAGGGGTTGTAAGAATGGGCATGGTGTTTGAAGACTCTTTGGTATGTTCAAACATATGAGTTGGATGACATGGTGATGTTTGATTCCTTGCTAGAATCCCTTGGGTCACATCCTTTGTAGGTGGATGGGTGGATTTGGGTAATGCCATAGGTTTTCTTTTGAAATTTTTGAATTTAGGGCTTAAATTTGATGGAGGATTTGATGACGGTGGGGGTAATGAAGATTTTGATGGATTAGAAGGTGGAGAGGCCAATGGATTAGGACTAAGACATGGTATCTTAGGGATAGGCATTTGATTGGATGGTGGTATGATAGAGTTATAGAGTGCATGAACTAGATTGGTGTTCCCCTTTTCAAATGGAGAATGAGAATTGAAAGGATCTTAATTTTGTTGCCAAAGTGGACTTGGGCTCCTATGTTCTCAGTGTGATATGGTTGGATACATTGATGTGGCATTGACATGACAGGTAGATGGGTTAGGTTGGCATGATGATGAAGGTGACACATAGGATTGTGGTTGAATGTGTTGAGGTTGGAATGGTTTTTAGACTTGTTGTGGTATGATTTGTTGTTGTGATAATGATGGAGGGGTTGCATAGGATAATGGTTGTTGAAAAGTGGATTGATATGGATAAGGGTTGACATTAGAAGTGTGATAGGTTGATAAAGGGGTAACATGATATGTGGATGGATGAGGTTGATATGATGATATAGGTGACACATAGGATTGATGTGAAATTTGTTGGTGTGGTGATTGGACTTGATGATGTGCTTGTTGGATTTGACAAGTGGTCATGAGCTATTGGGCTTGTGCTATGAGTTGTTGCATTTGAGGTGATTGGTTTTTTTGAAGTTTTTGGATCATGTCATGGATTCCTTGAATGGTTTGTTGACTGAAAAGTGATTTGCTTGTTTGAGATTTGTGAACTATGTGAACAAGCTCTTTTGCTATGTCTTCTAATGTTGGCATGGTGTAAAATGATGTTGATTGGATTAAAGAGATGATTATGATTAGGATATGTTGTGGAATGACAAGATTGGATGATTTGGATGATGTGGCAAGTATCTATTGGAAGTTTGACTTGGGCAATATCAAACACAAGATCTCACATGTAAATGCATGAACACACACACCAAACACAATGATAAATTTTTCTTTCAAGATTAAATTTTATGATTAAGCAAACACTTGAATACACAACAATAAGTCTAATGCTAGTCAAGTGGGTATGGCCAATTAGGTCTTAAGCTAGGATGCACAAGGTTGACTAAGGATGATTTGAAAGTAAAATCATGTTAGACTACTGGGAGAAAGGGGTAACCCACCCTTCACCTTCACTTCCGAAAGGTATAAAGTTCTTTGGGGCTTAGCCAAGAGTGACAAGATCTCAACTCCCAAAGAGGCGTGTCTTTGGATTCACACCTTGATTGAGGTTGTCCCTTGGAGGGGTGCGTACTCCAAGTAGGCCTCCTAAGAAGGGTATGACAAAAGTGCACCAAGTAAGGCATTTTGGAGGACACACACACTTGATTCACACTCGTAGTTGTTAATTTCCCTTTAGCAATGAAATGTGTGTAAGCAAACAATGAAAACACTTGTTCTTTTTAACCCAAAGCCAAAATGTGTGATGGAAGACAATGGTTCTTTGTAAGCCTAATTTCAAAGTGTGATTGCAAACAAGATGTTTGTTTTAAGCCCCAAATTGAAGTGTGTTGACAAACAATTATTAGAGATGAAAGATGGAATGTGTGCACCTAGAATTTCTTTAGCTCCAAATTTTTTGTCCACTTGATCCAATTTTTCCTTTGAAGTGTTTATTTTTTTTGTACATTCACAAAACCAACAACAAATCCAAAACCCTAACAAGATAATTGATCACTAATATTAGAGGGTTATCTAGTCAAGACAAATCTAATTTTTGGAAATGTTTTTTGCATAAAAAATAAAAAACACAGACAATAGACCCTTACTAAAATTTCCAGAGCTTTCCAAGAATATAAAGAAATCCGAAAAATTTGTTGTTTTGCACCCAAAATTAATTTTTCATGTAAAATCATAACAAAATTATAAAAAATTAAAAACAGGTCCAAAAATTCTGATTTTTGGATTGAAGGCACCTGAAATTATCTTGAATCTGTAGAATTTTTTTTTTAAAAGATCTACTACCATTTGTGAGATATAAGCAAATCTTTGTAAAACCCTAATTTTCAAAGATCTATTTTTTGTATAATTATTATTTATCCAAATTAAAAACATAAAGAACAAACCCCTACTAGAATTCAAATAGCTTTCTAGAAATATAAAAATATCCAAAAAAATTGATAATTTTCTCTCAAAATAGTTTTTTCATGAAAAATAACAAAAAACTTTAAAAAAATTAAAAACGGCTCCAAAAAAAAGGTTTTCAAACTGGAAACTCTTCATATTGTCCCCAACCTACAGAAATGCCAATGTGAGAAAATACGAAGCCATTTGAAAGATATGGTCAAATCTTTGAAAAATAGGGTTTCGTCCCAAAATGATGCAAAACCTGCAACAAAAAGCTAACAAAACCTGCAACAAAACAATATCCAACTCAAAAATTTCTCAAAATTTCTCAAAATATTGAGCTAAAAATCAATTAGGGGGTTCATGTTAGGTTCACCAAAATGTATATGAAAATTTTGGATAAAATAAAAATGATAAAACAAATAACATGCATTACCTAATCTGGGGGTTGGGGCCCTAGCTCGGTTGGCTAAATATTTCCTATTGCAGGAGGTTGGTCACGAGGTCTAGTCTCCCCCACCCCCATGGTACTGGAGGGCGTGTCGTGCCAGCGCCGCCGGTCATGTTAAAAAGTTTACCAGGCGCACTGCAGTTTATAGGCGGTCGTGCTACCCAATTCCTATAGTCTAAAAAAAAAACATGCATTACCTAATCCAAATCTACAATACCTCAAATAGATGTAATGATGGATGAATTATTAGATTGATTTGATATGTTGGTTTCTCACTTCAGCAGCATAACATTGAAATGAAGATGGTACATGAATGATGATATATAGAAATGGATGAATGATTCAAGAATGATTTTGGCAACATAAGGATACTTGAAGAAGCAACCCCCCAAATGGCTTATGAGAGGGTTGATTTATAGGCAAGGTCTGATTTGGATTGATGGTTGAGATTGGTTGTCAATAAGATGTCTTAATCAATGGCCAAGATTGAAAGTTGAGGTATGGACTAGGGTTAGGGAAAAATTAGGGAAAATGATAAGGATGAAGGGTTGAGATTGACTTATGAGATAATTCAATCAAGGGCCAAGATTAAATGAGATGTCAAGAGATAAGATTTCATGTGGAAGATAAGATTGGCACGAATAAAGAGGTGATAGGAGAAATTAAATAATAAAAATTATTTAATTTAGGTGGCCAATGAATAATTAAATAATTAAAATAATTATTTAATTATAGAGGAATGTGACAAAAGGAATCACTTTGAACTAAATAATGATTTAATTCAAAATTCAAGAGAGTGGACCAAATTAAATAAATAAAATTTATTTAATTTATGAGACAAAAGGTTGATGAATAATTAAATAATTATTTAATTATAGTGGAAAGTGACATAGAAATTAAATAATTAAAATTCTTTAATTAATAGAAGACTTATGACTTTAGAAAATAATTAAATAATTAAAAATTATTTAATTATGAAGAATGAAAAGGGGAAAGGATCGAGTAATTAGAAGTTGCGGGCCTAGGACAATTTTTAGTGTCTACATAGAGAATGTCTTGTTGTTTTTTGATGAAATGCATGGACCTTTGTCCTTGATTTCAAAGGAGGAGAGTGAGCAGGTTTGTTGTCATTAATGCCAAAGGGGAGATTATTGGTAGTGGTTGTCATTGATGTCAACACTTGAGGAGATTTATGGGAGATTGTTGATAGTTGTTTTCATTGATGTCAAGACTTGAGAAGTAAGGAAGGTTGTTAGTCCTTCGCATTGGTTGTCATTGCTATATTCAGTGTTTATAAAGTTTATAGTTGGATGGCATGCCTTATCTTATGTTTGTTGAAGTTCATGGTTGGATGCCATGCCTAATCAAAGATTTATTGAGTATGATTGTTATCAGTAGAGTTGATTTCATAATGATATATTAATATGAGGATTAGAGGTATTACAGTTGATATTGGAGAGATGTTGTTGAAGGTTTATAGTATGTCTTATTCTCTCTCTTGATGTTCTTTATAAAGCATATGTTGTTGAAAGAAATATATGGCCTCTGCAAGTTGCTTAAGTGTTTCTGGTTTAGGAAGTTTCTTTAAAGTCCATCCAAGGGAATGATTTACATTCCTCCATTGTTAACGATATGGTCTAGTGGTTTGGGATTCAAAGTTAGTACTCTGTGGATATTACACTCCTATCTTTTCATGTCACTAGTGTTGTTGAGGAGGTTTTTATGAATTGCAGAAGGTTGGAAGTGTTCTTGGTTGTATAGATTGGTTTGATAAATGCTCCACATTTCTCCACGTTGATTTCTCTTCTCCTACGACTTGGTGAATGTGCTCTCAATGTCTATACAATGTCTCAATTCCAATTTCATGTGATGAAGTGGTCTATAAGTTATTTTGTTAATGCCATATCTCATGTTTATGCATTTTGTGCTTCTTGAATGAAGTATTATATTCTTGTTTGATTTGTAGTGGATATTCATGGCATGACAGTATGAAATAAATGTATGGAAGTATTTTTTGATGTTCATGGAACATCCCCATGTGATCCTCATGTTGCTTAGCCACTTTGGTGTTGCATTGTGTCTTGGGTTGGCCGACAAGGCTTGTTCTTTTTCTTGCACCATGTGCTTGGGGGTCTACACCAAAAATTAAAGATGTTTTATGATAAATTTAGGTCTTGACCTATCCTATTTGGGATCGCATCAAGTAAATTCAATTGGAAGTATATTTGAGGGTTGACTGGTTATGTGCTTCATGTTTCATCTACACATTCCCTTTGATGTTGACTTAGATTGGTGTGTGTCATAATGTGAATTGATTTGGATCATATTGGAAGATGTAATATGTTTGTTTTTCATCCTCTCTACCTTTAGGATAGGACCACATTATGTTTTTGATGGATGACTTGTTGAATTCATTGATTATATTATTTCCTAGCCCACCTATTTCAAGTTTTGAAGAATTATGGTGGATATAAATGTAAGATCATTTCAAATTCAAGAAGTATGGAAGTGTGGAAAAGTATGAAGAAGTGTGAATGTGGAATGTATTGAATATCTAGCAAAGCTAGAGCTACAGTGTGAAGAAGATTGGATGTGTCTTAATGCCTCAGTCAGCATAGTGAATTGTTGACAAATATTGTAATCTTTATCCAAATATTTGTATCCTTATCTGAGATAATGAATCTCATCAGGTCCTTGTATCTTTCTCTTGAAGTTGTGATTTCTGTAGTTCAACATGTCCTTTGTATCTTGCATTGAGGTAGTGAGCCTTGGTCTGCAAGTCTTTGTTGCCAGTGAACCTTTACATTGTTAGTTAATTTTCACCGTGGTTTTTCACTCATTGGTTTTTTCAAGTAAATATGGCGTCTCCTTGTGCATGTGTGTGTTCTCTATTTCTTTCTCATTGTTGTTGATTTGATTATAGTTAAAACTACTCTATCTTTGATTACAAAAGTTGTTAAAGCTTTATACTACTACTATTATGTTTAAGGGTTTTGATTGGATTAAAAATTTGATATTTTACTTAAGAGTTTCTAAGTTCTGAAAAAGTTTAAGTTTTTGTGTAGATTGATTCACTCCCCTCTTAGTTTCCGGGTGTATCCAACATATAATACATGATTTTTGGTTTTTCATAATCATAAAACTCAAGAAGCAATAAATTAATCATATTTTTTGTAATATTTTCTTGAATACATTCTCCAAGGGTTCATGCAATTTTTTGTATTGATATTTCTTATTCTCCTTTCAAGGTGGCCCTGAAAGCAATACAAGTTTACTCATTTTTTCAATTGCTTATACATGTTCGTTAGCAATGATATCATCATTGACTATATTTTTATTTTTTACAAATAATTTGGGTTTCTCATTTTGGTTATTATTGTTTTTGTAATCCTTGGTAAAAAATAACTAATTTTTTGGAGATTTATGCATTCTTGATTTGAACACATTGTTAACGAATCTCATCAAAGGTGGATACACAATGTACTTGTAAATGGATATAAATTTAGGCATTAATATTTATAAAAAAATATGTACAATTTATTTCTCAAGTATGGGATATGGAAACATACTAGTTAGGCTTTGCCATAATTTTTGGAAAATAGAAAAGATATCATCATTTTTGTTATATTATATATCAAGTATTGCCAATTCATGCTCAATATTATACAAAAAATGTTTTATAAAATAATTCATGAATCTAAGAAATGTGTTTGCCATCCATATAGATAGATGATTAAACTAGTCCAAAGATTTCCAGGTTATGAGGGAAGAGGTGACATAGAGAATCATCATTCTAGAAATATCACGAAAAGTGATGTAAAATTCATAGATATGACTCTTTGGAACATGTTTTCCTTTTTATTTGTCAAATTGATTATTTCAAATTGTGAAGGAAAAGTTGTTTGTGTAATTTAACTTTTAAAGGGATAGGGGTGTATAGTTCATCAAACTTATATCCATTAGTGGAAGGTGAACCTAATTGAAATTTTTTACTTGGGTATCATTTATTTCCCTTTAATTCTTGATGAAATAAAGGACTAGATGATTGACTATAAAAATGATCCAAGCAGGCCATCAAAAATATGGTTGGTATATTTAAAATTATTTGCATCATGACAAGAATTTTCACCAAAGTATATCCATTTGTTCTTTTCTTTATTTCTAGTATTCTCATGAGAAGTGTAAATTTAATTTGCTTCATGGTATTCATCATTTTTTCCTAGAGGGGGTTCATGTGTTATTTAATTTTCAAGTTGAAATCACTTGGTAATCAAGTTCATGATTCTATTTTTTATTGAAGGATTTGATCTCAATACATTTTAATGTAAATTTGAACTCGTGATATTTAAAAAAAAACAGCTATATCATCTCCATATTTTCTATGGTTGTGGACACTATCATTATCATGTGGTCTCAAGGTGGTACATGAGGGTGATCTTGGGTATCCATTTTATGCGATGTTCCTTGGCTACATTTAAAAATTTCCGACACATAAAACTTGGACTCTTCTTTTTATGGATAAAAAAAAATTCTTGGATATGACAAGATGTATCAAGATAAAATTCGGATTCAATACTTGATTAGTAAAAGATAAAATATACATCCAAAACTTGGTCAAAAATGAGTTTCATATGACTATAAATGAGCCACAACTTGTGATAGAATTAAATGCATATGGGATAAGTTTTTTTATTAAGGTTTGGACTTATGATTCAAATACGGGTTGACTATGTCATGAGTGTAAAATGGTGTTATGGCTAAGTTTGGATGATACCTAGATGGAAAATGAATCTAGCATAAGGAAAAAAGTTAGATGATGTTTTGGATTATGGTTAAGTTAGAATTGGATTAAGTTTAACTATGATTAATTATGAACAACGATTCATTTAACTTCAATTAAGCTAAAACAGGGTTAACCTAACCTAAGGTTAATTAACCTATGGTTGAATTGGAATAAGGTTAAGTGAACCTAGGTTTAGTTGACTATGGTTTTAATGGGCTATGGTTAAGTTATATTTGGGTTAATTTAAACCAAGGTAAGTGAGCCTAGGGCTGAGTTAAATTAAGGTTGAGTTAAACTTGGGTTAAATGAACCTAGGATTGAGTTAACCTATGGTTTATTATGGGTTGAATTAACTATGATTAAATTGAACTAAGGTTAAGTTAAACTTGGGTTGATTGATCCTAGGTTTGGTTGACTATGGGTTGAGTGAACTATGGTTGATTTGAACTTAGGTTGAGTTGGTTTACTATGGGTTGAATGGAATATAGTTAAGTTAAACTAATATCAAAGTTAATCCAAATTAAAGTGAACCTTGAATTAGTTTACTATGGTTTGAGTGGACTATGATTAATTTAAACTAAGTTTGATTTGACTTATGGTTTAAGTTATCTTTAGTAAAACTAACTAAGGTGCAATAAATCTAGGGTTGGTTGACTATAGATTGAATTTATTATGGTTAATTTAACTAAGATGGGTTCGAATATGGTTTAAGTTGATATGAGTTAAACTAAATAGGGTAGATTAAACCTAGGTTTGATTGATTATGGGTTGGATGATCTAAAGTTAGGTTTAAATAACTAAGGCGGGGGTTGACCTATGGTTCTAGTTGACTTGAGTTGAACTAACTAGGGTGAAGTAAACATAGGTATGGTTCACTATGGGTTGGATGATCTATGGTTTGGTTTCATGATGGTTTGTTTTGGTTAAGACCTTGGGTTATGTTGGATTGAAGTGCAAACTATGGGTGAGGATGGAGTTAATTTATGACTTTGGTTATGGACTAATTTTTTCTCAAGATTATGGGGTGACCCGTATAGTGCAGCGGTTGAAACACTCTTGGTGACGCTACCACCAAGGTTCAAACCCCCATTGGGCCACTTAGCTCATATGATTTGTGCCTTTTCTAGGCTAGTGGTCTCATGGGTTTGAATAGCTATAGTGTTAGGCACCTTAAAAAGTTCCCATTACCAATAAAAAAAAGAGTTTTACTCAAGATTATGACTATTTTTGGAAAAAAATTGTGACTATGTTTTTTAAATTCAGATTAAAGTTGTGATTGTTAACCAAGTTATAACTCATACAAAGATAAAGATAAACAATAAAATACTAAGGCTTGAAATATTTAGAAGCTTCTCCTTTGGACTATTTGGAAGCTAGAAGTGTTGATCTAAACATTAAGAGATACACAATACACATGAAAATCCTAAGCTAGGTAGGTAGTCATATCACTCTTTGCAGGCTCATAAATATACCATGTGTCCAAATAAGTGTAGCCTTAGTAAATATTATTGGGCCTAGGGTCAATGGATTTCCTACCAACCTATCACATGTTTGGATAGTTAATACCTTAGTATTGGTTATCTCATGGCTACTACTGGGATAATTGGAATACACTATGAGTAATTTTTTTTACTTAGTTTGTGGATTGGTATAATACAAGGAATGATGACCAAAAGGATTCCTAATATGATAAATAAGCAATCAAATGGAATACTCTATATACCCAAGGTTATGTGACCCAATTTCATGTTGAAGGGGTTTTGTCTAAGGCCTAAGTATTTATGGGATGAAACCACCTCATTTTATAAAGTACTTATATCACATATATTCTTAGCCAATTTAATGATAGCTCCTCCCTAAAACTCTAGATCCCAATAATACAAGGGCTTCCAATAAATCTAGTGATTAAATCCAAATACTATTAAACTTTAAAAGAATGGAATAGAATTTCTTAGTGATGATATTCAAGTTATAATAAAAATGAGTTTGAGCTATTTTTTATCCTTATTTTTGTGTTGTGACACAAGAGGGGAGCATGCATACCCTACCCTTGGTGCAAAAAGTGGTAGTTACTTTTGATTTCCAAGATCATATTATTGTGCAAGGAAAGAGCATATGCAACCAATCACCAAGACATGATTTAATATAAGAAAAAAAATGAAAACAAGTTCATTTATTGAGCATCAAAGTAAAGTGTGAAAGTTTCATTTTAAATAATCTAAAATAAAGTTTGAGATTGGTTTTTTAAGTTCTCCAACCTACTTTTTATAATCTCTAAGGATTTGCAAATTCTTATGATTAAAAATATTGAGAGGATGAGCCAACAAATGAGAGAGAGAATGTTTCTCATATACTTTATGGTCTCCAATACCTATGTAGGTTAACCTAAGAACACTACTATTAAAATAAATTTATCACATTGAAAATCAAGTAAGAGTTCATGCAAATATAGAAAGTGGTTGATGTTGATTTCACAATATTATAGAATCTTCCTTGTACCTTTACTTCTTGGAAAAGAACACAATATCTAAAATACTAATATTTGAAATCACATAATATCTAACAATTAAGAACACAATATTTATGTGGAAACCCTTTTGGGAGACAACCATGGTAAAATATTTCTTATACAAAATTCTCTTACAAACTTTGTAGGCACCAATCTATTGGAAACACCAAATGTAGCATCATAAATTGTCACCCATGGAAATTTCACACTATTTTGCTCCCCCCTAAGTGCATGGACCTAATTGTACACCTAATTTACTAAATTATGAATTCTATAGCCCATTTGGATAATTATCAATAAAACTCATATGAAAAACCAAAGCAAACATTTAATATTTTCTCCCAACACCTTAGATTCCATAAAATAGGGTCAGGACTAAGTTGCCCTAGGTGGCTTGGTCCACCAATTTTTCCTCCAAAATTTAATATGTCAGTGTCAAAATTTTATTATTTGAATTTCAAATGTCAAATGTTGGATATTGAGATTTAATTTTTGGGAAATTAGAATAATTGTATATAAATACATTGTTATTTTATCATTTGAAAGATATCTAGCATTAAACTGAAGAATTGAACAAGAATTATTGTCAAGAGAATTATCAAGCAAGTCAAGAGAAGTCAAGAGTAGATTTATTGCATTAATTTAGTGTTAAAGCATCATGTCAAAGTGTATGCAAGTTTGTTCATGTTTATGTAATTGTATTGTTTGTGATATCTAACCCTTGTAGACGTTCAAGAAAACCAAGCCAACAATAATCAATGCCTTGAGGAGATTTTTATAACTTCAATCCTTCAAAGAAGCCATTTTTGAGTGGTGTGTTATAGTCCATTGTTGATTCATCATTCATTTATCATTTAGCCTCTATCCCTCAAAAGGATAATCTATCTTTCATTGACATTTCCATTATGGAGGTGGAAACACCAACATGGGGTTTGACTAAGTTTATCCACTATATGGCACAACCCTTCCTCTCTCTTTTAATGTGTAGGTTGTTGCACGTATGAGCAGTTGGTGTTGTCATTGATGTCAACAAGCTGCCTATGTTGTAATTGATTTCAATTGTATGTGTTGAAGATGAACAATTGGTGTTGTTTATGCTTTGATTTGTTGCATTATGTTGTCATTAGTTAAGCTACTGGTGTTAACCTCTGGTGTTTCCTTAGTAAGATTCTATCTATGGATGTAGTTTTAATATAGGTGATTTTGATGTCTCTGGTACTTGGTTTCCAAGTGCTTTTGAGAAAATTTGATAAAAAGAGGAAATAGTGTGTTGCAGTGTTGTTTTGGGTTATAGAGAGATGTTATGTTTTTTCTCTGAATTTATTTTAGATTGAAGATCTTCCTATTCGATTCAGATATGTTAGTGAGAGGTGTTCAAAGGTGTTATATTCAAGAAATGGTATGCTATATTTTCATACAGTAGAAGTTTTGTTCACCAGTGCATGACTATGCATTAGAGAGGTGTCTGGGAGAAATGTTTCTTCTCTACATTTCTCCACAGTTATGCTTCAAGTCTTGTGATTTTGAAGGTGTGCTAATGGTGTTGGTAGTTTAACTCATTTAAGAGGATTTGAGGTTTGGTACTTTAGAAGATATTTTTTGAAGTAACATTGTATGATAGAGTTGTCTGAGTGTACTAGGTTTGTACATTCTTCAGGTGAGAGTTGTTACAAAGGAGTTTGTTAGATTTCAAGATGTTTGAAGAATATTCTAGATCATGTTCAATTTTTTTGTATGATTCACAAGTCATCCTTGGGTTTGAGGAAGCATGTATTTCAAATTTTAATGGTTTTTGCATGGGTAACAACTGACCTAGTGTTTACACTACATGCAAAAGATAAATATTGTTTAAGGAAATGTGTGGTTGAGTAGTGTTGATTTGGGTCCCAATTAAGTTTTTATATGTTCCACATTCACTTATATCCACCACAAAAGTGTTTTGGCACTAACCTCATTTGAATTTTCACATCTAAGGTGCATAGCCAACCTTGGAGAGGGTTTTCAAAGTTGAAGATACTATAAATATGAGTTGATTTTTCAAGGGATGAGTGTGCAAAGTGTGTGATGTGAATGATGCAAATTGCAGATTTGTAAGGTGTGAAATTGTGAAGTTTAGTGCAAGATTTTAAGTGTTGGATTACCAGATGCAGTGATCATTAGGTTTTTGCAATCATTCAAAGAAACTACGAAGGTGTAGAAGTCATTGTGGTGAATTCCTTGTTGCCTTGAGATGATTCTTTTTCTACTTCACTAGTGAACCTTGGTTGTGAGCCTTTTAGGGTAGTGTGCCCCTTCTGGTAGTGAGCCTTTGTAACTAGTTTTCCAATTACTTATATTGTGAGCTAATCCTCACCATGGTTCTTCCCTCCTTGGGTTTTCCACATAAATATGGTGTTCTCTTTTTTTTAGCATTGAGTTCAACTTTCTATTATTTTCTTTTTATGCTAATTCATCATAATAGACTTAAGGGTTTACTGAATGAATGTGGATCTGAATGTTAATAAGAGATTTGAAGTTTAAGGTTACAACTAATTCACCCCCACTCTCAGTTGTCTTGTGCATTTCAACAATTGGTATCAGAACAAGGTTCCTTAGAGAAAATATTATTTGTTTAAGATAGATCTGGGATGACACATAAGAAGTAGATCCCTATATTTGATGGTACAGACTATGCATTCTAGAAGGAAAAGATGGAAGGCTATCGAGTTTACCTTGGATATGATGTTTGAAAGTTAGTGAAGAACCAATATATGATACCTACAAATAGAACAAGCACAAGTGATGAGATCAAGGTCTATAAAACAAATGGTTCAGCAAGGTTTGTTCTCATGAGTAGTCTTGCATATTTTGAATTAGCAAAATTTATGGATATGAAAATTTCTAAAGAAATTTGAGATAAGTTGAAAAGTATTTATGATCAAGATAAAATGGTCAAACAAGATAAGATGCAAAACTTGAAAACCACATTTGAGAACTTGTGGATTTCTAAAGATGAAAACATTACAAGCTATATGCAGAGGGTAGATGAAGTGTGAGCTCCATCAGAGGTCTTGGAGGAAAATTCAAAGAACCAAAAGTGGTAAAGAAAATTCTTAGAACCTTTACTAAAGCTTACTGTTATAAAGTTGTTTTTATTGAGGAATCTCAAAATCTAGATCATTATTATAGAGATCAATTGTACGACTCTCTAACTACATTTGAAATGAGAGAGTTTGGTACTAACAGTGGTACAAAAGTTGAGACTACTTTTAAGGCTACAAAAATAGAGATGACTAAAGAACCGAATCAAGAAGATATTGATGATGTGTAAGATAACTTTGTGAGAATGATGAGAAGAGGTACTGGTAAGTATAGAGGTAAATTACCTTTCAAATGTTTCAATTGTGGAAAGATAGGTCACTGAATGAAAAAAACAAGGAGAACAAAGGTAAGATGGTTAAGAAAAGCTAAATTATGTTGAGAAGATGCAAGTATTTTTTATGATGAATCTAATTATGGAGATTATGATGATGGTGAATTCTTGTTCATGGCTTTAAAAGATGAATTTGTTTCTACTAACTATGAAATATGTGTGAAGGAATGCCCTCTAGAGAGAAAGGATAAGACTGAAGATACTTTGGTATCTTCTTTTCATGCTAGACATGATAAGAACTATTGTATCATTGACAGTGGTTGCTCTAATAATATGACCGAAGACAAGAGTAAGTTTGTTAAACTTGAAAAGTAGGATGGAGGACTTGTTAGATTTGGAGATGATTCAAGTGCTAAGATATGTGGAGTAGGTTCAATCAGTTTTGATGGACAACATAATACTAAAGATGTTTACTATGTTAAATTTTTAAGGCATAACCTCTTGAGTGTTGGAAAAATGTGTAGAAAATGATACAATCTTATGCTTTAGGATGATGGGTATGAAATCAGGAAAAGGTCCAAAACTATGATTCTTGTTGGAAGAAGGATAAATGGAAATGTGTATCAACTTAAGAGTGTTGATGGTCACTGTTTTATGACTCAGATAAATGAAATTTGGTTATTGCACAAGAGGATGTGTCACATTAATTTTGATAACTTGGTAAGAATCAATTTAGTTCAAGTAGCGAGAGATTTCTAAAGATTACAAAGCCTATCAATGTTATCTGTAAGGAGTGTCAGATTGGAAAGTAAACAATAAGAAGTTTCAAAGGAAAAGAACAATCTTCTTTCAAATTACTAGAATTGGTGCATACATACCTTTCTGGTCCTAAAAGAAAAAGAACTCTTCAAGGGGACATGTATTTCATGCTTTTTATTGATGATTATTCAAGAATGATATGGGTTATTTTTCTTAGAGAAAAATTTGAAGCCCTAGATAGATTCAAAGCATTTAAAGTTATGGTTCAGAATGAAATGGATTTGAGGATCAAATGTTTCAAGTCTGACAGATGTGGAGAGCTCACCTCCAATGAATTTAACATGTTTTGTGAGAATCATGGTATAAAGAGGCACTTGTTTTCCCATAGGACTCCTCGGCATAATAGAGTGGTTGAAAGGAAAAATAGAATTGTTCAAAAAGCTGCAAGGACTAAGATGAAATAATAAAACCTACCAAAAGTCTACTGGAGAGAAGAAATTCATACTATTGTTTACATACTTAACAGATTTAAAGAAAAAGCAAAAAGTTCAAAGAATCCCTATGAGTTATGGTATGGAAGGATACCAACTGTTAAATACTTCAAAGTGTTTGGAACCAAATTTTATATCAGAAGAGATAAAGAAAATCTGGGAAAGTTTGATTCAAGGTCTGATGAAGGAATCTTACTTGGATATTCTACTAAAATCAAGCCTATCAGTGCTACAATAAAATACTGAGAAATATTATTGAGAGTGCAAGTTTTAAGGTTGATGAAGATTTTAGGAACACAGTGGTGATAGATGGATATGAATCACATGAACCTGATTGTAGAGAAAAAGAAAAGGCTAATTTAAAGGAAGTACAGTTTGAAGGAGAGGAAGATGCTTCAGAAAATACTCTTAGAACCCTTAAGTATGTGCAGAGAAATTATTCTGAAGAACAAATCATTGGAGACAAGAGAAAAGGTGTACTAACAAGAAGTAAAGCTCCTAAAAAAGAGGTAAATTTGTGTCTACTTTCTAAATTTGAACCTAAAACAGTGATTGAGGCATGCAAATATGAATATTGGATGAAATCTATGGAAGAACTACTTTGGATTGAGAAGAATCAAACTTGGGAACTTGTCCCAAGACCAGCAAACAAAAACATAATTGGATATAAGTGGGTGCTCAAAAAAAATTTGAATGAGAATGGAGAAGTGGTAAAGAACAAGCTGTGTGTAAAGGCTATTCACAAGTTGAAGGAATTGATTTTGAAGAGAAATTTTTCTGGTGGCAAGAATGGAAGCTATCCAAAAAAAAATGGCTTTTACAACACATAAGAATTTTAAAGTTTATCAGATCAAGATGTGAAGTCTACTTTCTTGAATGGAGAATTGGAAGAAGTATACAGGGACAACCAGAATGATTTCAATTATCAGATAAACCTAATATGGTCTATAGATTGAAGAAAGCATTATATGGATTGAAGCAAGATCCCAAAGCTTGGTATGCAAGGTTGGACAAGTATTTGATGCAGCAAGGATTCAATAAAGGTACCACAAATAGTAACCTTTACTTTAATAAGGTTGAAAAAGATCAAATCTTGATTATAGTTGTGTATGTTGATGACATAATTTTTGGAGGCAATGAATCTGTGTGTAAGAATTTTGCAGAAGAGATGCAAAAAGAGTTTGAGATGTATATGTTTGGGGAGATGAATTTCTTCCTTGGGCTACAAATCAATCAAATAGATAAAGGCATATTCATTTCATAGTCAAAGTATATTGAAGAATTTTGGAATGGAAGACTCCAAATAGGTATGTACTCCTATGGTTGTTGGTTGAAAACTAAGCAAGGATGATGAATCCCCTAAGGCTGATCAAAGAAAGTATAGATATATTATTGGTGGACTGTTATATCTAACTGCTTCTAGACCAAATATCATGCATGTAGTTTATATTGTGGCTAGATTTTGAGAAGACCCCAAAGAGTCATGTGTTGCAGCAGTGAAGAGGATATTTAGATATTTAAAGGGCATTCTAGATTATGGATTATGGTATCCAAAGGATACTAATTTCACCTTAAGTGCTTACACAAATAAAAATTGGGTTAGCTGTGTTGATGATAGAAAAAGTACAAGTGTTGGTGCATTTTTTCTTGGATGTAGATTGGTGTCATGGCTAAGTAAGAAAAAAAAATTAGTTTATTTATCTACTTCAGAGGTTGAGTACATTGTAGCAACATCTTGTTGCACACAAGTGTTTTGGATGAGGAAAACATTGAAGGATATCAGAGTGGTATATAATGAGCCTATTTCTATCTATTGTGACAATACAAGTGCAATAAACATTTCAAAGAATTCAATGACAAAACATATTTCTATCAGATATCACTTTCTAAGATCTAGAAGGTCATGGAGAATGAAGTGAAGTTTGAATATGTGCCTAAAAGGATCAAATTATTGATATGTTCACTAAGGCTCTCCAAAGGATACTCTTGAGTATCTTTGGGAGAAGTTGGGGGTTATACCCCTCCTTTGAACTAGATGCATAAGGTGAAGCATTAGTCTAGTGGATCTCAAGATTCATTCTTTTTCTAGACTAATGTTGGTGGCTCCCTCTCAAGGGGAGTAGGTAGTGGTATTGGTGGTTGTTGAAATCAAGGTGGGTAAGTTTTTTCATTGTTCAAAGGTTGATGTTTAATGCAGATTGGTGTGTGCTCCTAAGGGGGAGTATTTAGATAAATAAAGGAAACGTGTTGTTGAGCAATTGTAAGCAAGTTGTTTGATGTCAAAGGAAAAGAATAAAATAGTACAAACATTATGTCTTTTTCCATTGATGTCAAAGGGGGAGACAAAATCATGTGAAAAAATCATAAACACAAGGGGGAGGGAATCACGTGAAAAAGAATAAGTAATAAGGGAGAGAGAGAGAGAGAGAGAGTCATGAGAAGTGATGCATAAAAGATAAGTTATTCAGGGGGGAAAGAGTAAAGGAAATAGGTATAGAGTTGTGTCTTTGATGGTTTTTCACATCATGTCACTAGTACACAAACTGTGTGTTAGAAAATATGTGTGAATTATATAAAAAAAAACACAATTAGATGGAAAGTATTACATTAGAGAATCTATCTAAATCAAACATAGTTTAACAACAAAATTCTTTAAAAACTTTGTATCCTCCTCTAATCTTAAATCTCTTGGAAATTTATGCTCTTAGATCTTATTCCTGCAAAAATCCCTAGGATGTCATCTAAGAAATGAGTAGTCTATCCATTTACAATGCAAATTATTAACCTACACCTATATGATTAAAAGATTCAACTACATGAAATGATATATTGACATGGTGAAATGAGTCAATATGCACAAAATGATATGAAGTGGAAGATAATGCAAACCATGCTAATGTTAATGAGATTAGAATTGATTCTACATGTTGAATTAAACTATGAAATGCCTAAAGGAACCATGATCCAAACAAAATTGACAACTATCTTAAATGCTAAGCTGAAAATACAAACTAAAATTATCAAAACATGGATGAATCTATGCAGAGTGATGTTATGCAAATGCTCCTTATTGAAAATTTGTAAATGGGCCTCAATTTATAGATTTTTCCAAGGCATTGGGTGAGTTTCCAGCCATGAACAATTGAGATTTGGTTTGGAGAAATCAGCGGTGAAGAATGAGAAGGATGGAGAAAACAAGGAAATGGTTCCCTTTAGTAAAACCATCTTGCCAAGTGTAAGAAGGAATCAATTGGAGGATGAAGCCATGTGTCTTTAAGGTTATTAAATTGTTGAGAGAAAATATCCAATTTATGAAAATAAGAATAATTATTTTCATGTGACACATGGTGAGTTGGAGGGTGAGGTGAAAGGTAGTTAGAGAGATATGTAGAAATGTGATAAAATTCAAATTAAATGAGAGGAAATCAATTAAAAAAAAAAAAAAAAATTAAATTTGTTTATTTCAATTAAGTCATGAAGAGGGTGAATTAGAATAGAGGAATTGAGAAAATAAGAACTATGTAAATAAATTTGCAATTTATTTAAATAGTAGAAGAATAAAGATTTCATTAATTAAATAATCAATATTTAATTAATATTTTCTAGACCAATTTTGAGTGTATACATTTTTCCCCTCTTTGAAGTGATGTGTTTATACATTACTTCAAAGAAAAATTTATCAGTGCTGCTAAAAATTTTAACAATGCCCCGGACATTGATTTTTAGGAAATTATGAATGTATTACCCCTCGAGAGATAAATCGAGAAATTTGTGATAATAAAGGATTGTTAATGATTTTTGAAAATTTCAATTGATTGATGGTGATGATGATAAAATCATGATTTGATGATATTCCCATGATTTATCTCCCGATATGAAAGATTGTAAGTTGCCCCAATTAATTGCCCCTCAAAAAAATTAAAACAATGCCACCAAAATCACTCCTTTAATGACCTTTATTAAGAGGTAAAAAGTGAAAAGTAAATCATTTGTACAAATAGTAATTTGAAGATTGTGTGAAGTGGGAGAGCATTTTGGAGCTTCTGAGCAAGATGGGGATTCCTCTGTAGACTCGTCGATTCGAGCAAGTACAACGGAATAATCGACCAGTGGGATATGAACCTCCAGTAAGAATTTTGAAACTCCCCTTTCGTGATTGTAAAATTTCAAAAATATTTTGGCGCTTGCAAAGTTTTCTGCAGCGCTTAGGCTAGGAGTTTTGGCACTTTCACCAAAAGTTTTGGCACTTTGGAGGAATTCTCCGGCACTTCCAAGGTCTGTAATGGAACTTTAAAGCCATTCATAGGTCATTTTAGGGTTTTGGTGCTTTCTCCCTCTGTTCCAACACATCAGAGAGATTCTCTGGCACTTCCAATGAGATGGCGCGTATGCCCATTTCTCCATCGCTTTGGTGGATTTCTCCAACGCTTCCATCTAAAATGGCGCCTTTGCGTGATTTTTTGGCACTTCCGCCTGAAATGGCGCCTCCGCATCTCATAATGGCACATCTACTTGAAATGGCACCTCCAAGTCACAGAATGACACATTCACCTAAAATGGCACTTTGACAATCTGTTTTGGTGCTTCCAAGACAAAATGAAGATTTTTGTGATTTTCTCCTTGAATTTGTGATGTTTGATCCCCTTCAGTCGATGATAGGATAGATGATGTAGTGACCTCATGATAGGCAAGGTACACTAATACTAATGTCATTTTGATCTCATGATAGGCGAGAATCAAAACAAAATGTTGACGATATTTGATGAAAATCTCATTAGGATTGATAGGTTGATTGATTTTTGATGATTGATTTGCTGATTTGTGATGTTTGAAAAATGATAGGAGATGAATTTGGATAACCTTCAGTCTCGAGAGCAATTCCCACTGACATGGGAGATGATTCCACAACTATCTCATGCTAAGAGATATATTGTTGAGAGATGTGGTTTGTCTTCATTGATTGATATGCCCCAGATTAGGATTAACTGAGGATTGTTGATGACATTGGCAGAGAGCTGGCATAGCGACCACAACACTTTCCATTTTCCTACTGAAGAGATGACTATCACACCAGAGGATGTGTATAGGGTTTTGCGGATTCTTGTGGTTGGTGACATTGTGACTTATGATTCTACTGAGCAGGGAGGTACATATGCATTACGCCGACTTTTTCATGATGATCAGATTGTTGGATGCTGGATGTCATGGCTAGAGATATTTTCTAGTGATGTCCCTTTTCCTTCCATTCTTGCAGGATTTGTCGGTGGCTTCTTATGTCCCAACAAGAGGGCAAAGGGATTCTTCATCAGTTGGGGTCGCATTGGAGCAAATGGTTCAGTTTGGGACCCATTTTGCTTGGGGTTCATGCATGCTCGCGCATTTGTATCATGATTTCCACCAGGTTGTGTATCTGAGAGGAGCCAGCTTGTCTGTCAGGGTTACATTGCTTCAGGTCTGGGCCTGGGAGCATATTGCAGTGACACACCTAGAGACAGATAGATTTCAGCCATTTGGGAGGCCGTACATCTATGGTTATGTCGGTGCAGTTATCCAAGATAAGCTGGGAAAACTAGAGTATTGGAGATGAGTGCTTGAAGATTTGGATGTAGTTACTTGGCAGCCGTATGTGGACAGTGAGCAGTGGGCAGAGGATCACTTAGAGGTTTCATACTTAATGACTGCTAGATACTTGATTGGATGGACTCGGTATATCATCGAGAGGTTTTTGTTGCTGAGAGTGTTGAGGCAGTACGACAGAGTTCAGGGGATATTGCAGGGATCAGCTCTATATGCCCACAGACAACAGGATACAACTTGGTGGGGACCTACATTGTTCTATGATGTCGTGTGTGATGAGTACCTACATTTACAGCTAGTGATCTGCAATTATCATCCAAAGATTAATGAGGCGTATATGAGTGAGGAGTATATAGCGTATTTTGGTCTTCATTCATTTTCAAGGATTTTAGGTCCTGATGAGCCCATGCCACTATTTGAGGATGATGAGGATAGACCACCTAGACAGAGACAAGGAAAAGGTGGAGATGAGGAGGGAGAGGGTGGAGATGAGGGTGATGATGATGATGGAGGAGATGATGGAGGTGGTGACAGTGGTGGAGGAGATGGAGGAGGTGGTGCACATCCCAGTTTTGACATCAGAGTGCCTCACAAGAGGTGATCCTTGGTAGCAACATCACATTAGATGTACATATACGCTTGCCTTCATAGTAGCAACAGTCACAGATCACTACTCTACATACACATGTTCAGACTGTTCAGGGGCAGCTGAAACAGGTATAGGGGCAGCTATAGACATAGACATAGATGTTGACTTAGGTACAGGCATAGCTCCTATAGGCCCAAGGTCAGATTCATACTTTGACAGCTAAGAGGGATGCTTCCTGATAGTAGCTGGCATAGATACAGGGCCAGGAACAGGTACAAGGGTGGGTTGCAGCATTGACTGTGGAGAGAGACACCCTGAGACAGTGGGTTGAGTAGGCAGAGGACCTCGCAGAGAGGTTGCAATAGGCTGCGACAGCTACGGGAGCAGTTGATTATTTCAGGGAGATACGTCACACTCCTTAGGAGGTCTAGTTTTATAGAGATCGATATCATCAATTGGTCCCACCTGAGTGACGACAGAGCTTTACCCGATCTCAAACTAGCAGATCTCGGTCTCAGACAGTGAGCATGGGTGTGACACATCCATTACCAGGGTATTAGAGGGATCCAGGTGTAGGGACCTCATGTGCAATAGGGGGTATAGGGTCAGTGAGGCCAGCAGCCTCAGGAGGCAGCACTACATAGTTTCAGTCATTTTATGTTATGCCATGATGTATACACTGACTTTTGATGATATCACCCTTTCATGTGGTATTTCTTGACATTCAGATATCCTTGTACATTTGACATATTTTGGAGATATATATGTAGTGATGATGATGATCCTATGTGTTTATGCATTGGTTTATGATGGATGCATTAAATTTCCATGTCCTACAATGTTATGTGATGTTTTATGATGATGATATTATATGGATTCCATGCATGTTATGTGTTATGATCCTATGCAGTTTTATGCAAATGTCTACATGCTATTATTTTTGTATTTTTATGATGCAATGATGTATGACGTATTATATGCAAGATGATGTTAATGTAGAGATGAATGATTCTAATAATGAATGAATTTATATAGTCCTATGGATGTATGGTATGCATGGTAACTTATGTTTTGTATTTTTCTGATGTAAATATTATGATCTAATTCATGTATGATACTTTACATATGTTAATGTCTAGGATGCATTACTAAATGGTTATGGATGAAAATTATATGATCAATGCATTTATTTTTCCTGGATTTTTCGTAATGCAAATATATGATTAATAACCTAAATGAATGCCTAGATGATAGGGTAATGCTATGATTGATGTGCTAATTCTCATTCTATTAAATGATTTTTTTGGAAATGTCAAACATAATCAATCTGTTAATGATAGAAATAACATCAGCTTTGGAAAAATCTTTAAATTCCATTACGACGACAAAGTATGAATGCAACAACATAGACATGCAATACTAGTAATGCAATGATGTCATCCCATTGATTTATTGTGCTTATTGTCATCATTGAGCCATTAAATTTTTTGAAAGTGAGTACAAACATCGATGGTATAATTGAACCATGATGACCTAAGTACTACTTCCATGATGTTTGATAGTGCAAGTTAACACGAGCATCTAGGTATAATTAGACCATGATGGCCTAAGCATTCCTTGCGCAAACAGACAAGAGTTAACTATTTTCCTATGTGAATCCAGAATATCATCAGTGATACTTTGTAGAGCATGTCCCGCAACGATTCTCATAGTAATAATGACTAACTCACAGGCAGCAGACAAAGAAAATATCATTCTCGATCATAGCTTTTCTAGTTCTTTGACATCCTTGAATTGCTCTTGAGAAATGATAACATCAATCACAATGCAAACAATTTGAACATTCATGTGGAAAGTGGTAAAACCATGATTCAGAATAGCATCATCCTTGTCATCGCTATTTTCTATTGTTTTTGGGATTTTTCAATTTTCCAATTTTTAGGTGTTTACTGAAATTTTGACCAAGGAACTAACCTAAAGACCTATCCTTTGGGGGCTGATCAAAGATAAGCCTTGCCTACGTTATACACGCAGAGACCATGTAGTTTGACCAAATCGACCGATTTACAGGACGAGGATATGAACACACTTAATTACAACAAATTACAACAATGCAATTCAATAAGGTGACTATTTTTTTCCTTTTGGATTTTTGACCTTTTTATGGATTTTCTGACGTGACAAGGATGTTTGATGCATTTCCAATGGTGATTGATTGTTCCATGTTTGATTTCACTATGATCAATGTTTTCATTGTGTTTGTCCTCCTACTATTTTCTTGTTAGTTTAAGCTCAAGATTTGTTGCTCCCAGCAAGGTCTGGATTTTTCCCCCAGTGGAAAACAAGCTAGTTTATTATGGATATGTACAATGTTAAAGAAACCAAGGTGAGACATGATCATCATGACAAGGTATGCATATGCAACTCAAATGAAGGGTGTAGAACGTAATGATACCAAGCTAGTGATCAACACATTCTTATAGAAGAAGAAGCCAGCCTATCACAAATAGCGCATGTTTGCCAAGATTTCACCACTTGCTTTTATTGTACTTTTTCAGATTTTCAGATTTTTTGTATTTTTCCATTTTTCTTTTTTTTCTTTTTTTTATATTTTTCTATTTTTTTTCTTTTTTTTGTTATCACCAAGATGCCTGTTTTCCAGGTTTTCACCAAGGTAACTATTTTTTTTATCAGGCATTTTTGATGTTTTTGGATTTCTTTAGGACTTTTTTCTGCTATTTTTGGATTTCTTCAGACTTTTTCAACTTTTTTGGATTTCTTCAGGACTTTTTTCAATTGTTTTTGGATTTCTTCAAGACTTTTTTCAATTGTTTTTCAATTTCTTTAGGACTTTTTACTGCTATTTTTGGATTTCTTCAGACTTTTACGGATGCAGTGGGTGAATTATGCATATAATTTCTTGAGATGAAGACTATTCATGGGTTCCTCAAACTGATCTCCTTCTAACGTGGATAGTTGATACACTCTTGAACCATAAACTGACATAATGACAAAAGGCCCCAACCAATTTGGTTCAAATTTTCCTTCTCTATGTCTTGCTGATTGTGTAGGTTCTCCATCAACACTAAGTCACCAACTTGGAATGTTCTGGGTTTGACCTTGTGGTTGTAACTTTTGGACATTCGTTGCTGGTAAGATTTCAAGTGATTCACTGCATGTTGGTGCCGCTCATCCAATAGTTCTAGTTCCTATAACCTAGAAACCCAGTAGTCTTCATCAGGGATGATACCTTTAAAGGAAACTCAGAGCGATGGTATCTCAACTTCAATAGGTACAATGGCCTCAGACCCATATACCAGAGCATATGGTGTAGCTCCTGTCAGTGTGTGAATACTGGTTCAATACACCCACAAGGCAAGATTTAATTCGATGTGTCAATCATGCCTTACATCATTGGTAGTTTTCTTCAAGATATTCAGAATAGTCCTATTGGAAGCCTTGGCTTATCCATTCCCCTAAGGATAATATGGTGTAGAGAAGCGATGTTGAATATTGAACTTCTCACACAATTCTTGCATGTCTTGATTTTTGAAGAGTCTTTCATTGTTAGTGACTATGGATTGGGGAATGCCATATCTACAGATGATGTAGTTAAGGATAAATGATGAAATCTACTTTCCTGTGATGTTGGTTAAAGGAACAGCCTCAATCCACTTTGTGAAGTATTATGTAGCCATGATGATAAACTTGTGTCCATTTGATGAAAATGGATGAATTTTACCAACAAGATCTAATCCCCACTAAAAAAATGGCCATGTGGATGCAAAAGGTTGGAGTTCTTGAGTCGGTGCATGGATGTGGTTACCGTGAATCTGACATTTCTGAGATTTCTTCACAAACTGAAAAGATTCATTTTCCATAGTTGGCCAGTAATATCTTAAACGAAGAAGTTTCTTGGCTAAGGTTAGGCCACTTGAATGTGTTCCGCAAACACCCTCATGGACTTCCCATAAAGTTGTTTCTCATCGCATTCTAGACATCGTAAGAGAGTTCCATCAAGACCTGGTCGGTATAGTACATCCACTATAAGTGTATGTCAGGTGGTTTGGCGAATGAAATTGCAGTTTTGGTTTCATGACAAGTTAGGTGGAAGAGTGTTATCTTTCAAATAGGTATAAATTTCACTGTAGATTGAGGTATGGGTATCAGATAGGTGGCAGATAACATGGTATTTAGTATCGTCATAGGTAAGGGAAAATAGTTGTTCCACCAAGAACTCGTAACGGCTTCTTTTCTCTAGAATTTGTCACAAGGAAGCAATAGTAGCCATGGCGTCAATGGCTTTATTGTCCACTCTTGAAATCTGTCCAAATTTGATATCCACAAAGTATTTCTTGAAATCATCTAGCATTCTCTTGTAAGGCATCAATTTTTCATCCCTTGTTTGATAATCATCATCTACTTGACTAATGACTAACTGAGAATCTCCATACACTTGCAATTCTAGGACCTTCCATTCTACAGTTGTTTTGATGCCAATGATTAATGCTTCATACTCTGCCATGTTGTTGGTACAAGGGAACATTATTATGTATGATTTTGGTATGGTATGTCCTTGTGGAGTGACAAATAGGATTCCTGCTCCTGATCCATGCTGGGTGTGTGATCCATCGAAGTACAGTGTCCACTATTTCACAGCCACAACAAGAACATTAGCATCTATAAATTCAATGTGTAAAGGATAATTATTTAGTAGTGGTGCCTCCGCTAACTGATCAACAATTACTTGTCCTTTTATTTCCTTCCTATCTACATATTGGATATCGAATTCACTAAGTATCATGACCCATTTAGCCAATCTCCCTATTAAGTTTGCTTTGCTGAGGAGATATTTGAGAGGATCAATTTTGGCTATCAACTTGATGGTGTGAGTTAGCATGTAGTGTCGTAGATGTTGGGTAGCAAAGACTACTGCTAGACAATCCTTTTCAATTGAGGTATAATTGATCTCATAGCCATTTAACGTCCTACTTATGTAATAGATTGCTCGTTCTTTACCTGCTAAATCTTCTTGTGCCAATAGGACTCCTAGTGATGTCTCTGTTGTGGAAATACACAATAGTAGCTGCTTCCCTTCTATTGGTGGTCCAAGGATAGGCGAATTCATTAAATATTGTTTCAAATGGTTGAAGGCTCCTTCACATTTCTCATCCCATCAGAAGGAAAAAAATTTATGTAGCAGATGAGTGAAGGGATGGGTCTTGTCTGCCAGCTGTGAAATGAATCTGCAAATGGACTAAAACCTCCCTTGTAAGGAATGGAGTTGACTAATGTTCTTTGGTGGTGGCATTTCCATAATAGCTTTGACTTTGGTTGGATCTACTTCAATTCCCTTTTCCGAGACTATATACCCCCGTAATTTAGCTAATGTCACCCCAAACACACATTTCTTGGGATTTATCCGTACATTGAATTTTTCCAGTCTGGTGAAGATTGTATCTAGGATCTCCAGATGACCCTCCCTAGTATATGATTTAGCCAGTAAATCATCCACATAATCTTCCATGAAAGTATGCATCATACCATGAAAATTTTTTGTCATGGCACATTGGTATGTAGCTCCTGCATTCTTCAAGTCGAATGGCATGACATTCCAACAAAAGGTTCCTCATGGAAAAGTAAAGGCCATTTTATCTTGATCTTCTGGGGCTATTTTGATTTGATTGTACCCAGAAAATCCATCCATCAGTGATAGCATGCCATGTCCTACCATCAAGTCTACTATGATATCTATTTGGGCAGAGGAAAATCATCCTTAGGACAAGCTTTGTTAAGATCTCAAAAATTTGTGTAGATGTGAATGATATTGTTAGGTTTTGAGACTGGTACTATATTGGATATCCACTTGGCATAATCAATGGGTTTGATGAATCTTGCATCTAACATTTTTTTCAATTTTTCCTTTACCAATAGTGCGATATGGGGGTTCATCTTTCCCAACTTCTATTTGACTGGTTTTACTCCTAGAGATAATTATAAATGATGCATGATGAGTTCTGGATCAATTCCTGGCATGTCAGCATATGACCAAGCAAAGTTGATTTGTTTTTCTATGAAAATTTTGAGTAAGCTCAACTTTTCCTAGTCTGTTAAAGATGTAGCTAGATGAATAGTCTTCACTATCTCTTCATTGTCGATGTTGATAGGATGTGTGGGTTCAATCAATACCTTTGATCTTTCCTTAAAATGCTATGGGAGAGTATCAAATCTTCCATCCTTTCATGCCTCAGAGAGGTTTTTTCCATTGGATGCGCTCTTTATTTTTACTTTTTCTAGACCTAACACTGCCATTGAATGGTTTTCAATATCAAATCTATTTCCTATATTATTCATTTTATAGCAGGAGGATTTGATACTCCCCTATGTGGAAGCCTTGTTACAATGTTCATTGGTGGAGTCTGTTTTGGGATCATTGGCATAGAGGAAATTGACGATGGCATCATCAATTGAAAATGTAGGGATGTCAAATGGTTCGGTTGAGTCCCAATCTATAAGCTCAGGATGCACTAGGGGTAAGCAGTCACCAGACAGGTTAAGGTCAGAAATGGTAAGAGTTTGGATAGCGATGTCTTCAATTTTTCCAATAGAAAAATTGAGGTCTATAAGGTAATTCTCTTATGAATTATCCATTTCACTCCGAGTTGAAACATCTCCACTGGAATCATCAAGGTGTTGCAATCCAAATTCAAACAGTCTCAAACCTAACCCTTGTCCCTCTTTGAGTAGGGGTGCATATGTATGTACCAAATTAATATCCTTGTCATGACATGACTCTTCTAATAGTGAATACTACTCGTATTCACTGGAATCAGTTTCATGCTCTTCGTTGTCTTGTAACTATAGGATTCTTTCAACCACCTTTTTGTTTGTGTCCTCTTTATAGCCCAATCCAGTCTTATCTTTTGGATTGATTAAAATGGGTTGAATTGGTTCTACAATTCCCTATTTTCTTTTACCCACAGGACCTTTCCATTCATATCCCATCTTTTCCAAGATAGTGAAACTTTTTCCATATTGAGTTGTTTGTACAATGGCAGTTGTTGCATGGGATTCTTCCTCATCTTTATAAAGCCAGTTTAGAACATCATTGTCTTATGCTTCATCAAACCTGATGCTTTCCTTTATGAATTGTCCATCAAATTTGGTAACTGGTTGAGATATCTATTTTGTCGAAGTTGATGGTTGTCCATAGGATTTTGGAGAAGAAAAGTGTGAAAGACATAGGGATTGTTCAAAGAAATATTCACCAACACCTTTGTCTTTGATTTGGGATTTTTCATCAAATTGTTTTGAAAAGGAATTCAGTTGGGCTTCATGATTTGAGGAGGTGGATGAAGCAGCTTCTTCTTTCTCCTCAAACTGTTTGGATATGGAACTGGATTGAACTTCATGATTTGTGTAAATGACCAATGGTTTGGATGAGGAACTTGACTGGATCTGCTCATTGGAAGTAGTGGAAATGGAAGCTTCTCTATTATGAGGTACAAAGATATCTTGGATAGGTTTCAAGGTATTGCAATACTAAGGACTATTTGAATCAGCAGAAATGGTAATTTCCTGACCACCACAAGGAAATTTTAGACATTGGTGATATGTTGAAGGGACTGCCTGCATTTCACAGATCCATGGTCAACCCAATAGTATGTTATAGGTCAGATCCTTGTATAAGACTTGGCAGATTACATCTTTCTGGATTGGTCCCACTTGAATAGGTAGGAAAATTAACCCCTATGAAGCTCTTTCCTCATCATCATATGCTTTTATTGTAATATTTTTCTTTGAATCAATTGCATTTTCAGAGAATCCCAAGGCACAAAAAATATTTAAAGTACATATATTTAGGCCAACTCCTCCATCTATTAAGACGCGTTTGACATGATGTTTATGGATTAGGACTTCGATATGGAGAGCAGCATTGTGGGGATGAGAGATGGATGCGTCATCATTTTCAAAAAAGGATAATCAATGTGGTGCGGTTAAATGTCCCACCATGGCTTTGAATTTACAAACTTCCAAATTCATTGGCACTATTGTGTCCACTAGGGATTTTTCCAAAATCTCTTTGTGGGTGGGTGAAATCTTGAGCAATTCCAATATTGATATTTGTGTAGGGATCTTTGTAATTGGTCCACTATGTTTTATTTATTGGACGAGGCTGCGGATGTTTTAGATGAACCTCCTTTTAAGACATATTTGGCCTGTGCTCTAGTGGTCTCATTCATTGGTACACTGTCTTGTTTCCCATTGATTTTGATGACATTAATTTGAGTGTCATTTACATTTATATCTGGTTTGGTGTCATTGATTTGAGTTTCAAGGATAATGATGTCTTGTTCTTGTTTGATTGGAACGTCATAGATCGAATTATCATTTGGAGTAATGTTTTGGTGATCATTGGTTCCAAGGGTATTCATTTGATTTTTTGTTGTTGAGATATGATTTATGATAGTATCATGGACATAGTTTACATTCTTTTCCTTGCCATTTTTTGTAGAGGATTCCCCTTTTTCATAGTTCGATAAGGGATTTTTTAATACTCCATGATCTGCATTTGTTTGAAGTCCCTCTATTCATATGATTTTGGCATCTATCAAGTCTTGTATTTTATGTTTCAATTGCATGCAGCTATTCATTTGGTGACCTTTGCATCGATGAAATTCACAATAATAGGCATCATTCCACCATGACAATTTTACTTTAGGTTCAAAGCCTTGAGTGTTAGGTAGTGTTATGAGGTTATTCTCAAGAAGTTCTCTCAATGTGGATTCGTGTGATTGACCCAAAGGAGTGAATTTTTGATGGTTTGATTGTGTTTGATATGGTGGAAGTTTTGATGGGGTGTTACCTTGATTGTGACCGCTTTGATTGTTGGATGAGGAGATATTTTGATTAGTGCCTTGATTGATATTTTGATCCACCTTGGTTGTGGTTTCCGACAAGTTAATGATTGGTTTAGTGTTATGTGCTTCGGTGTGGTACCATCGTTAGAATTTTTGTTCCTTGTCCAAAATTTGGGTTTTTCATTGTTGTGATGGTTAGATGAATTATCATTGTTTGATCCTTCATTATGAACTTTCAATACCCCTCTTTTGACTAAGGCTTCTTCAATTTTAACACTGTTTTCTACCATCTTCTCAAAGCTAGGGGGACATTGCAATTGCAATCTATAGCTCATTTCATTGTTAAGGTTATCAATAAATATTTCCATCTTTTCTTGTTCAGGTATGGGATGAGCTTAGTGAGCGAATAACCTTCTCCAACTTTGGAGGAATACGAGAAAATATTCTCCTTGCTTTTGTTTGGTATTACAAAGATCCTTCATGGTTATCTCATGTGCGATGTTATAGGAATATTGTGTGATGAATTTGTTAACTAGTTCCTCAAAGGATTTTATGCCTGGTTGTAACTTCAAGAACCATTCCATGCAATGGCCCCCTAGACTACGAGGAAAGAGTCTCATTAAGTATGTGTCCTCATGAGCGAATTCAAGACTCATGGTTCAAAACTCTCACACATGGTCTATTGGATCGTATTATGGTAAGTCACAATTTGTGAGAAATGGTATCATGTTTAACCTTCTATCAAAGGGATAGGGAAAAATATCTCACAATAGGTACCATTTTGGAGTCCCCCCTTGCATATCTTGGAGTTGATGAAGGTTTTGCATCTGATTTGTCAAGGTAGTCATTTGATTTGTAGTAAGCATTTCAGTTTCAGTTTTCTTTGGGACACTCTTCAATTTGCTAACATCGAAATCATTTGGTAACTTAGCCCCTTGGTTGGCTTACATCAAAAGGTATTTCTCCCCATCCTTTTCAAAGACTTTTTCTAGGAATTTAAGGAATTTAGGGTCTTGATTTGCTTGTTCGAAATCTTCTTCTATTATTTCATTTGTTTCATTTTGGGAAATCTTATGAAAATGATTTTCTTCTGGTTTAGCCATAGTATTTGGAGGCTTGATTTCCTTGTCCTTAAGTTTTTTGGGACCTTGTTAAAATGGGCATACAAGTGACTAAGGGTTGCTAAATTTTGATCGTTGTTTGAAAGTGCCAAGGAAATACCTAGGTTGAATAGAATGATGAATTCTATTGATGTAACCAAGGTGAGAAAAAATTGATACAAAGTGTATTGTTTCAATGATGAAGGATAAAGACCTTGATAGGGAAACTCAACTTCGATAATTAAATTTGGGTGTTGATGATGATGGGAACTTTTAGAAGTTTGATCAAAATTTAGGTAAAGTGTTTCACTTGTGGAAGTCAATTTTAACAAAGTTTTGGACTCTAAGGGATAATTTCGAACTTGAGGAGATTTTGAAATTTTGGTTTCAATTGCGAAATTGTGAGAAATTTCCTTTCTAGACAAGATATTCGAATCTTTGGAAGAGTCTTGGGTTTTGGCAATAATAAAATGAATGCAAGTCAGGGTTGTTCTTGGAAGCTTCTCTATAAAAATTGAAGAGCAATCTATCCCTAAAGTCGTAAAGCATGGAAATATGTTTTTGCCAATTCTTTGGACTAAGAGGTATGGGTTTTGGTTTTCAAATTTTAATATTTTGTGAAGTCATTAGATAAAAACCATGTTTAGGCTCTTGTCAAGGCTTAAAATGACTCTAGACTGGAAAAATACTTGAATTTTGGTTTTCAAATGGCGGATGGGAATTGCAGTGAGCTCTCTATTTTTGGGCTTTTGGTGGAAGCACCGTTATAGTAGGCAAAAGTGCCAAAAAGGCCAAAGCGCTATAGAAAAGCTCAAAGGCACCACATAATGGCTTGGAAGCACCACAGAAGCATGTGAATGTGCCATAGAAAATGGTCAAAGTGCCACAGAATGGTTGGGAGGCACCAAAATTTTGGGTAAATGCACTAGTAAATAAGATGAAAGTGCTGAAATAGAGGGTGAATGCACTAGTAAAGTTGGTGGAAGTGCTACAGAAAGAAACAAAAGCGTCAAATAGAGTATGCAACAGTTTGTTTCCAATTTTTTTGATTTTTTTTTTGGTTTTTGGTCAAAAGATGGTTTGTTCTAGATGATGTATTCTAAATCACAGTTTCTATAGTTTTTCCAATGTGTAAAGTTTCATTTGAGGTTTGTTTTGAGAATAATTTGACAAGCACAATCGAACACAACGTACATTCCCTAGGGATGTGGTGGACTATATTCCCTTGGATTCCACATGGGTTTTACCCCAACTGCACTTATCTTTAGCAGATGATTTTAGAAGCTTGGCCACACATGCTCCCCCTTACATTGCACTCTCTTCTCAAGTCAACCAAGCTTCCATCCTCCATGAAACTCCCATGGAATACTAATCATCTCTACTAAAGATTGGGAGAATGTGGATGCCTTGACAACGACCGTTGTTGTACCAAGAGAATAGATAAAGGATTTGGCCAATTCTATAACAAGGGTTCTAGTAAGAACTTGTCATTCGTGGGGGATAACCCATGTGGCGAGAGACCATTATTTCCCTTCTCGTCGAGACTATCCTCATGATATTGGCCTTTGTTCCAATTCCCACATTTATATCCCAGTTGGAAATACTCTTGGCTTTAGAGTGTTATTGGTTGATTCGTTCCCTTGGGTGAGTACTTTTTCCCCAAGGCAGGCCCTCTAGGATAAACAAAAGTGAGAGAATATACCCGTAGTTTGATCAATCTTTATTCCACATGAATAAAGAGAGAACCCACATCGTATACCCTACTCACACTCATAGATTAACAAAGAATGGGTCTAGATTTTTGGGTCACCCAGTTAAGGGGAGAGCATATGCCTACCATTCAAAACACACCATAAATAAATGAAAAGGAAAGGGTCTGGCTTTTTGGTCACCCAACTAAGGGGAGAGCATATGCCTACCCTTCTAAATAGGTAGTAAACATGGTGTTCATTCCTTGCTAATTAATCTATGTTCCTAATTTAAGCAAGAAGGAAAGACATGAAGTCTAGCCCCTGCATCATATTCATCAGTAGTTTATCATAGATTTTCTTTGGCAAGCATTTTGGAGTTTCAGTAAGGTCTTTGACAGCATTTTATATAATCTGCAAAATAGAAAAACCAACATTAGTTTTCATTCTCAAGAAAAATTATAGAAACAAACGAAAGTGCTAGAACAGTAAGCAAAAGATCCAAAACAACAGAGGCACAACATAATTAAGTAAAAGTGCCAAAAAATTTGGCCAAACTGCCATAGAAAAGGGTCAAAGTGCCACAGAAACTCTCTGAAGTGCCATAGGATGGCTTGGAAGTTCCAGATAAATGCTTTGAAGCACCGAAATAGTTAGTGTAAGCATCAGAGAATCTTTCGTAAATGCCAAAGAATTACGCGGTTGCACCAGAAAACTACACATCTGAGCCTGTAAAACAAATCTTCTAGAAAATGTCAAAATAACAGGGGTTTGGCCCCATGGTGGGCATTAATTTATGTGTGTTATAAAATATGCATGAATTATATCAAAACAAACACACTTAGATGGAAAGTATTACATTAAAGAATCTATCTAAATCAAACATAGTTTAACAACATAATTCTTTAAAAATTTCACATCCTCCTCTAATCTTAAATGTCTTGGCAATTTGTTCTCTTAGATCTTATTCCTGCACAAATCCCTAGGATTTCATCTAAGAAATGAGTAGCCTATCCATTTACAATGCATATTATAAACCTACACCTATATGATTAAAAGATTTAGCTGCATGAAATGATAAATTGACATGGTGAAATGAGTCAATATGCACAAAATGATATGAAGTGGAAGATAATGAAAAATATGCTAATGCTAATGAGATTAGAATTGATTCTACATGTTGAATTAAACTATGAATGCCTAAAGGAGCCATGATCCAAACAAAATTGACAATTATCTTAAATGCTAAGCTGAAAATACAAACTAAACTTCTCAACACATGGATGAATTTCTGCGGAGTGTTGTTATGCAAATTCTCCTTATTGAAAAGTTGTAAATGGGCCTCGATTTATAGATTTTTCCAAGGCATTGGGTGATTTGGTAGCTATGAACGATTGAGATTTGGTTTGGAGAAATCAATGGTGAAGAATGAGAAGGATGGAGAAAACAAGGCAATGGTTCCCTTTCGTAAAACCATCTTTCCAAGTGTAAGAAGGAATCAATTGGAGGATGAAGCCATATGTCTTTAGGGTTATTAAATTGTTGAGAGCAAATATCCAATTTATGAAAATAAGAATAATTATTTTCATGTGACACATGGTGAGTTGGAGGGTGAGGTGAAAGGTAGTTAGAGAGATATGTAGAAATGTGATGAAATTCAAATTTAAAAATTTGAATTAAATGAGAGGGAATCAATTAAAATAAAATAGATTATTTAAATTTGTTTATTTCAATTAAGTCATGAAGAGGGTGAATTAGAATAGAGGAATTGAGAAAATAAGAACTATGTAAATAAATTTGCAATTTATTTAAATAGTAGAAGAATAAAGATTTCATTAATTAAATAATCAATATTTAATTAATATTTTCCAGACCAATTTTGAGTGTATACACAAACAACAATATATGACTAAATAAACTACTAAAAATTGCATATAAATGACAATTTTAGTCACATGGCTATTAGTAGTTTATTGTTGGTCATTTATAACGCAACCAAATTTATGACTAAACTATTTTAGTCATTTATTTAGTCATTGATTTGGTCATTGATTTGGTCATTGATTTAGTCATTGATTTAGTCATGTATTTAGCCATTATTTTAGTTATATATTTAGTCATATATTTAGTCATATATTTAGTCATTGATTGTTGTTAACTAGTCATTTATTTAGTCATGGTATTCATTTATTTAGTCATAGATTTAGTCATTACTTTAGCCATATATTTAGTCATTAATTTAGTCATATATTTAGTCATTAATTTAGTCATTACTTTAGTCATATATTTTTTCATTAATTTATTCATTACTTTAGTCATATATTTAGTCATTAATTTAGTCATTAATTGAGTCATATATTTAGTCATATATTTAGTCATTAATTTAATCATGTATTTTGTCATTAATTTAGTCATTACTTTAGTCATATATTTAGTTATTACAAATCACATCTAACTTAATTAATCCTCACAAATTTATGCATATAAACTTTAAGTATCATAGATATTCAAATGTTGAAGAAGAACTATGAAATCAAGACTAAAATTCTTGAACAAATATGATTGACTAGACACAAACACAAATAGATTACAAATCAAGAGGAGCCACAACACAGAATTTATGAGTGGAGAAAAAAACACTATGAAAATTTACTTCATTAAGCCTCATTGGCAAATCAAAAACTCATTTGTTACATTCAATGTCTTAATGACACTGTACAACTTACAGACACTATATAAACAAAATACTCCTATTTTCATATACTTATACCATTTTTGTCTTCCTTAACTGCAATCCTTTTGGAAGGGCAATGACCTCCTATAGGGGCTCGACCCATTTAATCCCCTTACAAATATACAGCTTTCCCGTTGCTATTGGTTTCAGCTCCTCCAAACTCTTCCTCGTTGGTATTCACCTTGCACTTCTCCAATTTGGAGCTGCAGCCTAAAAATAAGGTTTCAAATTTTGCACATCAAAAACTCAGAAAAGTCAAATAATATAGAAGATAAAATTCAAACATTTTCTTTTCCTTTTCCAACTATGGCACCCTAAACTTAGGCGCTAGATATAATGTTTCCTAGTTATCTATTACAATTTTTAAAAAGATGAATTCATGCAAGATAACAAACACATAGACAATATTCAACTAGTGATATACAACTAGCTTGTTCCTAAACAACTGATCAATAGCTTGATTATTGATTGTAAATTTGTAATTGATATGCTTGAAAGTGTCCTTCTTTCCTATGTGTGAATTGGAGCTTTGGATGAGGATATGAACATCCATCAAAAGCATATTTGGAAGTAAATTTTTATCAGATATTGTAGTTGCAAGTTCCACTAATTATAATAAAGATAAATATTTTTACCTTTCTGCATCAACTAATAAAATTATGATAACTTTTAGAGGATCAACAATGCTAGCCTTTATCATATCAACATACTCACCTGCAAGTTGCAACACAACATTAAACTTATTAATTAGACTCAACATCTAAGAAAGAAAAAGAAACTTCAAAAATTATCAATTTAGTAAGAAAATCATCAATTTCAAAGATCAAAGTAGTCAATGCTTCACTCTCTATGTCCTCTACTACAATCAAAATATGTCTTTGTTTCTATGATAAATGTAACAAGAAATTATATTATTTATCAAAACTTATCACTATGTACTTATGAACTCAAGATCATTCAAATTGTCAAACTAATCGACATGACTACCTAATTTTTTTCTATCACATACACTTTGGGTATACAAGATCATTGAGAATCTCAATTATTGAACTATGAAATTCAGTAGCACAATGAAATTATATGTTAAGTAAAATTTAAATCAAATCAACATTACATGTCCCAGCTTGTCAATTGATCTCAAATTGTATATACACCTTTGTCATATAGCTTAAGGACATCTACAATAGATATGCATAAAATGAATTTGGTGGAAAGGCTTTAAAAAAATTCAAGCGAATACAATTCGTAGGTGTAAAGCCAAATTCCACAATCTTTTCCAACATCCTCCCTACCTATGCCAAAATGGGAGCTTTGAAACAAGATATGAATATCCATCAATGCATAGACAATACATGATAGTATCCCTATAAGAAATGTGGCCTATGGATTGCAATATTGCAAGATATGTAGAAAATGGATTTGTTGAAAAGGATTTAGAAACTTTCAAGCAAATGCAATTGGCAGGTGTAAAGCCAGATTCCACGACCTTTGCCAGCATACTTCCTTCCTGTAATAAAATGGGAGCTTTGGATAGGGTATTTACATCCATCAAAGCATAAAAAAAGGTGGATTTCTATCAGATATTATGGTTGCAAATGCTCTAGTAGATATGCATGCAAAATGTGGAAGAACAAGCAAGGCACGTGAACTATTTGATAGATTGCCTTAAAGAGATGTCATCTCATGGAATGCAACGATTAAAGTTTTTGCATAAAAAAAATTGTTGAAAAGGCTTTCGAAACTTTCAAACGAATGTAATTAGAAGGTATAAAGCCAATATTTTTTCCAGATTCCTCCCTGCCTATGCCAAAATGAGAGCTTTGGATGGGCTATGAACATGCACCAAAGCATTATGGTAGGGGAATTTTTGTTAGATGTTATAGTTGGATATGCTCTGGTATACATATATGCAAGATGTGGAATCATAGACAAAACACCTGAATTTTTTGATAGAATTCCTCAAAGTACAAAATGGATTTTGCAAGGAACCTCTCAAAATCTTTGAATTAATGAAGCACTCTAGAACACATGTAATACCCCTTGTGTTGCTGATACTCTTTTGTGTTGGTTTTGTACTTGGTTTGTAATGGTGATAAGTTCACCGGATTGGTTGTGTGTGGATTCATAGTTTGGTTAGTTTGTTGCACTTGACATTACTTATGATGCTTGATGATACATTACGTGGTGATTATGTTATTTGGTTATGTTATGGTTTTCTTTAATAATATATGTGGTGATGGTGTGATTCTATGTTGTTGTGGTTTCTGATGTGTTTTCTAGTGAGTCTTGGTGAAAGTACGGAGTGGCATCACTTACTCGCGAGTGCCCTGCTACCCCACGATTACCTTTTATGGTGTGTCTACAATAGAGATTTACATGCTACTTGAAGTTTGTTTTTATGTAGGATGCAGGTACTAGACATTGGCTCCACCTACTTGACAGGTTTGAACGTGTCCCATAAACCCAACGGGTATGATGTTAAAAAGGGAGTTGATAAGGAAGTGTCCCCGTCCCAAGTTCATCACCTTGTTGTGAGTCCTACGGTGTTATTGTCTAAACCTCGTCTTTGTTTAAGTATGGGTTAGTGTTGAATATTTATTTTAGTTTGTAAATGTTTTTTATTTAATTAATCTTTTATTTAATTAGTTTGTGTTGATTGAGTGAATAGTTTAAATAAAAATATTAGATGCTATTATGTTAATTAGAATTTTAAATTTGCATAAGGTGAATGATATTAATTCTTGAATTTTTAAATTAATTAAATAGCATAAATTCTTTATTATTATCAAAAGAATATAATTAAAAGTTAGTTAAATGATAATTAGAATAGTTATGGGAGTGTGTGGGAATTGAATGAAAAACTCTTGTTTAAAAAATATTCTCAAAGAGAATATTGGCCATAACTCTAAAAGGCAAGTCACTTCATGGAGGAAATTGGTTGAGAATTTTCTTTTAGGTTTTCTTTTGGTTTTTGGGGTTTCTAGTTAAAAATTAGAAGAGGTTTCCAAGAATATATTTTTGGGCTCATATTTTGCATCTTGCTGGAAGTGGAGATTTTGAAAAGGGCATTGGAAATTGAATTTTGAAGGCGAAGCTTTGCTCCAACCCTCATTCCTTCAAGCTTCAAGAAAACAAGTTCCTTTACTGTTTATTTAGTTATTCTCTTGTTTTGAAAAGATTGCCTGTACAAATTTTATTCTGTAGAAATTTTATTCAAGTTGAGAAATTGTATGTACAAGAGGAAATGATTATTTTGTAGAAGCTTTATTTTAAAAAAATTGGAAAGATTGTTGGAAATTGTCGTGAATTAGTTAAAATCCTCTATAGAAATGTTTGTTGAAAAGCTTTTGTGTAGAAAAGTTTGTTAAAAGTTCCTGGGTAGAAAAATTCTATTGACGACCTCTAAAATTTTGTTGTGATTATTTTACTACCTCTCTAGAAAACTTTATAGTGAAATCAAAGAACCTTGTAGAAGATTATTTGAAGACAATTGAATATTCAAAAAGAAAATAATAGAGGGTTTAGAAAATCTCTATAGGTTTGTATTGATATCCTCTGGATTAATTGTGTAAATTGAAATCCTTTGGTAGAAATTAGAAATATCTCCTGATAGAAAAATATTTCAAGGTTAAATATATTCTTCTCTACAATCACACAGACTTATTTGGTTTATATATATGTATATATTTTAAATATATATATACATTATATATTATTCTGGGTTTTAATTCCCTATAGAGAATTTAATATATATTTTGTTGAAAACCCTAATTAAACATAGGCTTTCTAGGTAGTGTATTTACTAGAGATTTTTTTTTTAAATAGTTAATATATATATATATATATATATAGGGGGGGGGTTATCGTCGTACCCCTACTCCCCATTGTGCGCACCCCATGCTAACACAACTCCTGGGGCGTAGCCCTGGGTGGTTTGAATATTATTTTATTTATTTTTTTGAATATTTATTATTTAATCATATATATATATATATATATATATATATATATATATATATATATATATATTTATATATATATATATGTATATATATATAATATATATGTATATATATATATATATGTATATGTATATATATAGGTTTAATATGATATATATATATATATATATATATATATGTATATATGTGTATGTATATATGTATATATGTATATATATACACTTGTCCAAAATTATAGAAAAATATTGCGATGGTTATTTGCAATGATTTCATGTTGTTACTGGACAAATTGAAAGAAAATATTTTATCAAATCAAATCTAGTGATTTTAATAAATGAAATAGATTGAGTAAACTAATAGTTTAATTTCCATGGTGGATATCCTGCAATGAGTTATCTTAAAATGTGATTGTTAAGTATAGTAAATTCGCAATCTTAAACAAAATCTTGATGTTGAATAATTATTTAATTCTTTGATTTTCTTTGAGTCCTTTGTTGGTTTCCTTGAGTTGGGTTATAAACATGTGGGGACCCTTAAGTTAGTTGACCCTTCTATAGGAGTTAAGTTTATTGTTTAAAACTTCCAGAGGCATGGGAAAATGGTGGTTTATTATGAGATTTTTAATTTGATACTTGTCTCTATTTTGACTATAGTTGAGATCTTGAGTTTTCTTTTGGGTTGTACCATTTTTTTTATGGGAGTTGATTTATATGACTTTTGGTGGGATGGTTTTGCCTCGCAGTTGTTCTATTTTTTGGTTCAATGTTCTTATTGGTACAATCCCTTGGAATTTGATGATATGTTTTGGGTTACTAGGGAGAGTGGCTCTACGTGGGTGCCGACAAACGAAGGGGCTCTCAAGATAACCCACGTTAGAGTTAGAGTAATAAGTGATAACCTAATTAATTAATTAGAGGGTGGGTAGTTAAACATAAACAAGATAATTGTGGATACCTCGTCCACTTGTTAGGGCTTTCACAGACTAAAGGTGGGATGAGAAGGCCGTGGTTGGCAAGATCATTTCCTCGTCTCCACGAGAGGTTAACGGTTCCGCACGAGTCACCCTATGGGGCCGACGCCTAGAGAGTTTGTCAGAATAACCATAGATGGGGGCTGGCACCTTGAGAAAGGCAGTCAGGATAACCCATGTAGGACTATGTGATGACACTCTCCTCTGGCTTTCCCTTGAGTTGTTATTGTTGCTAACCTCTAGAAGTGGTCTTTTGATGTTATGTTCCCTTTATGTGTGCTCTTGTTTTTTTTCATGCTTGGAGTTTAGACTTGTGTATTTGTTTGGATGTTCTTGGTCAGGGATCCTTCCTTATTTACTCCTAGAATGGGGGTGGTCAGGTGGAACGTGCTACACACCCCGTTGGGTTCCCTGTCTTGCAGCTGAACCTTTTAGTGTAGAGTTTTGTAGAGACAGCTGGTATCAGGACATAATAACCTAGCCAAAATAACCCTGGACAAAATAACCCAACCAAAATAACCCAAGGACAAAATAACCCAGGGTCATAATAACCCATGGACATAATAACCCATGGACAGAATAACCCATGGTCATTTTAGATCAAGCTAGTAAACTAGAAATGACATAAAATAAATTATAAATATGATTGTGAGGCACCATAGAGGCTATTTAGGTCATTTTTAGACCATATATCCATTATATACCCCTAAAATAGCCTTAAAATACCTTTAATATGCTTAAATAACCTATAAAATGGTAAATAATTATAAAAATAAAGGTAATTTTGCGGGAATAAGTTGATTATTTTAAAGACACATGGATTGGAAATCTAACCAAAAGAGGTAACAGACAATCACCCAAGTTTCCAATCACAATGTGGAATTGCTATTCAGCTACTCAAGATGATCTTCCCATAACCAATAATACTATTGAGGGATGGTACAGAGGATTTAGTGAATTACTTCAAGCATCACATAGCTCAGTCTGGAAATTCATCAAAGCGGTGAAAAAAGAATAGAGTCTCCAAGAGAATAGAATAGAGAAATATATGGTTGGATACACTGGGCAACCAAGCAAGAAAAAATACCATGAACTCAAAGAAAGACTAAAAAGATTGGTTGATGGTTATGACAACCATAACATTTTAGATTATATAAGAGGCATCGCTCATAATTTGACACTTTAATTGAAAATTTGAATAATAAAGTATTTTTAGCAACATACATGTAATTTATAAATTTTGTTTTACTTTCTCTATATTCTTATGGGGATATTTTGTCCATGGGTTATTCTGACCACGGGTTATTTTGGCTTGGGTTATTATGACCCTGGGTTATTGTGTCCCTGGGTTATTGTGACTGAGTTATTCTATCTAGGGTTATTTTGGTCGGATTATTATGTCCCGTAACCGAGACAGCTAGATCCAAAATTTATATGTTTCTAGATGTATACTTGTACTTCAATTATACTGTGTATTGATGTGTTACTCTCCCATGTGTTGGGAAGACTTATGATGTAATCTTGAGTAATTGCTCAATGAGATGTACCTGTAGACTAATGTAATGTATAGTCACATTATGTAATTCATTCTTGAACCATAATTGTAAATATCATTAATGTTGTGTTATATCTAATAAAATATGTTCTTTATATTTCCAAGTACAATTTATTATGAATGCATATATGGTTTCTATATGGTTTATTCTTGTCACACTGTTTATCCTTAATAAATTTTTAAATAAAGATATATGAATGAATGGGTTATGTTAGTAGAATTGATAATTACTTTTTTCCAATTTGTTATGGGATAGATTACGTAATGTCACCTCATGTACCCCAAGGGACTTAGGTGTTTAACTTGTAATCATTAGCTATGTTAATTGCTTTAGTAAATTAAGTGCTTATTCTCTATTTTTTCAACAACAATTGTTGCGGTTTTAGATGTCCTTTAGGGTTTGCGCAACGGGGCGTTACAACACATCCTAACATTTTAAGCTTTGATTGGGTTCTAGGTGCATGCATTCATGCAGGTTTAGTGGATGAGGGCTGCACATACTTCACACATTAGTAACCCTTATTGCATTACAATTTACATATATAGTTGATCATTAGGTGTGCATGGTTGATCAACCATTCATATTTTCACCTCTAAATGCATAAATCCATCATTCCTTCAAAAAAATTGAGGAGCATTCTGAAAAAGTCTCTGATCCATTTATGAATATTTGAATCAAATCATTGTCATATTATCAAAGAGATTTCACAGTAGTTGAGCATCCACAAATCTGTCAAAAAAAAATAATCAACGAACCTAGCTGACAAATTAACTAACTTGATTATTATATTGCTATCATGGTTAAGCATGTCATCGCCCCATCGATGTGACATTGTGTTATATTTTTCTGATATGTTCTAGTGTTTCCAATATGCTTTCATTGATCTACCGATGGAGCTATGAGGGGAGTTCCCCTGATGTAGTAATGTTAGGCCAATAGTGAATATAGGATGAGTATTTCCAGCAACACTTATTTTTTAGTTGGATCCTAAAAATGTTGCAACTTATTTTCTTCTCTACAAAATCTATACGAGGTTCAAATAGTAAAGATATTGATGAAAGATAGAGGAATTGAAAAGATACCTAGATGTTATAGTTGGATATGCTCTGGTAGACATATATGCAAGATGTGGAATCATAGAAAAAACACCTAAATTGTTTGAAAAAATGCCTCAAAGAGATATCATCTCATGGAATGAAATGATTGATTGCAGAATGTGCATAAAATGGATTTTTCGAGGAACCTCTCAAAATATTTGAATTAATGAAGCACTATGGAACACATCCTAACATTGTAAGCTTTGCTTGGGTTCTAGGTGCATGAATTCATGTAGGTTTAGTGGATGAGGGCTACACATACTTCACACGTTAGTAACCCTTATTGCATTACAATTTACATATATAGTTGATCATTAGGTGTGCATGGTTGACCTTCGTTCCCATGCTGGCTATATTGAGGACACCCTAAACATTATTACTAAGATGCTAGTTAAATTTGTGGTACATGTGGATCATATATGAATATAGGCTGAGTATTTACAACAACACTACTTTTTTAGTTTGATCCTAAAAATGTTGCAACTTATGTTCTCTAAAACATTTGTACGAGGTTCAAATAGTAAAGAGATTGATGAAAGATAGAGGAATTAAAAAGATACCTAGATGTAGTTGGATTGAAGACCATAAACTAATACATGTTTTTTGTGTAGGAGATAGATCACATCCACAAATAAGGCAGAGCTATGCAAATTAGGATAAATTGGCTTGGAAAATGAAGGTAGCAAGGTATAAAGAATCCTTTATCTGCCACCATAGTGAAAAGTTAGCAATTGCATTTGGTTTGTTAAACATGGCCCCTGGTACAACTATTAGAGTATTTAAGAACATTTAAGTATGTTTTGATTGCCACACTGCATCTCAAAGGATAAATTCAATACTTGAAGGGCTCAATTATCATGATTCCCACACCTCATGCACTACAGGACATTCCTTTGGATCGGATTTTCCATAGAACAGGGAAAAATCTTCCTCAAATGCAAATGCATAATTCCTGGAGAGACCTAATTTTTTTTATTTATAATGCCAATTAAATGGCTAGAATACAACCCATAACTTAGGGAGTCAATCTACTTAGTTTCCATGAACACTATGGGAAAAATTCAACTCTCAGCTACCATCTTCCCAAGCAGCAACTTGGCATCCAAATCATGGTCTACCTCTAAAACTACTCATTATGTCATCACAACATCCATAGCTATCACCAGAGAGTTTTTTTATCAACTTGACAATTAATACTTTAGCCAAAACATATCAAACCTTCCATTGTAATTTCTCACTTGCTTTACGCCTCTCTTAAACTTACATTTAAATCTTTTGATAGGACTTAAAAACCATCCAATTTCAATTGATATTATATCATGATATGTGAATTGATCCAATTTCAAATCCAAGCCTTATTTCAAGTTTCTTGAATTCAACACCCTCTTCATTAATCATGTAGTTGAATCAACAAACCCTATACTTCACTACTTTCATTTGAATATCAGGAATTTGACTTATGGGATAACTAATCTTAAATGCATGCTTGATCAATAGCCCACATGTATCCCTTAGATGAAATGGCTGCAAGTGATAAAAAAACATCAAGCATATATCTAGCACTTTACTACTAAAAACCCATTCAAATCAATGGCTAAGAAATTTTTACCATCAAGGTCTATGGCTTCAATAGATCAATGGATACACAAGATGTGCAACCCCTTAATCTACCAATATATCACAATTAAAATGATTGTGACACATAGCCAAAAGGCTATGATCCATATGTCTCATTCAATACACTAACTTGCTAAGAACACCATTGAGTAGAGAAACAGACCTTCCATCACTTATCACTAGGCTCCACACAGAAAAACTACATTCATTACTACAAAAATATACCCTTACAAGAAAAATCCTTGATAAATAAGAGTTAATCTTACTATGTTGACTGTCCTTCAAATGTTACCTATTTCATTACTTGGATCCATCACCTTAATTTCCTAAACACAAGACAAGATTAACAATTGAGATTCTTTGGCTTTGATGATCAATGATATCAATGGATAGCTAAACTACCAAGGTGGAAGGTGGACCAATCTACCAAAATCTACCAGATGACACTGTATACACCTAAAATCGGTCAGGATAATCAATTAATTAAATACAAGGTATTTAATTAATAAACCTCTTATTTCATCTACTTATAAATAAATTCTAAATTTATTTATATAGTTCACATTTTCTAATTCTTATTATCATAAATCATATTCCTCTAATCTTAATTAAATAAACAAATTCAAATAGTTTGTTTTATTTAATTAATATCTTCTTACTAAATTTGAATAATTCCAAATTTAAATTTAGTCACATGTCTACAGCTCTTTCTTCTTTCCACCTCATCATGTCATGTGTCTTATGAATTTAAATATCCTTAATATTTAAATGGGATTTTTCCTCAACAAATTCTGAAAAAAACTTGAGACACTTGGCTCTTTTCCTCCATTTATTCTCTCACGCGGAAAAGTGTTATATTAAAGGGAACACTCTCCTTTATTCCCTCTAACTTCTTCATCCTCCACCCTTGATCTCTCCAGCTAAAATCCTGATCGTTGGTTGCTGCCACATCAGAATATGCCTTGGAAATCCTATAAATGTAGTCTCATTCTACAAAATTTCATATCCCAACTTTGAGCAATCTTACTCTGCAGAATTTTCATTACAACACTTATGAGCATTTAGCATTTGTGAGCATTTAGCAATTAGCATTTAGAATCATTTAATTTATAATCATGGCTTAGTTGTTATCTACATTTTAGTGATTATAATAGCTTTCATACAGTATTTGCATCACAACATTTAGCATCATATCTTTGTCACAACATCATTATCATATCACTTGTCAATCATATAATTTATCAATCATGTAGGAATAGATTCCTTTCATTTTCTAGCATCGCGTTCTTCAAGCTGTCATTTGACAAGTCTTGTGCATACATAAAATCTAAGAGCCATAATGACTTGAGAAAATCCTTGAGGATAGAGAACAATTGGACGATTTTAGAGAGTTTATTTGTTTCAATTCGATTAGATTGTTATTAGAATTCTCTAATGTAATGTTTCATTGATTGTGTGGTTTTATTACTCATTCACATATTTTAATTCATACATAAATTGGCACCCACCATAGGGCCTAGCCCCATTTTTATTGATGCTTTCTGGAAAGTTTTGTTTTACAGATCTGGATGTGAACTTCTATGTGGCACATCCATGATTTCTTTTAGCGCATATGAAACATATTTTAGCACATCTAGTTCCTGTTATGGCGCATCTGGAGCATATTTCAGTGCATCTAGCTCATATTTTAGCACATTTACAGGTTCTTTTAGTGCATTCAAGGGTTATTTTAGTGCATTTAGTAGATATTTTAGCGCATACAGTAGTTTTTCTAGCACATATAGTAGTTCTTTTAACACATATGTATGATCTTTTAGAGCATATGAATTATGTTTTAGCGCATCTAGTTTTCTTTGCAAAAACTTAAAATTCTGAGAACTGATCAATACGTTTTGTTTTGTAGGTACTTTTAAATGTTGTCAAAGACAAATATATCAAACTACTAATGATGTTTGTAGGGGATGGAGTTGTTTTAGTGCTTTCTTTTGATTAAATTAGGCATCTAGTTTAATTAAGAGGTTAATGAACACCCTATCTACTATGATTGTAAAGTGATAGGCCTATGCTCTCTGCTTCACTGGCTGACCATGTTGGATCTTGTGGTTGTATTGTTGATATGTGGTTTTCATTGATGTCAACACTATTGGCATTAATGTCTTAGAAGCTGTATATGTCGAGGATATTGAGAAAATTGTAATGAAATAAGTTGCAGGTTGTTAGTGGTGAAGTGAAGTTCAGTTTGTTGGTTAGTTCAGTACGTTAATGATCAGAGGTTGTGGACTAAATGGTTTCTTGTCGAGTATATCTAGTTTATACACGTTGAGTTTTAGAGATCCGCGTGAAGATTTGATCGAGCAATGAGAAGTTGTATTCTGACAGTCATTCTATTACTTCAGTTAGTGTTTCTGAATGAAGATGATGTGATTTTAGTAAGTTCAGTTGTTGCAAATGCTTCTCTATTGATTCATGATGTTTCTGGATGTTTCTAGATCATTCTATATCTGTGTTACACGTCTATGTTGATCGTTATGCTCGTGATTATGTCATGTCCCCATTTTTGGTGAGCATCAGAGTTCGTAAGAGTTAGCCTATTATGCGACCCTCGTAGGCTGATAGGTTGGATAAAGGGTCATTCTGGAGTTTGGCTCAGCGTCAGATTGGCAGTTTTGATCAGTAGGCTTTCGTTTGGGCTCGATCGAAGACTTCTTGTAGAAGTTACTATTTTTAGCAGTTCCTGGCAGGCAGCGTGGGACCCCTGCTATTTTTAGCAGTATGGCTTTGGCAGCGTTCAGAATCACTTCAGTGTTCGTCAGCTTCAGACGGATCAGTCATCGGATGAGTAACGAGGGAAATATTAATATTTAATTGCATTAATTAAATATTAATTAATTAAGAATTATAATATAAAGTTATAATATTAAATTATAACTTAAGTGATTCTGCTTGAGGGGGTCGCCATCATCAGAGAGGGGGCCAAATTGACATTTAAATTTATATTAAAATATTTGGCTAAGACTATGGAGAAATTAAAAGATTAAAAGTTGAATATTTTATTAAAACCCTATTATTAAGGAAATCACACTTTTGAGAGATATAGTGCATTTGCATTGGGTTTTGAGCCATTATGTTATTGAGTGATTGAAAATTGATCAAGTTTCGTCAGAGCACGGAAACCAAGGGTTTCAGTCTCAGTGCATTGGGGAATGAGCCATCTCCAGTGAGAGAGATTTAGAGGGTGTGAAATATCATCTGATTTATTGCCAGGCAAGAGATTTCTTCACTTAGAAGAAATTACAGAGCTTCACAGTTGTTTAAACATTCAGGGTTTTGGTTATTAAATTCATCCGGAGGAGGTTTCTTCCTCAAGGCGTCCATCTTTATTGAAGTCAGAGAATCTACAGAGGGTCGTACTTTCATTTAATGCTGCTGCTACTACAGCCATACCTGCTACAGCAGATCCGTACCCTTCAAGAGGTCGTACCTTTTATCTTATGCAAATTGCCTTCCCTTTCTATCATCTGGTTGCATTTCTGGAGGCGCCTACCTTTCTGGCATCATCTGCAGGCATTCACACAGGGAGGAAGTGATTATTTCCATTCAGTCGTACATCTTCTAGAAGATCATCCATTGCTGCAAACACCAGGTTTTCTCATGAAAAATTGTTGCCTTTTTACTTGCATGTAATTGGATCTTCGTTGTAATCATCTCAGAAGAATAATAAATAGTCTGGCATCTATATTCTCAATAGATTTCATAGTTTACAGAGTTGTATGATTTATATTGAATTTATTATCAATTCTTTGCAAAATCGCATTATCTCTTATTGCTCAAAAAATCACAAAAAAAAACCGAAAACTTTAGAAAACAAACAAAAACAGTCAGAATCAGAATCAGGGGGAAACAGGGGTTTCTATAGTGGTATCAGAGCTAAATCCTGCCATCCTGAGGGTTTAGCCATCACATGCAGCCAGAGGAATTTGATACATACAGATACTATACTCGCAGACGTGCCTTGATTGAAAGGCAACGCAGTTTGAGCAAGTAGCCAGAAATCATGGTTGACAGGAATGATAGGGCTAACAGGACAGACATACCTAGGACAGAGATCCCACAGAATAACAAAGATCAGGACGATGCAGAGGTCTTGCATGCACTCAGAGATATACATGCAGGTCAGCGACAATCGACTGAGGTATTGCAGCAGTTGACAGTGGCACTACAGAGATTGGGTACTCCAAGGAGACCGTCACCACATCGTGACGATGACAGGAGTGAGGCAAGGTCACGAAGAGCTCCTAGGACAGTGTCACGGACAGCAGATAGGCCTACTAGGCCTACTTTCATGAGACAGGAGCCCGATGAGGCTATACCAGGTGAGGAGCATGAGGATTTGTTCGCTGATACACTTATGGTAGCGAACGATGAGTGGGAGTTAGTACCACCTGGGGTCAGAGAAAGGATTACCTTTAACAGAACACCACAAAAAAAAGAAGAAGAAGTGATTAGCATGTTTAAAGAGTATAGCACTCTTCCTCAAAAAATTAAGAAGGAACTTCCTTTCATGAATTACATGGATTTGCACCCGAGTCTTTGCCATAAGACAGAGTTGGCAAGAAAGGAATATCTCACTATAGCTCGTGAGTTGTTTACACGTGGAAGGGATAGAGAATCTACACATAAGGATGATACAACTCTTTGTCAAAATGATTTGATATCTTCAGTTTCCTATGAAGAAGGCAAAAATTTATGTGATGAATTTGATAGAAGTGCTGATTTAATTCGAGAACACACTAGCACAGCCTTGGGTAATGATTTACCTACATCGTCCTTGCAAGAGGTGGCCCAAGAAATTTCTACCATGGAGGCTACTTCTGATTTTTATGACTGTGATGATGAAACTTCGCGTGAGCATGAGCCAGCAGCGATTTCACATATGCAAAGTAATCCTATTGAGTTGTCACATGAAGGGACTCAAGAGTTGGGTACTAGTGATGCATTTGGTGTTGAGGATTTATGTCATGGTGAGTCTAATTTTCCAGATCAGACCTTTGAAAACAAGCTAAAAGATTCATATGTTGATATGGGATCCCAGGATCGTGCTTTGGATGGGCATGTAGTTACTTTGATAGTGGAAGGGTGTGAAGATACTGTCATACCAGCAACTTCTACCTTATCAGTTGAGCCATCCTTTGAGGTACAAAGCAGCAGTACCTTAGATGTTGAGGTGTGCATGGATGAAGGCACACATGATGCTGCTTATCACGAGGTGAGTGATGACGAATCAGCGTCCTATCATAGTGCTTGTTGTGAACCTAAAAATTTGTATGGGGGTCGTAAGCTTCAGAATCCTCATCATTTGGTTGGGCAACTACAAGTAAATGACAATATGATTGCCACCGCCCTTGAGCATTTTGACGTTGCTCGTCAGATGTTGACTACCTATGGTTGGAGTCCTCCTTTGACAGATGAGCACAGTGATAGTGGTTTTTCCCTTGCAGTGATACATGCACTCTGAGAAGCAATTAGTGCGATGAAACAAAACTACCTAAAACTACTTGCAGATAGGGATTTCCTTCTCGAGTGGGATTGCATTTGTTATGATGCATTGGAGGGAAAGGAGGAGCGGATCGATGAGCTCACTCATGAGCTTGAGGTGACTAGGGACTCATTGCATAGCACCCAGTTGGCTCTTCGAAAGTCACAGTTACAGATTGAGAAGCTTACCGTGGCGTTGAGTTTAGCACAGTCTTCACCATCTTTTGATATAGTTCAGATTTCCATGGCAGCAGTTGGTGAGGAGCATACACCCATGGTGCATAGCAGTGAGGGATATGTTGAGGATGTGGTTACATCCATCACGGTCACAAGTGCAGTTGATACAGATGGGATGAGTGCACTGGCTGAGAGTTGCCGTGAGCCACGCATTGTACCAGATTCTCCTGAGATTAGTCCCATGATAGGTGATGCAGGGCAGATCATTGATAGTTCCTGTGACATGGTTGTTGATTCACAAGAGAGTTGTGTGACAACCCTCGACACTTGTCCATCTTCACAGAAGATATTCGGAGTCTCATCCAGTTGGGAGATTGGTACTGATGTTGATTTGTTTCCCTCCCCTAGAAGCAAATCAATCATTTCATCTGATGCAGTTGACTATGATCGGCAGCTGGTTGAGCCAAGTCAGGAGTACAATTCAATTTATTATTCCAGCGATTCAGAGATGGATGATCCAGATCAGTATGGAGTGATTGTGTAGTTTGTGAATAATCCATTATTTGAATTTGATGGTGGTTTGGTCTATGATAACCCACTCTTCAAGTTGGAAGTTGATCGTACTCTTGATATTAGTTCCAAGTTGGGTGATGATCGTAGTGTTTGGGACTGTTCCAGTGCATCGCAATTCCAAACAAGACTCACAGAGGAGTTTAATGGGGTGTACATGGTGAGGAGTGCTTATAGTTTTTCCTTTGATCCACCTGTACATGATTCGTATTCAATGCACAATTCTTGTGCACAGGGTGATTCTCTTGGTGCAGTCGAGGGGAGTAATTCATTACTGTGTGCAGAGTTACCATCTTCGAAAGATGGGATTAGCGGCTGCAAGTACTCGACTCAGTTGTTTGTGGGGTATTACTTGCACGGACAGCAGTCAGTTATCCATCATGCCGATATGTATTTGACAGGGCTTGATACTTCTATGTCACAGATTTTTCATACGGGTACATGGTTACAGGGCGACTATGGTGTTAGTTGGCATGATGGCTGGGTCAGTTATCACATCCATGAGGGTTTAGCAGAGGATAGAGAGAGATTCAAGGTAGTAGATGCTTCTCGAAGTTATTTTCTCCACATGACAGATGGATGTGAATTTAGATTGTATTGGGATCCAGGTGGTGACAGTTCGGGTACTGAGTATTGGATGGGTCCCACTGGGTTACTTCACTATTCTCAGCACGGTGAAGTTGGAGGCAATAGAGCGCAGTGGCAGTCTGAGGATGACAGTCACGACAGACTTTCACTCTGGGTTTGGGATCCGGGGATAGCTTGCGCAGTTGAGTTTTTGTTGATGCTGCAGGAGACAGTTCGAGATGTGTGGGACATTTCACAATTTTTCTTTTGGGCCTCCCGAGGATTGGAGTTTCTTTGTAGTGGAGATTGCTTGGGGTCAAGCAATTTCAAGGAGGGCGGACTGTCATGTCCCCATTTTTGGTGAGCATCAGAGTTCGTAAGAGTTAGCCTATTATGTGACCCTCGTAGGCTGATAGGTTGGATAGAGGGTCATTCCGAAGTTTGGCTCAGCGTTAGATTGGTAGTTTTGATCAGTAGGCTTTCGTTTGGGCTCGATCGGAGACTTCTTGTAGAAGTTGCTATTTTTAGCAGTTCCTGGCAGGCAGCGTGGGACCCCTGCTATTTTTAGCAGTATGGCTTTGGCAGCATTCAGAATCACTTCAGTGTTCGTCAGCTTCAGACGGATCAGTCATCGGATGAGTAACGAGGGAAATATTAATATTTAATTGCATTAATTAAATATTAATTAATTAAGGATTATAATATAAAGTTATAATATTAAATTATAACTTAAGTGATTCTGCTTGAGGGGGTCGCCATCATCAGAGAGGGGGCCAAATTGACACTTAAATTTATATTAAAATATTTGGCTAAGACTATGGAGAATTAAAAGATTAAAAGTTGAATATTTTATTAAAACCCTATTATTAAGGAAATTGCACTTTTGAGAGATATAGTGCATTTGCATTGGGTTTTGAGCCATTATATTATTGAGTGATTGAAAATTGATCAAGTTTCATCAGAGCAAGGAAACCAACGGTTTCAGTCTCAGTGCATTGGGGAACGAGCCATCTCCAGTGAGAGCGATTCAGAGGGTGTGAAATATCATCCGATTTATTGCCAGGCAAGAGATTTCTTCACTTAGAAGAAATTACAAAGCTTCACAGTTGTTTAAACATTCAGGGTTTTGGTTATTAAATTCATCTGGAGGAGGTTTCTTCCTCAAGGCGTCCATTTTTATTGAAGTCAGAGAATCTACAGAGGGTCGTACTTTCATTTAATGCTGCTGCTGCTACAGTCGTACCTGCTACAGCAGATCCGTACCCTTCAAGAGGCCGTACCTTTTATCTTATCCAAATCGCCTTCCCTTTCTATCATCTGGTTGCATTTCTGGAGGCGCCTACCTTTCTGGCATCATCTGCAGGCATTCACACAGGGAGGAAGTGATTATTTCCATTCAGCCGTACATCTTCTGGAAGATCATCCATTGCTGCAAACACCAGGTTTTCTCATGAAAAATTGTTGCCTTTTTACTTGCATGTAATTGGATCTTCGTTGTAATCATCTCAGAAGAATAATAAATAGTCTGGCATCTATATTCTCAATAGATTTCATAGTTTACAGAGTTGTATGATTTATATTGAATTTATTATCAATTCTTTGCAAAATCGCATTATCTCTTATTGCTCAAAAAATCACAAAAAAAAACCGAAAACTTTAGAAAACAAACAAAAACAGTCAGAATCAGAATCAGGGGGAAACAGGGGTTTCTGCAGATTAGATATTTGCTCTTGCATGTTCATGTTTTTCATGTTCTTGGCCAACAGGGTGTTGTAGCGTGTTGTGGATCTTCGAGGAATAATTTTTGAAGGTGGTTCATGTTAGAGAATTTTATTTTGGGTCTCCACTATGTTGTGGCTGACCTTGGTTGATTCACATTAATAATCTTTAATGTTTTGGGCCGATAGTTTGTATTCATTTTATTATTTTGTTGAGGCTGACATGTAGTGATGTAACTTCTTGTTGCAGATATATATAAGTGATTGTTTATACCATTTGAATGTATGGTGTGCATGAATAATGTTCTAAATCTTTTGAAGGTAGAGTAGAGTGTGAAGAAGAGTGAAGAAGATTGAAGAAGTGTTCATGTGCTTAACCAGAATTGTAATCAGGAATTAGCAGATGTTATTTTCTCAGTTCAAATCTTGTAGATGCAATCTAAATATTTTGTAAGAAAGTGTGTCTTCCTTTTGTAATTGAGCAGTGAACTCTAGGAAGTGCACCTGAATGCATGTGCATTCCCCATTTAAATTTCTTTATACTTTTAATAGGGTATAATCTTATGGACTAACCTACACTGTGGTTTTTCCCCTAACCGGGTTTTCACATAAAAAATCTTGGTGTTATGTGTGTTTCTGATGTGTTGTTGATTTATGCTTTCATAGTTATTGAGCAGATCTAAGAATAAGGTTAATAAGTTGAATAATTTTGAAATTTTGTGACAACTGATTCACCCCCCCTCTTAGTTGTCTTCCCTTGTGTTTCCAACAATTGGTATCAGAGCAGGTTCCTTGAAAGAAGTTTAATAGCTTGAGGTGATCCAGAATTGTGACATACAAGAAGGATAATCTGAGATTTGATCGAACAAATTATTCTCTGTGGAAGACTCGAATGGAGTTCGATTTGAGATGCATTGGTGAACCCTATTGGATTATTACAAGCAATAGGTATGTTATTCCTCATAATGGTCCTACTACTACTGCTGAGATTAGGGATGTTGAGTACAATATCAAGGCTAAGGAAACATTGTTGAGTGCTTTGACTGATTCTGAGATAACAAATGTTATGGATCTGAAGACTGCTTATGAGATATGGAAAAAGTTGGAAACTTTGTATGAAGGTGATGCTAATGTGAATATTGCTAAGTTACAAAGTTTGAAAGGGAAATATGAAATTTTGAGAATGGGTGATGATGAGAACATTACTAATTTCATGCAAAGAGTGAATGAACTTGTGGAAGAATCGGAGATTGTTGCTAAAGTGCTTAGATCCTTTCCTGTTGCATACAAATTCAAAGATACTTCTATTGAGGAGCTTTAGACTGTAACAAATGTAACCAGAGACATGTTGATTGGTAAGCTTACTTCTTTTGAGTTGAGTGAATTTGGTGATGCTCTTCCTAAGATAGAATTTGCATTCAAGGCTACTACTTCCAGAAGAGATAAATAGAGATATGATCCAGGAGAAAGTTCTTCTAGAAAGGTATTCAAGTATGAGGAGGAAATGAAAGAGATTGAAGAAGAGGAGAGAAAACTAGAGGAGCTTGAGGAACTTATTGTCAAGAGAGAAGCCAAAGGAGAAGGTAAGTATAAAGGAAAATTTCCTATTAATTTTTTTTCTTGCAATAAGATAGGTCATTTTTCATCAAGGTGTTCAAAAAGAGTCCCTAAGACAAGACCTAACAAGCCTAGATTTCAAAGAAAGTGTTATTATATTGTTGATGAAGGTTTGACAAATGATGAATTTGATAAAGGGAATGCAAGTGAGGATGAATGGGTATTTATTGCTATCAAGGGAAATGATCCTATACCTATTGAATCTATTAGTTGCTCAAATGTGGAGAAAGCTCTAGCGGCCAGAGTTGAAGAGAAAGATGAATGGGTGATTGACAGTGGATGCTCTCATCACATGATAGGTGATAAAAGTAAATTTGTGAGCTTGGAAAAGTATGATGGTGGTGTTGTAAGATTTGGTGATGACAAAGCTGGTGTAATCAGTGGAAAAGGATCCATTTCTCTTGATGGAAAGAACAATACTGATGTTGTTCTATATGTGGAAGGTTTGAAGCATAATCTCTTGAGTGTCAGATAGATGGTTGATAAGGGATACAATCTTCAATTCAAGAATGGAAAGTGTAGAATACTGGGAAGTTCCAGAAATGTGATTGCTTCAGGTACAAAAACAAAAGGGAACATCTTTCACCTAAATGTTGCTAGCAAAAATTGTTTGATTGCTCAAGTTCATGAAACTTGGTTGTGGCATAGGAGAATGTGTCATGTAAACTTTGATAATATTATCAAGATAAGTTCTACTCGGGCAATGATAGATCTTCCTAAGTTGGTAAAGCCTACTAATACTATATGCAAGGAATGTCAGTAAACTAGAATTTCATTTTGGAGAAAACAACATTGTTCAAAAGAAGTGTTGGAGCTTGTTCATACTGATTTGTGTGGTCCTTCTAGAGTCAGAAGTTTACAAGGAGACAGGTACTTCATGTTACTTATTGATCATTACTCTATATTGATGTGGGTTACTTTCTTAAGGGAGAAATATGAAGCTCTGGAGACATTCAAGACTTTTAAGGCTATGGTTGAGACAAAGACAAGTCTGAAGATTAAATGTCTAGATCAGATAGAGGTGGTGAATTCACTTCTCATGAGTTTAATTCTTTTTGTGAAGTGCATGGGATAAAGAGACAATTATCTGCCCTGTGTACCCCTAAGCAAAATGGAGTTGTGGAAAGGAAGAACAAGATAGTTCAAGATGCTACTAGGACTATGATGCTGGAAGGAAATGTTCCTCATATCTATTGGAGAGAAGCTGTGAGTACTATTGTTTACATTCTCAATCAGGTACAAGTCAAAGGTGATACTGGTAAGACCCCTTTTGAGCTATGGACTAGTCATAAGACTACTGTTAGATATTTTAAAATCTTTGGGAGTAAATTCTATATCAGAAGAGATAAAGAGATAGGAAATTTTGATGCTAGGAGTGATGAAGGAGTCTTTCTTGGTTATTCTACTAAGAGCAAGGCCTACCGATGCTACAATAAGAGATTAAGGATAGTAGTTGAAAGTGAAAATTTCAAGGTTGATGAAGACATAGCTAGACCATCCAGAACCTATGGATATGATTCAAATGATCAGAATAATAGTTTAGCCATAGGAAAGAAAGTTCAGACTCAAAATCAAGTCTAGATCATTCTAGTGAATCAAGAAAATCAAGAGGAAGGAACTAGTGAAAGTGCAGAAGAGAGATCATAAGATCCAAAAATTCAAGAACATCCTAAGACTCCAAGGTATGTAAGAATAAATCATTTAGAAGATCAAATTATAGGTGATAATAACAAAGGTGTTCAGACTAGGAGAAAATTGCAGAAGAATATTGTCTAATTTCAAAGATTAGGCCTTATAGTATGAATGAAGCACGTAAAGATGAACATTGGGTGGAAGCAATGGAAGAAAAACTACAAAAAATTGAGAAGAATAATACATGGATTCTTGTTCCTAGACCTAAGGACAAAAATGTAATTGGAATTAAATGGGTCTTTAGAAACAAGCTGAATGAGCAAGGTGAAGTGTTAGAAACAAAGCAGGACTGGTTTGTAAAGGATATTCTCAAATTGAAGGAATTGACTTTGAAGAAACTTTTTCTCCTATTGCTAGGATTGAAGCTATGAGATTATTTCTTTCTTATGTTGTTACAAAAACTACAAGGTTTATCAGATGGATGTCAAGTTAGCATTTCTAAATGGTGAATTAGAAGAAGAGGTGTATGTTGAGCAACCTGATGGATTTCAATTGACTGATTAGGGAGATACGGTTTTTCGGTTGAAGAAAGTTTTGTATGGACTTAATAAATCCCCAAGAGCATGGTATGCCAAATTGGACAAGTATTTGTTGAAGCTTGGATTTAATAAAGGAACTGTTGATAGTAATCTGTATTTCAAGATTGATCATGATAAAGATTTGATTATTGAAGTCTTTGTTGATGATATCATTTTTGGAGGAGATGATGGTTTGTGCATGAAGTTTGTTGATGAGATGTAGAATGAGTTTGAGATGTCTATGATTAGTGAGATGAAATTCTTTTTGGGATTGCAAATTACTTAGCTAGATAAAGGGATCTTCATATCTCAGTCCAAGTATGTGAAAGAATTGTTAAAGAAGTTTGGTATGGAAGATTCAAAGCCAATTGGTACACCTATGGTGATTGGATGCAAGTTGACACAAGATGATGACTCTTCGAAAGAAAATTAGACTAGATACAGATTGATGATTGGTGGATTTCTTTATTTAACTCAAACTAGACCATATATCATGAATGTTGTATGCATTGTTGCAAGATTTCAAGTTGATCCTAAGGAATATCACGTAACTATTGTGAAAAGGATTTTCAGATACTTGAAGGGGACAGTTGATTTTGGGTTGTGGTATCCTAAAGATGACGATCTTACATTGAGTTCTTTTACTGATGCTGATTGGGTAGGTGATGTGGATGATATAAAGATTACTAGTGGTGGAGCATTTTTCTTGGGTAAGAAGCTGATTCCATGGTTAAGTAAGAAGCAGAATACCATTTCTTTGTCTACTGCAAAGGAAAAATATAATGATGTTGCTAACAATTGTATTCAAGTATTATGGATGAAGCAGATGTTGAAAGATGTCAGAGTTGTGTATGATGAACCCATTGCTATATTCTATGATAATTCAAGTGCAATTAATATTTCTAAGAATTTGGTGCTACAATCAAAGACCAATCATATATCTATCAAGTTTCACTTTTTGAGAGAGAAGGTGAGTGAAAAGGAAGTTAGATTGGAGTATGTGCCTACTAAGGAACAGATTGCAAACATCTTTACAAATCTGCTACCTAAGGATACTTTTGAGTATCTCATAGGGAAGCTAGGGGTGATTACACCTCCTAATCATAACTAAGATGCATTGACTTCCATCAATCTATGCATTTCATAGTTATTTCTTGATCTGGATTGATGTTGTGGTGGTTGCTACTCAAGGGGAGTAGTCAGATGTTCAAATATGTGGTTCAGCGCTTGTGTGGAGAAAACATATTTTTTTCATTGATGTCAAAGGGGGAGAAAATTCATGTGAAAAATTGTGAATTACCTAAGGAGAAGAGTCATGTGAGGAGAATATTTGTGTAAAATAATTGAGGAGAAAAGAGGCAGAACCTAAGGGGGATTAAATGTTGAAGATAGTTGTGTTGATGGTGTTTTTCACATCATGTGTTGCCATCAATGCCAAAGGGGGAGATTGTTGGATGTTGTGGTTGTGTCTCTGATATGTGGTTTTCATTGATGTCAACACTATTGGCATTAATGTCTTAGAAGTTGTATATGTCAAGGATATTGAGAAAATTGTAATGAAATAAGTTGCAGGTTGTCAGTGGTGAAGTGAAGTCTAGTCTATCGGCTAGTTCAGTAAATTAATGATCAGAGGTTGTGGACTAAAGGGTTTCTTTTCGAGTATATCTAGTTTATCCACATTAAGTTTCATAGATCCACGTGAAAATTTGATCGAGTTATGAGTAGTTGTATTCTGACAGTCATTTTGTTGCCTCAGTTAGTGTTCCTAAATGAAGATGATGTGATTTTAGTAAGTTTGGTTGTTGTGGATGCTTTTCTAGTGATTCATGATGTTTTTGGATGTTTCTAGATCATGCTCTATCTATGTTGCACATCCATGTTGATCATTGTGCTCGTGATTAGAGATTTTCTCTTTCGTGTTCATGTTTTTCATGTTCTTGGCTGAAAGGGTGTTGTAGCGTGTTGTGGATTTTCGAGGAATAATTTTTGAAGGTGGTTCATGTTTGAGAATTTTATTTTGGGTTTCCACTATGTTGTGGCCAACCTTGGTTGATTCACATTAATAATATTTAATGTTTTGGGCCGACAGTTTGTATTCATTTTATTATTTTGTTGAGGCCAACATGTAGCAATGCAACTTCTTGTTTTTTATATGATAAGCAGCATTTACAGGGTGTTGTACCCTACACGGAGAGACCCAAGGGCTAGAAAGTACCAAAAAAACAAAAAATTAAACAAACCTAGACACCAAAAAAAAAACCAAAACCAAACGTAGATCAACAACACACTGGACCAATAGCTAACCAGCTACAGAATAGCTGGCTTTTTCCCATTTCTTTGACAATAGCTAAACTATATCATCCTTAACCCAAATAGGGTGATCCTCAATCTTTTTCATCTCCAACTCTTCCTTCATAGTAGCTAAAATGGTACTAGTAACACAGTGGATCATCTTGATCATGAAGCGAATCAGCCCATACAATTTCTTGTCCAGGGTGTCCAATCTGTCTTTCAGCACACTAACCTCCTCCCACCACTCGCAGTGTACTCAGGAACATTTTTTTCCACTCCCATCAGCTTTGAAGAGTGGGAGGATGAAACCTCATGTAGATCACCACCTGATTCAGGAACCGAAGAGGGCCCTTTGGCTTTCTCACCAAGATTGTCCTCTGACACCACCTCCACACAACTATCCTTTCTATCCAACAGCTCCTCCTCGGTTTCTAGGTCTCTGACCTACACTTTATTTTTGTTCCTAGCAAGCCTTCTCGAACACCTTATAATTGCATCATAGCCAATACCCACTATATCTTCCACCATCGTATCATCCAAGGAATCCTTACAGATAGCATTCTTTCCTATATTTTGAGGCACCTTATCCTCCTTACCCTTCTTCTTCAAACCAAGTTTACTAGAAGTCCTTGCAGGGGTGGACTTAAGGTCACATAGGCTAACCATCATACTGGCTTGGGTAGCACCCTCAATACCTTTGAGATTTTTGGTAGGAATTTTGGGTTTCTCAGCAAGGACCGGGTGAATCTTTTTGACAGGGCCTTTAGACTCAGTCAGAGATAAATTGGGCACAGTGGGGTTCTCAATTTCTTCAATACGAACAACTGAAATAGGTTTAGGTAGGCATAGAGAAAGGTGAAAATGGTAAAATCTAAGAATAAGACCCTGATGGAGTGAGAGAGGAGTAGGCTCATTAGGGTTAACAGCAGCCAAAGTAATACACTTTTCAATAGAAATTTCAAGGTCAATCAGCCGGAAAAATGGAAAGCTCAAAAGAACTTTCTGCCTAAGGTTATTTAGCAAAGGAAAATGGTAAAAGAATTAAATTTTTTACCTTCCTTCTAACGTGATATACTTCATCAAAGCCAAACACACCTGGTCCCATGGCTTCGGAAGAGCCTCCCGATCAAACCCGGACTAGTTGCTCACCGATGCCTCATCACCAATGATTTTTTTTCATGCTCTTATTATCTTGGGTCTTGGAATGCTTAGGATGCTTCATACCCATGCTCTGCATACTTGTCACCTATGCAATAACATCCTCATCCACCATGAAGGAGATGCCACCCATGGAAACATGACAATTCTTCCACGAATTTACGAATTGAGTGGATAGATTAGGGTCATGACCCACCAGCCTCTCCATGAGAGGAGTAATACCACCTTCAACACAAATATTCCAAACAAGTGGATCCATGTGAAATTCATTGTAGTTATTTGGCTCATTCTGCACTCTTTCACCTCCCATAATGCCACACTTCACACAGAGTAACCGGGAACTCTGAAAACATAGAAAATTAGAGACAATAGCCAGATGAAGCATACCATGTGACACAATAAGACATTTAAGCCAAGAACTGCCAATTTTGATCATCAAACCAATAGAAAAGTCACACACATGAGCAGGAAGCTTTCCCAAACACATCTTAGCAGAGCCATAAATTGATATCATATCGTGCAAACGACCGATAAGGAAGGACATGCCAGGCAGGGAAGGATTGCCTTCCATGTTGCAAAGGCATAGAAATCTAGGTAGTCTAGCCACGGGGCTATAGTTAGAAATCTCTAATTTGATGACTTTAAAAGGTTGGCCAACTTTAGTGAACCCATCAAAGGAAGCTAAAAGGTTTGAAACCAAAAAAGCGAACAAAAAATCCAACAAGGAGCTTAGTATCATAATTACAGGTCACATCAAAATTAAAAAAACACAAATTTGAAAATCCTAAAGTTTAAGCAATTCCCCATTAGGAGATTACGCCAAGTACGGACCCGATTAGAAATAATCAATTGGTACTTGCGCAGAAAATCATAATTTCTCTTTTTAAATTTGGCTACCTGTTATAATTTGAAAAGATCCACTTACACTCCATCCCTTCAATACAAGTCATCACCATCTCATCACCTCAAGCAAACCACACAACTCGAAGAATAAGCAAGTGGGTCCCCCTATAATCTAGCTAAGCAAATGTGTTGTAATCATCAAAAGTCAAGTAAGGGCTTGTTCCTTAACTATAATGCTCTGAATATTTGGTAGAAAAATACTTAAATCACACCAACATTTGGACATTTTCTAGTGTGTGCTTAAATTGGCCAGTGCATCTGCAACCTAGTTGCTCTCTTTGTAGATATGACTAGCCACATTTAAATTTAGCTTTAACACAAGTAACCTTATGTCAAGAAGAATATCCTTACTGTTCCATCCCAACATTCTGCCACAATTTATAGCATCAATAATGGACTTTGAGTCTCCTTCAATGTGAAGGTTCTCAATCTCTAGAGAAATAGCTATGTGTAAGCCTTTTAACAGCGCATGAGCTTCCGCTATCATAGAAGAGTGAATACCAATCCCCCCAGCATAGCCAACCACCAAACAACCTTGGTGGTCTTTAATCACTCCTCCAATACTTTTTCTTCCAGGGTTTCCTTTAGTTGCCCCATCAAAATTAAGTTTGAACTAGCCTCCATCTGGTGGTTTCCAAATAGTAGCTCTCTTGGCAAGAATTTTAGAGTTATCATAGGAATTGGCGTCTAGGTTCTGGTGCCAAACTTTAGCCATGCTTATTTCCATCTCATTTGAACCAGTATCCAGGATTTTACCATTAAAAAGGGAAATATTTTCTTCAATGAGTCGGGCCCCAATGCCAAAAACCTCTTTCAGGTTCATCTCAATGTTCCTAAAAATCCTGTTGTTTCTCTCTTTCCATAAGCACCAGTAAATAATGGGAGGAATTTGGTTTAAGATTTCCATAGTTAGGGGATGGGAAAAGGGACCAGACCAACCTTGAATAAAATATATGATATCTTTACACATAATCCACTGAATCCCCAATCTTTCAAATGCCTTCTCCCAAACTTCCAGAGAAAAGGAGTAGTGTAACAACAGATGATTAATAGTTTCCTCATTGCTTTTGCACAAAAACATATGCTAGGGATTTGGAATCCCCTTATCCTTAGATTTTCCTGTGTCAGAATTATGTTGTGACACACAGTCCACCAGAAGAAATTAACTTCGGTATCATGTATCGATTCCAAACTTTCTTCCATAGAGTATTCACCACACCCTGGTCTGCCAGATATCTGTAATTAGTTTTCACAGTAAGATCACCCTGTTGATCATGGATCCAAAAGAACTCGTCGCCACGGGTTGAAGGGGTTATTCTAGTAAAAGTGAGTAACTCCTGTAGGGATTTAGCAAGAATACACATATTCGGGGATAAAGGACAATAGTTACTAATCATCTTCCATTTCCTGGCTCCCAATGGCCCTATTAGGTAGTCACTAATATGAATGCAAAACACTTGAACAACCTAGCCCATAAGGACTCTCAACTCAGAAGAATCTAGGGGGAAGTCAAGCAACCAAGTGTCCTCCCCAAATCTGATTTTGCTTCCATCACCAATCTTCTATTTGATCCCTTTCCTCAAAAGATCCTGAAGGCTGCAAATCCCCTTCCAAACCAAAGACCCTTGAGGGTGGGCCTCTGAGAGGCAGTCAACTAGAGGTCTGCTTAAAAGATACTTAGCATTCATTATCTCACACCAATCCTTTTTATCCCTCAGATGATCCCACCCCACCTTGGCCATGAGAGCTTTATTAGAAATAGTAATAGTTCTTATTCCAAGCCCGCCACAACTTTTAGGTTGGTAGACTTTATCCCATTTAACTAGAGCAAGCTTCTTTTTTTCCTTAGTACTGGACTAGAGGAAAGACCTTTGATTTTCTTGAATTTCTCAGCAATATATCTAGGCATCTTGAATAGGGATAGGAAGAAAACTGGGATACCTTGAAGAACAATAGATAGAATTTGAAGCTCACCCACATGGATGAGCAAAGAACCTTTCCACCTGGCAAGCTTACATTGAATCCTCTCCAAAATGGAATACCAAAACCCCTAAGTGACTTCTTTGACAGTTAGGGGCAACCCTAGATAGACTGAAGGTAGGGAACCACTCTGACAGCCCAGGACAACAGTGACCCAGACCTGCAGATTAGGAGTGTTGTTAAAGAAGTAAATCATACTTTTGTTGTAGTTGATACATTTCCCTGAGCAAGCCACGTAGCTATTAAGACATTTTTTCCATTTCCTAGCTTCCAACACCGAAGCTTTCCCAAATAGGAAAGTATCATCCACAAATTGTTGAATCACCGTCGGATGAAGGTTAGTAGCAACTTTGATCCCTTTGATAGCCCCCTCCACCATCATTCTGGAGAAGTTCCTACTTAGCACATCTACCACCATTATGAATAAATAGGGAGACAGGGGATCTCCCTATCTGAAACCTTTCCCAGCATTAAAAAACCCAAAAGGAGAGCCATTAACTAGAACATAGTACTTTACCGTAGTGACACATTCCATTATTAGGTTTATCACAGATTGATTAAAACCAAACTTAGCAAGGACTTTGGGAACAAAATTACAGATCACCTTATCATAGGCCTTGGATATGTCAACCTTAAGGACCATACCAACATAGTTACATCTATCCATGGAGTGAATGATTTCATGTGTTGTGATGGTAGCATCAAGGATATGCCTACCAGGCACAAAACCTTTCTGATTTGGGCTGATGATTTTATCAAGAAGTGGTTTGATACGGTTAACCAAATTTTGGAGAGGATTTTATAAAAAGTATTGCATAGGCTTATAGGATGAAATTTAGTCATATGTTGAGGATCATCTATCTTGGGGATAAGAGCAATGAAAGTGTGATTTAATTGCTTGAGAATCTTACCTATCTTAAAGAAATCCCAAGCAGCCAGAATAAGGTCTTCGCTAACAATCTCCCAAAAGGTATGAAAGAAGGCTAGTGGGAAACCTTCAAGGCCTAAAGCTTTGAATGCCCCCATGCTAAAGGTAGCCATCTTAACTTCCTCATGTGTGATAGGACAAAAAATCCCCATATTGTCAATCTGAGAAATTAGATTCAGTAACGATTCTAGCAACAGACTACCAAGAGTCAGGATAGGAGCATCTATCGGTGCCTCAAAGGCCTTCTGGAAGTAGTCTGCAGCCACCAAACCACTAAGGGGGGGCGAACTGACCACCTCACCTTGAGCGTTGTGCAACTTGTTTATCTAGTTTCTCCTCTTATGTTTAATAGCAAAAATATGAAAGGAGGTATTCCTATCTCCTTCTTTCAACCATTGAACCCTGGATTTCTGTTTCCAAAAAACTTCCTCTTTCTTGAGAATTTGTTCCCCTTCTCCCCGGCACTCTTTCTCTTGGATGCAAGTGGAGAGGCTGGTATCACCCTCCTCCATTCTCTTTTGAATCAACTTCAGCTTATCCCCTTATATTCTTTTATGTTGAAAGACATCCCCAAAGACCCTTTTATTCGAAACATGGGAGACCCATGAACCGGGATATTCCACCATTCAACAATTTTTATTTTGAAATCAAGGTGGGAATTCCACATGATTTCGAAGCAGAAAGAAAAAGGGCCAACAACAAACTAGTCGCACGAGGTTAGCATTTGAATGTATGGTGTGCGTGAATAATGTTCTAAATCTTTTGAAGGCAGAGTAGAGTGTGAAGAAGAGTGAAGAAGTGTTCATGTGCTTAACCAGAACTGTAATCAGGCATTAGCAGATGTTATTTTCTCAATTCAAATCTTGTGGATATAATCCAAATCTTTTGTAAGATAGTGTGGGGTATGTGCAAGATCATCATAGAAAAAACAGGCCCTTATGTGGAGAAAAATTTAGAAAAATCAGAGTTAGGAAACTTGACGTAAAAATTTGAATAAGTTATCTATATTATTTCAAAAATATGTAAGAATAGAATCTATAGAAAATTGAATGTAGTTTCTAAACTACTAGGTTTATTTTTTTAAAAAAATCTATTTGGTGAAAATTTTAAATTTCAATGCAGTAGTACTTAAATTTTAGGGGAAAAATAAAAAGTAGGTGTATGTCTAACCACCCTATCCACAATAAAATGATAATATTTTTTTATAATATTTTAGATATAAGTAAAGGACTCATATCCTGATGTGATACATATTTTTTTGTAATTTTTTTCCAAGTAAATAATTAATTATGATTTTTTTATTACAACTTTGAGAAAATATAAAAACTCGTATGTCTAACCACCTTAACTTGGTCAAAACTTCATGAAATTCAATTTTATTTTTTTTAATCCTATATTATGTGAAGCATAGAATGTGACACATTTTTTGAATTCAAAAAATGTGATACCATTTGAAAATTATAGATGTTTTTCAATCAGCCTATCAATCAAGACTTTAGTCATAATTCAAATAGAAAATGAATAATAATTATCTATTAAATTCAAATTAACGCATAATTTATAATGGTGAAAAGCTGAGAATATCCTTTAAATACCCTTTTCATTTCATCAATTTAGGGTAAAAAAGTCATTAGCCACATACCCTACACACACCCATCATATCGCCACTTTTTGGCCCATCATGATCCTGCACATACCCTATGTCTTCCTTTTGTAATTGAGCAGTGATCTCTAGGCAGTGTGCCTGAATGCATGTGCATTCCCCATTTACATTTCTTTATACTTTTAATAGGGTATAATCTTGTGGACTAACCTCCACTGTGGTTTTTCCCCTAACTGGGTTTCCACGTAAAAAATCTTGGTGTTATGTGTGGTTTTGATGTGTTGTTGATTTATGCTTTCATAGTTATTGATCAAATATGAGAATAAGGTTAATAAGTTGAATAAGTTTTAAATTCTATGAAAACTGATTCACCCCCCCTCTCAGTTGTCTACCCTTGTGTAGACCAAAATGCTAGACTCACTCTTTCATGTTTTGATAGCACTTTTAGAAGGCCTGTCGTAGTGGGAAAAAGTATTGTGCAAGATAACCATCCCCAAAGCCTTTGTTCTAAAGGTTGGGAGGTCTCCTGAGGGAGTTTATCATTTGTCGCACCGAATCCAAGCCCTTACTAAGTACCTTAAGTGTAGAAGCCAATTGAGTCAGTCTCCGAACACTTTTAATATTCATAGTGCAAGGGGAGGGAAGAATTTGCCCCCAAGATACCATATAACTATCAGGGATTACTGGCCAAAAGTGGAGGATTCAACTTTGGTTAAGACCCAGGAAAGGAAAAAATATAGGCACCCTATAGGGGGTGACACAGCTGTGTGAGCTGACATAGTTCTAAGATGTGGGTTGTGATATTATAAGTGACCCTTGGGTGCTGGCAAAAAGTTGAGTCCACTTTTTGGCCAAAAAGTGGAAGTGTTTTCCTTGATTTTCAGAATTTGACACATTTGACCTTAAATTTTCAAGCACTTAGAGATGAAATCTTCAAAAAAATCACTCATCTCAAAATGTAGTACTCGAAGTCTATTTTCCAAATATGTAATTTATTTCAATACCCAGATGGTACAAATTGAGTTTCAATAGGCGTTTCTAAAAACCACTGTTTAAAAGTCATTTTTTTCTTACCATGCCATGCATGTGTACAACATCCATATTTTGACCTAAATTATTGTATTTTTCTAAATCCTTTTGGGAAAAGATTTGTGACTCACTGAAGCACGTTTTCGATATTTTTTTGTAATTTTTTATTGAATAATTTTTTTGTTAAATTTTTACTAACCATATTTGTCATTTTGAAAAACTGTCATGTACGACATGCATAAGATGACCTAAACTTATCATTTTTTTATTTTTTATTTTAAATTGAAAAGAATTGGTTTTAGAACGTTCTCGTGCAATCCATTCTTCAAAATTTTATATGAATCAAAAGTTATTAAAATAGTTAAAAACCCTGATATTTAAAGTTTATGGACCAGTTTCATCAAAAATTAATTGAAAAATAGAAAAAAAAATTACATATTTGGAATCTACACTGTCTCATCTAAAATGGGTTTTAATTTTGTCAAAAGATTCTACAAAAAAAGTTGTCAGCCATATGTCCAAACTCAGTATTTTTCTTTGATATTGTTAGGACCTTCAACTTGCAGGTCAAACTAGGTTGAAGGCTTAGGTTTGGATTCCCAATGATTTTTCCAAACCAAAATACAAGCCAAAAACCCAACCACAAAGTAAATCCAATTTCATTTTTTTAGAAACAAGATCCCAGTTTACAAAACGGGATCTCATTTTGTAAACTAGGATCTCGTTTCTTAATATTAAATGTGGTGACCGTTGACAGGGAAATAGGATCCCGCTTTATAAATGGGATATCATTCATTTTTCAATGATCCCCACATTTAATATTGGGGAACGAGATCCTGATTATAAAACAGGATCTCGTTCTATAAATGGGATCCCGTTTGTTTTTAACTGTTTTATTTAAATTTACTGTCAAAATTTACTGTGAAGTCTGTAACTTCACATGTATGGTTGAGAGCAGTAAAATTGGGCTATTTTTCATCAACTATTGTATTTGCAAGTGGTGAACTTGCATTTTTTATTGGTTTTTTCAAAGGAGGCATCATGTAAACCATTTTTGAAGTGGAATTGTGTTAGTTTTGTACTTGTTTGAAGGAACAAAATGTCTTCAACTTGCAATATGGATTGAATTTTTCAAAGGAGGCAAGAAGAAAACAATTTTTAAAGTGGAATTGTGCTAGTTTTCTACTTGTTTTAAGGAACACAAGAGGAAGAATTTTGTCCTTATAGGTCTTCAACTTCCAATTTGGATTGAATTTTTTGAAGAATTTCACTATTGACATTCATTTGTGCTTGAAAATTTTATAATCACGGGTTCAAAAGCTCATAATAAGAGGAGGAAGACATTGAATCCTCAAGAAGTTGAAGCAAATAAAGAGAAGGAGAAACAAAGACAAATAGAAAGAAGAATGAGAATGAAAACATTGAGGAGACCATGGTTGTAGATGAAGCTAATTTGCAAAAAGTTAATTTGGAGAAGAATATGATTATACAAGTAAGTCCTACTATGTCTTCAAATCCCTCTTTCAATGGTATGGATAATGTTTCAATATGCACAAATCCAGGTATGTCTTCAAATCCACATGTTAGTGAAATGGTAAATTCATATGTAGAAGTTTTACAAGATGTTGGACTTAACAATATTGACATTGATAATATTCGAAGAGATGAAACTTTTATAGAATTTTTTGAAAATGAAAATGACAATGATCCTTTTGTTGAAAATGAAAACAAAAACAGTTTTGTTGATGAAAATGAAAATGAAAACCGTTTTGTTGATGAAAATGAAGATGAAAATGTAAATTGTTTTGAAGTTCAAAATGAAAATGAAAATGAAGATGAAGATGAAAATCAGAATGTGATGTTGAATTTAATGAAAATATTTTTTTTTAAATTGAAAGTGGTGTTTTCGATAATCTTCCTGGTCAAATATCTTGGAGGAAAATAAGAACACATGCGAATAGAATATACAACAGATTCTTTTATCCTAAAAAATTTATATTTCAATGTCAACTAATGATGCAATTGATGAGAATGAAAATTATGAGGAAAATAATGAAAAGGTTAGGCTTTTTTGTTAAACCAAGAAGAAAAGATCAATCATTAAAACATGTTATGTCTACTGTTGCTAGTGCCATTCAATCTATTGAGAAAAATAGTCGATCTAAACATAAAAATGTAGCAAGAAGAGGTATAACAACTGCTATAGTTAATAAAGAAACTTTTAATAAAATAATGGTAAGCAATATTAGTGAAGTTTTAAAAATACATCCTATTACATTGCTAAGAGCAGAAAAAAGAAGAGAAAGTATAGAAAATGATCCTATCAACCAATGTTGGAGTTTCAGTGGTTGACTCCCAAGGTCTGATATGAAATTGAATGTTGAAATTAAATCTTTGATAGAAAAATATTGGCATGATAAAAATGTAGCAAGAAGTGGTATAACAACTGCTATAGTTAATAACGAAACTTTGAATAAAATAATGGTAAGCAATATTAGTGAAGTTTTAAAAATACATCCTATTACATTGCTAAGAGCGGCAAAAAGAAGAGAAAGTATAGAAAATGATCCTATCAACCAATATTGGAGTTTCAGTGGTCGACTCCCAAGGTCTGATATGAAATTGGATGTTGAAATTAAATCTTTGATAGAAAAATATTGGCATGATAATACTAGGGTTTCATCTAATGCTAGAGATGTTTTAAAATTAAAGGTGGGGTTCAAAGTTTGTGATCCTCACCCAAAACACCTATTAGATACAACACAAACTAAATTTTATAGAAAATTTTGTGTTGATTTAGTGTTACTTGGTAATATTAAAATAAGTCAAAGGTCTTTTGAAAAATGTAAACCCCGGTATGTAAAAATTAATAAGCAACGAATATCTTTTTGTTGTAAAATGCATGTTCAATTTCGTTATTTTTATGACGTTTTTCAATATATATGTTGTACCTTACATACTAACATGATTATATAGGAATGTGGTATTAATATGCCACTTGAAGCAATAAGGGAGTTTATTTCAGGTTTTGTTTTGTGAAAGATCTAATGGTAAATTGTTTTATTTAAGTTCTTGTATTTCTGGACAATGCATTGACTATGGAAATCTTTCATTCTTAAGAATTTGTATGCATGAAAGTGTTGATAATGATTTTGGACAACAATTAGTAGATGTTAAAATATTTAAGAATGTTCACTATTCTTTAAAAGATGGAAAAATAGGAAAGTGTTGTGATTTAGTTACAAAAAAGTTAGTGTGCATGCATTCATGAGTGAATTTAAGAATAAGATTGTACCAAAATATGTCATGCACTCTCAACATGCTTGATGGTTTGATGGCCAATTTAATGCATGTAGAAACACATTTCCAATTGGTACTATACTTTCAATGGTTGATTTTGCGGAAAATTATACTCTAGCTCCACAAGCAGAAATTCAATCACAGTATTATAATTCAGTGAAAGTAGCTATGTTTGTCCATATTGTTTATAGACATGTAGATGATAGCACTAAGGATGATAGAAATTTTTTGAGGGAGTATCATTTTTATTTGAGTGACAACCGATTACACTTGTCAGAGTTTGTTCCATACTATTTTAGTATATTTTATAGAAATTTAAGAGAAAGAGGAATCCAGATGAAAGAACACCTCATATGGTCAGATAATTGTATGGGGCAGTTCAAGAATTCTTGAATGTTCTATTGGTTAAGTAGGGTTCACAAGGAACTTAATGTCCAACATATATGGATTTTTTTTTAAGTTGGGCATGGTAAAGGAGAACATGATGGAGTCGGTGCATGTGTCAAAAGAATTCTTGCTAGAGAACAATTAAAATTCAAGGATGCAGTAAAATTTAAAGATGCACGTGGGATTGTGGATTGGTGTAATACAAGATTATCTGCACCTGGTTTGAGTGAGTACTCTATAGTTCATCAATTCTTTTGGTTGGTTGAAGAAGAGAACATTGTACCTAGAGTTGATTGTCAGACAATCAATGGATCTACTAAATGGCATTCATTTAGGAGTTCAACAACAAGCACATGGACTATCTGAACAAGGGATCTTGCATATTTTTTCTAGTTTTGTATCTTATGAGATTGGGAATCATGTGAAAATACAGAATGGGTTGAACAGTGGGAGCAAAGATCATTAACACCTGCACAAGCACGTGATCAATATGAAAGAACTATTGAAGAAAATGATCAAGTGTTTGCATCTGAAGACTATGACCGTGTTTCAGACCTTGTACAAGAAGGTAATTTAATTCAATTTATTTCATTTTATTTCACTTTATTAAGTTATTTTATAATATTAAATTATTTATATGGATATGCACAAGTTATTAAATCAAATTTTGTTTGCAGGACATGTGTATGTTATTGTTGCACCTGAGGGGAATGAAGAGAAAACATAATATTGGTTGGCTCATTGTATGGAGACTAAACATAAGTTAATAACACCTAGAGAAGATGATGATGGCTAGCATTATCCAACAAGTACGGTGATCCCCTTAAGATATCCCCTTAAGAAAATTTTGAGAACTTATTTGATGATGGTTTTCATGTTTTCTAATAGGATTGGTGGTGGTTGTTGGCACTTGGCTACGAAAATACCTGGTAAGGAAGAATGGTCTACCTACATTCGAAGATTATGAAACGCATAAAAAAATTATACATTATTCACATTTGGTGGTGGAAAAAAATATAAAACTAGATCGGTATCATGGAAGACCTACAAATAAAGTGCTATGGACAATTTATATGGAAGAGCATGAGACAATCATAGATGCATTGCAAAAAAGAGAGGATGCAGATGGTACAATGGAATAAGTAAATACAGGAAAATATATTTTTAGTTTTATATTGTCCTTTTAAATAGATTAAATACATGTTTCAATATTTTTCAAGTGTGTTATTAGTTGAAAATGATTTAGATTGTCCTTTTATAGATCCTTAAGCCATAATCACAAAAAGGCTCTAGTCCATGCAGATTCAACCTAGACAACATGGAATACTTGGTAAAAATAGGTAATTATTAGTTAATTTATATTTAAATACATGTTTCGATTACATATTGATATTGCTTGTACATTAATAGTTAAAATTGATTTATTATCCTTTTGGTATCCTTAAGCCATCATTGCATTGATCTCATACTTTGAAACAAAAAGGAGAGGATGCCTGGATTCAACCTACACACATGTGTGGAATACTTTTAAATGCAGGTACTTGAGTTGTGTACATATAAATAGTTTTATATAAATTAAAATATGTATGTTTTGATGATTTCATTGATATTGCTTGTACCTTTTTGATATTAGGTGGTGTGAAGACCTACTACATTCTAGGCACGAGTTTGAGATGTTCTTGAGATGGCATATCTAAATTTTGTAAACATTATTTTGAGATGACATATATGTACATACTTACATAATTAAACATTTTGTACAAATTATAAATACATGTACATACACAATTATGTACTCTATGTACTTCTATGTATCAAAATCGATATTCTATATATTTTGTTTGTTAAATGTGCATGTTTTCCTACTTTGAAACTTTATATTTGATTGATAATCACTAAATATCATGCATAAATTATTGTTAAATCAATTATATCCTTAAGACGTTGTATTATGACCTATTAAGACATCCCCTTAAGACGTGGAGGTGGATTCACATATCCTAAATATTATAACCCCTTAATACATCCCCTTAAAACATCCCCTTAAGACCCCTTAAGACATTGTATTATGACCCCTTCAGACATCCCCTTAAGACGTTGTATTATGACCCCTTAAGACTGTTGGATGTTGTGGTTGTGTTGCTGATATGTGGTTGTAATTGATGTCAACACTCATTAGGGAAAATTTACATTAAAAAAATGGGTCTCCTAAGGAACTCTAAAAAAGAAAAAAATATCTCAAATAATAAAAATTATTTAAATATAAAAAGTATAAATTACTTAACTACATGAGTTAAGTGGGGACACATGTTTCTATTATAATTCCTTAAAAAACTCAATTCCATTATTTTTTTAAAAGTAGTAACATATATTTTTATTGACAAACTCAAGCTCACTTTTCATTTTAGATTATTTTTTTTCTTGATTTTTTTATTTTTTATTTTTTATTTAAAATATTTTAAACTCAAATTCATTTTTTTTTAAAAAGTAGTAACATATATTTCTATTATAATTTATTAAAAAACTCAAGGTCACTTTCTTTTTTTGATTATTTGTTTTTATTTTAAAAATGGTAAAGTAAAAGTAACTTTAGATATTTTATTTTATACTTAATATTTTATTTTATATAAAATTTATATACTAGTATATTTATATTTAAAAATATATAACTAAAGTAGTCAAGGGATATCTCTTTTCCATAGTTTATTTGATTTTCTCACTTTTTTTTTTCTTCTATCATTTTTTTTTTTGGTTTGATATTTTTGGTGATTTTCTCCAAATTTTTTTCCTTTCAATTGTTTCCAATTTTTCCAATTCTTTTTGGTTTTTATTTTTATTTTCTAATTTTTTTTTTTTATTTTCAAATTTCTTTTTTGATTCATGTGATTTTCTCGACTTTTGCTCCTTCAAGGTTTTAATTTCTTTCTTGGTTTTTATTTTATTTTTCCAAATTTCTTTTTGGTTTTATTTTTTTATTTCTTAAGTTTTTTTTTAATTTCCTTTTTGGTATTTTAATTTTTTTTCTTATAAATTTACATAGAAAAAATGAGTGCTCTCATCCCCACCCCGATGTGACTATATAACACTTATCGGTGTAATTAAATCAAGTTTCATATTATAGATTTATGATTTTATATATTTATAATTTATATATATTTATAATCTATATATATTTAAATTTATGATTTTATAGATTTAGATTTATTATGTTATGTACTTTATTTAAATAAACATGTTTATAAGTTTTATAAATAGTGGCAAAGTAATTTCATTCCAAAAGTTTAAAACATTTTTAAGAAAAGTTTTGTTAAAATATTTTTGAAATGCTTTTTATATATTTTTTTTATAAAATAAGAAGCACAAATGAATTTTATTAGAAATTAATTTCATTCCAATTTTTAAAATATTTTTAAGAAAAGTTTTGTTAAAATATTTTTGAAATGTTTTTTATATATATTTTTGTTTTAAGAATGAAAATATTTATTTAAAAACATAATAATTTCTATAATAGATCTTAAGAATATAAATCTAAAAAAAAAGGAATATTTTATATTTAGAAAGATGAATGAGATAAAATAGGATATGTAGAGTTAAATTAACCATCATGAGTTAATTCATAGGATTTTAGAAAGTTTTATTTTATAAAATAAATAATTTTATTTTTATTTTGGATGATGTCACTGTAACGGTTGATGTCATCTTTTAATTGATTTTTGATAACTAGAAAAGCTAATGATGTCATCCTTAGGAGGCCCATTTTTTATGTAAATTTCCCCTAATGATTAGCATTGATGTATTGAAGGTTTTTATATGTTGAGGATATTGAGAAAATTGTTAAAGAAAGAGTTGTAGGTTGCTAGTGGAACAATGAAGGTCATGAAGGTGTCTTTCTCAGTACGTTGATGATCAATTGTTGTGGACTAAAGGGTTTTTTTTACAGTATATAGTTTAACCACTGGAAGTTTCAGACGTTCACGTGAAGTTTTGATCGTATTATGAATAGTTGTGTTCTGATAGTTTTTTTGTGGTTTCAGTTAGTATTCTTGAGTGAAGTTTATGTGATTCTAGTAATTTAAGTTGCTACAGATGTTTCTCTGTTGGTTCTTGTTGCTTGTGGATGCTCCTAGATCATTATCTATCTTTGTTGCATGTCCTCGTTGATCAGTGTGATCGTGGTCGAAGATTTTTCTCATGTGTGTTCGGGTTTTCATGTTCTTGGCCGACATGGTGGTTGTAATGTGTTGTGGATCCTTGGAGATTAAAATTTGAATGTTTGGCTCACTCAAGGATGTTGTTTTGGGCCTCCACATAATATTGGCTGATGGTGTTTGATTCGCACTGAAAAATTATTTGTAAATTTGGGCCAACATTGTAAATGTGTTTTATATTTTGGTTGACGAAGTTGTTGATGTAACTCCATGTTGTAGATATATAAGAGTAAATGTTTGTATGAAGTTATGCATGTGTGTGGTGTGAAGAAGTGGCAAATAAAGTGCAAGCATGTGAATAGTGATCTAATCATCCGATTGCAGAGCAGAGTGTGAAGAAGTTTGAGCGAAGTGTTAAGGAGTGTTTATGTGCTTAACAGGAACTATAATCAAGCTTTAGTAGAAGTTATTTTCTTAGTTCATGCCTTGCGGATCTAATCCAAATTTATGTAAGACAATGTGTCTTCCTTGGGCAGTGAGCCCTCTTGTATTTGAGCAGTGAGCTCTAGGCAGTGTGCCTAAATGCATGTGCATTCCCATTATTCTTCTTTATACTTTTAACAAGGTATAATATTGTGGACTAACATCCACTATGGTTTTTTCCCTAACAGGGTTTCCATGTAAAAATCTTAGTGTTTTTTGTGTTTCTGATGTGTTGATTGTTTATGGTTCATTGTTCATGCATCAGATTCGAGATTAAGTTAAGTTAAGTTTGAAAAGTTTAAATAATCTGTGACAACTGATTCACCCCCCCTCTCAGTTGTTTGACCTTGTTTTTCCAACAAAGACATCGTATTAGGACCCCTTAAGACATGTCGTATTAGCACATATCCTAAATATTATACTTAATTGTATCATTTGTTATGATGACTCACTCTAAAACTTATAATACTTATTTATATCACTTAATATTTATACTCAATTATACTCTTCTTTGATCCCCTTAAGACATGTCGTATTAGCACATATCCTAAGTATTATACTTAATTATATCATTTATTATGATGACTCACTCTAAAACTTATAATACTTATTTATATCACTTAATATTTATATGCAATTATACTCTTCTTTAATCCCCTTAAGACGTCGTATCAGGACCCCTTAAGACATCCCCTTAAGACGTGTTGTATTAGCACATATCCTAAATATTATACTTAATTATATCATTTGTTATGATGAATCGTCTTAAAACTTATAATACTTGTTAATATCACTAAATATTTATACTCAAATATACTCTTCTTTGATCCCCTTAAGACGTCATATTAGGACCCCTTAAGACATCCCCTTAAGACAACCTATAATTAGTGTTGGATGCTATTATTTATTTTGACAGCTTATAAATTAGTATTGGATGACATTATTTGTTTTGACAGCTTATAAATTAGTATTGGATGCCATTATTTGTTTTGATAACTTATAAATTAGTGTTGGATGCTATTATTTATAGAATTTATTAATGATTTTGTTCTCTAATCATGTATGGTATTGTTTATTTCTTAAAATTTTATCCTTTTTGGTATATAAACAGATTGCTTTTATTTGTAAATTATGATTTATTGACTAATTATTGTTTGACGTGAATTGAATAAGTTCATTGACTAATTATCGCTAATTATTGAATGTACATATCATGTATATCATGTATATCATGTATGAGATCACTAAACTTGTAAAGTATAAATATTAAAATGTCCTATTAATTTCAACCTTAATTTCATATTTATATTTAATTTCACATTAATGTCCTATATTAATGTCTTGACTATGAACATAAAATGCATAAATGGATGTGTAAATTAAAATTTTAAACAATAATAAAGTCCATGATTTACAACATATTAAGTGCATGAACCCAATATATTAAGTGCATGAAATAAAGTACATCAGAGTACAACCCATGAACTAAAATCCAACTAAGTACTTGAGCCATGAAATATAAAGTCCAACAGAGTACATGAGAAACCAAAAATGTATTCCCTAAAATAAACAAATATAACCCATAAAATCATGTTTCTAGGTCATGTATTGTCTCTATAATCAAGAGACCTCTTCACGCCATGCAGACTATGTAGATGACCTGAAACACTTTGTACAAGAGAAAGATGAAATCAGATGTAAGACAATGAAAAATTATTTAATGACAATTTAATTTATAATTCATCATAAAATTAAATTACCATCATTTTTGGGTCAGGATGCTCTGGTGCACCTGAAGCAGCCTCTAAACTATGTACATACATACAAATTTTAAAATTTAAGAACTATATATGCAATTTTAATACATGTGTAAATACTAAAAAATAAACTTGAAACATTCACAAAAAGCTCATTTTATGTCTAACACATATATATATATATATATATATATATATATATATTACAATTTTCCAACAGGAGAAATCATGATCTAGTACATAGTCATAAAATATATACTATTATAAATTCATCATTATAAGTTCATAAATTCCACCAAATTCATAAATTCATGTCACTTAAAATATCCATCTAGAACCAAAATCATAAATTCACGTCACAAAAAATATCCATCCAGCCAAATTTATAAATTCATCACTAAAAATATCCATCTAGAACCAAAATCATAAATTCATGTCACTAAAAATATCCATCCAACCAAATTTATAAATTCATCACACAAAATATCAATTGAACCAAATTCATAAATTCATAACTATTTAAGATCATTGTCTTAATTTAGAAACTATTGTGGCTCTCTACTACATCTCTTCATTTCTTTGCATTTTCCTTTTCAGAATCAAAAGTTCTCTTCTCCTCTAGCCATTGTTGACGCTCATCGAAGATCCCATCCATAGCCCTGACATCATCAACAACGGTTTGCATCCTAGATGCAAACATCCTCACAGGTGGTATGACACATTCTTCATTTTGAATAATGTTGATTTGATCTTGGATGGTTCTAACATTGGCATTGATTTGTGTTTGCAAATGAGCCCCATCAATTTCAGGTGGTGGAGGTGGAGGTGGGGGGTTATCAGGTGGAGTGGGTGGAGGTGGAGGTGAAGGTGGTGGAGATGGATGGAGTGGAGGTGGATTGTGAATTTTATTGAATTGATCCATGTGATCTCTAAGATATGAGTGAACTTGCATTAGATTTGTAATTTCAAAATGTAAGATACATGTTTAGGAAATACCCTTAAACCATTCAATATAAATGGCATAATTGAATACAAATGATAAAATATGTAAGCTCCATTTATGTCTAAGGCATGTTACTTGAATCAAAATATAATTAACTATTAATATAGGACAATTTATGAATGCTATAGGGTTTACGGTTTAGAGTTTAGGATTTAGGTTTTAGGGTAATAGGATGGCTTAAGGGAATCTATGAAGTAAGGTCCTTGTACAAAATGACATGGATTTTAAGTGAATAAAATTTGGTGAAGATGCCCAAGGAAACCAATTTTCATTAAGGTCTGAGGCAACTTCACCAAATTTTATTCACTTGAACCATGTCATTTTTTCCTAGGAACTTACTAGACATAGATCCCCTTACGCCATCCTATCACCCTAAACTGTAAATTGATCAACTTAGTTCATGAAATATTATTCATATTATAATATTGCATGATCTTATTATTGTTAAATTTGGTTGCCTTGGGAAACTTTACCAAATTTTGACAACTTATTTGATCCCCTTAAGAAATGTCATATTAGGACAACTTAAGACATTCTAAAGTATGACTTAAGGGGATCTATGTAGTAAGGTCCTAGTACAAAATGGCATGGATTAAGTGAATAAAACTTGGTGAAGATTCCTAAGGCAACCAAATTTCATTAAGGTCCTAGGCAACTTCACCTAATTTTATTCACTTGAGTCATGTCAGTTTGTCCTAGGACCTTACTAGACATAGATCCTCTTAAGCCATCCTATCACCCTAAACCGTAAATTGATCAACCTATATCATGACTTATCTCATTCATATTATAATCTTGCACGATCTTATTATTGTTAAATTTGGTTGCCTTGGGCAACTTCACCAAATTTTGAGAACTTCTTTGATCCCCTTAAGAAATGCCATATTAGGACCCCTTAAGAAATCAATTTACGGTCTAGGGTGATAGGATGGCTTAAGGGGATCTATGTCTAGTGAGGTCCTAGGATAAAATGACATGGCTCAAGTGAATAAAATTTGGTGAAGTTTCCCAAGGCAACCAAATTTCATTAAGAGCCTAAGAAAAAATGATGGCTTTAGGGTTTAGGGTTTAGAGTTTAGATTTTATGGTTTAGGGTAATAGGATAGATTAAGGGGACCTATGTAGTAAGATCCTATGACAAAATTACATGGCTTAAGGGAATAAAATTTGGTGGAGTTGCCTAAGGCAACCAAATTTCATTTTAAGGTCCGAGGACAAAATGAATGCTTTAGTGTTTAGGGTTTAGATTTTAGAGTTTGGGGTTTAGGGTTTAGGGAACTTAGGGTGAAGTTTTGGTGTCCCTTGGAATATAATGGACTTGCAAGTTAGTAAAGAACATTTTCTTGTGGAACAGTTGATTGAGATCTCTTGTTTCAACTGACCAACCTAGATCATGAAATCTCATTCATATTATAATCTTGCACAGTCTTATTATTGTTAAATTTGGTTGCCTTGGGAAACTTCACCAAATTTTGAGAACTTCTTTGATCCCCTTAAGAAATGTCATATTAGGACCCCTTAAGACATTGATTTATGATTTAGGGTGATAGGATGGCTTAAGGGGATCTATGTCTAGTGAGGTCCTAGGACAAAATGACATGGCTCAAGTGAATAAAATTTGGTGTCATTGCCCAAGGCAACCAAATTTCATTAAGGGCCTAGGAAAAAATGATGGCTTTAGGGTTTAGGGTAATAGGATGGCTTAAGGGGATCTATGTAGTAAGGCCCTACGACAAAATGACATGGCTTAAGGGAATAAAATTTGGTGGAGTTGCCTAAGGAAACCAAATTTCATTTTAAGGTCCTAGAACAAAATGAATGCTTTAGTGTTAAGGGTTTAGGGTTTAGGGAACTTAGGGTGAAGTTTGGGTGGCCCTTGGAATAATGGACTTGCAAGTTAGTGCCTAGTTTATGAATATTTTTTATTTTATGAATTCATAGATTGACTATTTCAGTAATAGAAACACATAATTATGTATTATTAAGATTGAGTTTGATGTATATTTTAACTGGATATTTTTTTAATTGAATATAAGATTATTTTATTTAACATTTTTTTAATTAATACTTCCCACTTAAATGAATTTTATGATATAAAATGTATAATATAAAATTAGTTAATGTTGAATCAAGTATTTTATCTTTGATTGTTTGGAATTAAATGAACCTAAAAGAAAGAAAAGAAAAATATTTAGATTCTTTTAGTGTCTAGGTAACTAGTGCAAATTGAGATTTTAGACTAAACTAGAAGCCTAATTAACACGTAATTGACTAGAATGAGGGTTAAGATTGTCAAAAGACAACAGACAACACGTGCAAACAAGAAATGGAAACAAGGCATGACTAAGAGAAATCAAAATATAACATAGAAATGAATGTTGACTATTATCTAACTAAGCGACAATTTGAAATGGATTGTACACTTAGATTTACGAATTTGCTAACTAAATTTGCAAACAAACATTGATAAAATTTACGAATTGTAACTATTCTTTAACATATTGTTTTCTAATCTTATTATAATTTAACATTGAAACTAAAGTTTAACATAGTGTTTTCTCCATACAATGCAAATAAAATTTAAAACATTTAAGCAATGCAAATGAATTTTCTTGAGCTCAAAATTAGGGTTTTCAAAATCAAAATGATTTGTTCGATTTCAATTTAGGGTTTAAGCAAAAAAAATTGTTTCAATTCAATTTAGGGTTTCAATCTAAGAAATTAGGGTTTTTAATGCAATTTCTTTGTTTCATTTCAAACTAGGGTTTTCAAATCCAATTTTTTTTGTTTGATTTGAATTCATGGTTTCAAAAAGCTTGAATAGGGTTTCCAAATCCAATTTTTTTATTTCATTTCAATTTCTAGGGTTTTGAAATGCAATTTTTTTGTTTCATTTCAATTAGGGTTTTCAAATGCAATTTTTTTTGGTTTGATTGAATGATTTAGGTTTCAAAAGCTAAATTTTGTTTCTAAAATATAATTCAAGGTTCATTTTTTCCTTTCTATTCAATATCTTCAGGTTTCATTGCATTTTTTCATCTATTTCTATAATTCCTCATTTCTACTGTTACAGGAAATAAAATGCTTAAAACATCAAATAAATTAAAAAAACATGCTAAAATAAATTCTTTTATTAACAATTTCAATAAAAAATGAAAAAATGCTAAAAAGTGGGGGTGGAGGCGTACCTGGAGGCTGGTTTTTGTAGTCCCTGTCGCCCACAAACTTAGGATCCCGTGCACAGTGAAAATGAAGTTTTGTTCATTTTTAAAAAATAAATACCATTACAAAATGAGATCCCAATTTTTATAAATCGGGTTCCCATTTCGTACTAATTGGGATCCCGTTCCGTGTCCATTGGTTTGGGACCCTTTAACAAACAGGATCCTGATATTTAAAAAGCGGGGTCCCATTTGACATTTAGGCTAGGGATCTCATTTTTGCAATGTCGATTTTGTTTTTTTGGCTAAGGAAAAAACTTACACGTTTCATGGACTCAACTTTGTGCACTTACCCCCTTGACATTAGAAAAATGTTTGATCTATTTGCTCTTGTGCTATACCTATGGAAATCAAAGGAATCAGACCAGATTCTTGAATATACACTTAATGTTTAGTTCCTAGGAGAGAAACAACTGTTTTACAACTTGCTACTGTGTTTGGAATCATTTTTCAAGAAATCATCCATTTAAGAATACTTAATTTCCATAATTCAAAGACAAAGAAACCAAATAAAAATCATTGTTCAGAAAAGCATCCCCTGAAAACATCCATTTCACTGATTAAAAGTAGAATAACCAGACAGAATTTCAAAATAGTGAAACACTTCCAATTTAGCACATACATTTCCTGTTTCAGCGCATTTGATCCATTGTCTAGCACATCTAAGTAGTTTTCTAGCGCATCTCGTCCATTTTCTAGCACATTTAAGTCATCTTTTGGCACATCTATTCCATCTTCCTACACATTTGCAAATCCTTTTAGCGCATTCACCTATAGAGTACCAAGTTGAATCACATTTAGGGGTAGTCTAGCACATCACTAGCTTGTTTTAGCACATTTGACCCATTTTCTAGCACGTCTGAGTCATTTCCCAGCACATTGAGTCCATATTTTAGCACATTTAGTGCATTCTCTGGTGCATTTGATCCATTATTCAATGCATTGAGTTCATTTACTGGAACATCTAGGGGATAGTCTAGCGCATCTAGGCTTTGTTTTAGCACATCTAGTCCATTTTTAGTGCATTTGTACCCTGTTTTAGCACATCTAGTTAATATCAAACCAGAGAGCTATTTTCACCATTTATCTAAAAATTAAAATCACATTTAGGGATCTTTTCCAAAGTAGAATCATTCCTCAGTCACAATAGTGTCTTAAACTTGGTGAAACTAGTCTTTGCAAGTGAAATTCTCTTAACTAAAATAAGATATACCATCTTTAGGTACCTAAACATCCATCACATCATCTAATTGTTAAGCTAAGTTTCATCATCAAGATCTATCATCCTTCATCATGAAACAACGTTGTATAATCAGATTTAACTTAGTCTCATCAATATAATTTGTCATTCTATTTGACTTAGTTATTATCCTTGGCACTCCTCCAAACAAAGATCAAAGTTTAGTGAAAATTATAACACTTGTATGCCCATTTTAACAAGATCACAAAGGCAGAAACTCAAAGAAAAAGAAGTAGAGACTCAAAACACCATGGCTAAAGGTAAAGAAAATCCATTCCATAGATTCCACCAACTTGAAAATGATGAAATTACTGAGGAGGACATTCAAACAGCTCAACAAGATCCCAAATTCCACAAATTCATGGAAAATATTTTTGAAAAATATGGGGAAAAGTACTTTTTAATGCTAGTTAATCAAGGTATCAAACTTCCACATTACTTTTATGTTAATCAATTGAAAGCACCTCCTAAAAGAACTAAAATTGATCCACCAAACACAAATCCAATGGTTGCATTAACTCATCAAATGAAAAATATGCAACAACTTCTTGGCATACAAAGAGGAACCACAAAAAGATATATGCCGCAAGACATTTTCCCATATCCTTTTGATCAAACTGTTAACATGATTCCTTTTCCCAAGCATTGTGAATTTCCAAAGTATGATAAATACAATGGTAAAACTAATCCTATAGATCATGTAAGGGAATTTTGAACCACGAGCTTGGAATTTGCACACAAAGAGATTTATTTGATGAGAATGTTTCCATGAAGCTTAGGTGGACAATGCATGGAATGGTTCTCTAAACTTCCACCGAGTATCAAATCATTTGAAGAGCTGGTCAATAAGTTTATCACCCAATACTCCTACAACATCCAACACGAGATAACCATGAAAGACATTTGCAATACAAAATAGAAAAAGGGTGAATCATTTCTCATATTTTTACAAAGATGGAGAAGATTGTTTGCAAGATATGCTCGTCCCATACCTAAAAAAGAAAATATGGAAATCTTCATTGAAAATATAAATGATGAGATGAGCTATAGACTTGAATTGCAATGTCCACCCACCTTTGAGAAAATGATTGAAAATGGAATCAAAATCGAAGAATCCTTGGTCAAGAGAGGAGTCTTGAAAATTTACAATGAAGGAAACAACTCAACAAACTCCTCCCATCATTATAACAACAATGATAAACCAAAATTTTTGCAAAGAAATAAAAATTTCGGTAACAATGATGTTGCAGCTAAGACACAAAATGCAAAACCATTCTTTAACTTAACAGTTGTTTCCTCTAAAAACAACACAAACAACAATCAAAACACCAACCAAAACACCAATCAAAACAACAATCAAAACACCAACCAAAACACCAATCAAAACAACAATCAAAACAATGTTGAATCTAAACCACCACCATATTGAACATCATCAAATTGAAGAAGATTTACACCTTTGGGACAGTCACTTGAATTAACATTAAAGGAACTTCTTGCAACCAAGGTTATAACATTACCAAAGGAAGGAGATTGGGAACCAAGAGTTAAACTTTTGTGGTGGAATGATGCACATTATTGTGACTTTCATAGAAACAATGGCCATAAAACAAATGACTGCATGCAATTGAAGCATTTGGTACAAGATTTGATTGATAGAAAGGAAATATTTGTAGAAGGACCCCAAACAAATGTTGATCATGGAGCATTCAAGAATCCTTTACCAAACTACAAAAAAGGGGAATCCTCGTCATCAAACACCAAAGGAAAAAATGTGAACTATGTTTATGATTCTACCATTCTTCATATTGAGGTGGTTGATGATCAAACCCATGACAAGCAAGACTTTATTGCAGCTGATAATCCAATTAATGACATCATGATTGAGCATGAATAAGACATTGTTATGGATGATAATAAAAATGATGACATTGCTACAACAGAAAATCAACTCAATGGCACCCACATCAACACCAAATCAAATCAAATTAATGACATTGTACCAATAAATCTTATCATAAATTTTTTTGCCATTGATAATCAGATTAATGTCATTAAAATTAGAGAAAAACAAGATTATCAACCAATCAATGCAACCACAAGAGGGTAGGCCAAAGTAATATTGAAAGGAGTTGCATCTAAGACACTGATTGCCCCTACAACTCAATACAACATAGTTGACCAATTGAAAAAAATCCCATCTCAAATATCAATATTGGAACTTCTCAAAATTTCACCAGCTCACAAAGAAATTCTGGAACAAGCTCTAGTAGCCACCACAGTACCAAATAATCTAGAAGTTTATCAATTCCAAGCTATGGTGGGACACTTGACCACACCTTGTTGCCTATAATTTTTTGAAAATGATGATGTATCACTCACCCACCACACAATGTTTCCCTCCACATTGAGGTTTTAATTCACAAACATTGGGTCAAACATGTTCTAATAGATGGTGGAGCTGGCCTAAATATTTGCACTTTAAAACTTATCTGTGCACTTGGATATTCAGAAAATGTAATTGATGCTAGAAGAAAGATCACTATAAAATCCTATGATGATGAAGAGAGATCCTCCCAAGGATCGATAGTGTTACCAATTCAAGTGGGATAGGTTGTAAAAGATATAATCTGCCAAGTGTTATACAAAGATTTGACATATAATATACTATTGGGACGTCCTTGGATTCATGAGATGCAAATAGTGCCATCAATGTATCATCAATGTTTGAAGTTCCCTTATAACAGGCAAGAAATCACCATTTCAACCGATTCCAACAATCCTTAATATTGCAACACGCTTAAAATAGTCCAAGATACTTTTGTGCCACATAAAAGGGAAGCTCACACTCCTAGTTCATCCAACAATGAAAGACAATTAAATTCCTTGCCAAAATGGGTTGAGAAAAAGGATCAGTCAAAAGATAAGGATGTCAGTAATTCTACTCCATCAAGTAACAAAATTCAATTATATTCTTTGTCAAAATAGCTTGAAGATAAGGTTCAATCAAAAGATAAAGGTGTTGGTGATTCTACTCTATCAAATCATGAAATTCAACTAAATTCCTTATCAAAACAATTTGAGAAAAAGATCTAGTCGAAAGACAAAGGCATGGGTGAATATTCAATTGAGCAGTCCTTGTGTCTTTCACAGTTGCTACCTTTGCCAAGATCCTATGGGAAGCCATCCACATCAAGACAACAATCCTCACAACCAACCATGCTCTTTGACAGTAAGTTTGTGAAAGCAGGCACCCTAGTGAATGAATCTGAAGACAAGGTTGTTTTAAATTGGTTGTACAAAGATGAAGAAGTATCACAACCATCAACTTCCAATGTGCTAGTTGAGCCTTATGGCAAAGCATTTACAATCCTAGAGAAGATGGGATATGAGGGAAAAGGTCTTGCCGGAAAAAGAAAAGAAGGTATCATAGAACCAATACATCCTATCATAATCAATTCAAAGGATAAAATAGAACTAGGATATAGAGAAGAGTCAAAGGTACAAACCAAACAGAAATTTTGTGACAGAATCCTCCAATTGTGAGATAGTTTTGAAACAAATTCCAATGAATATGAATGGGACTCGCTCTCTGAAGAATCTTGTCAGGACAAAGAAATTGATGTGATACAAAGGTATGCACCAACATGTATGGAGGGACAAAGGGTCTAGACCTCTTGAATTTGGATCACAACATATTGATGACTCTAGCGAAGAAAATTAGACTTCAAGCGAGATAGATCCTTCTGAAGAGAGTAACATCATAGACCTCGACATTGCTATTGAACACTTTGATTATTTTTCCATCATGACACTTACCCCTTTTGTTCTTAACCAATTTGATAATTCTTTACCATTGGTACACCCCGAACTAATTGACTAGGACCAAACCGAGTTGCTTGACATCCCTATTTTTCCAAACGATGATGCCATTGTGAACTTCCTTTGCTCTGATAATCTTGAAACATGTTCCACCAGAAAATCTCATAACGAAGCTTCAAAAAAGGGTAGTGCCAAATCTCTTAGTTGCAAAATGAATATCAAAAATTGATCTAATGGTGAAAACCATTTAATGGCAATATTAGATCAAAGAAAAGTAAAAATAAAGAGCGCATCTAATGGTGAAAACCTCTTTGAGGCACCAAAATATGGGATATTTGACACTCTTCCTGAGCCCTATCAAAATCCAACATTGGTACAGCTGAAACAGTGAAGACCCTACATCTAGCAGCATCCATGACAAAGGAAGAAACACCAAGCTTCACCAAATTATTCAAAGAGAGACAAGTCAAATTTGCTTGGTCCTATGCTGATATGCCTAGTATAGATCCAAATCTTATCATGCATCATTTATCACTACCACTTGGGGTGAATCTCGTCAAGAAAAAATTGAGAAAAATGCATCTACACATTGCCCTATTGGTGAAAGATGAATTGAAGAAACTACTAGATGTAGGATTCATCTAACCTATTGATTATGCTAAATGGATCTCAAACATTGTGCCAATTTCAAAACTAGATAACAGCATCAAGATATATACAGATTTCATAGATCTTAACAGGGCTTGTCTGAAAGATGATTTTCCTTTTCCTAACATTGACATCATCGTAGATTTAACAGCAGGTCATGCAATTCTATCACTCATGGATGGATTTTCTGGCTACAATCAGATCAAAATAGCACCAGAAGATCAAGAGAAAACTGCTTTCACATGCCCATGGGGTACATTCTGTTGGAACATCATGCCTTTCAGATTGAAGAATGCAGGAGCTACTTATCAACATGTGATGACCACTATCTTTCATGACATGATGCACACCTTTATGAGAGACTATGTGGATGACTTACTAGAAAAATCATTTACTAGAGAAGGACATCTAGAGCTCCTAGATAAAATATTCACTTGGTTGGAGAAGTTCAATGTATGGTTAAACCCAAAGAAATGTGTATTTGGCATGACATCAGCTAAACTTTTAGGATATATAGTATTAGCTAAAGGAATTGAGGTGGATCCTGTGAAATTCATAGCCATTATGGAGATGCCTCCTCCCAAGAATATTAGCCAACTCATATCTTTACAAGGACGATTCCAATCTATCAGAAGGTTCATCGCACAACTGGTAGATAAAACTCATCCTTTTAATCACTTGCTACACAAGAATGTTTCTTTCAAATGGGATGAAAAATGTGAAGCAACTTTTAATTAACTGAAATAGTTTTTGATGTCACCACCTATACTAGTACCGCCAATGGAAGGAAAACCATTGTTACTCTACATAGCAACAATAGAGGTATCTTTGGGTGCTCTACTACAATAGGAAGAATCTACGAGAAAAGAAAGGGCTATTTATTACATCAATAGATCCATGGGGTATTACTGGCCAAATATGGAGAAGGAGTCTTTTCAATTTGTCAAGAAGTGCCAAAAATGCCAAGTCCATGGAAACCTGATACATGCACCATCCCAAGAGCTACAACCATTTGCATCAACATGGCCTTTCTGTCAATGGGGACTTGACCTTGTGGGAAAAATTCATCTGTCATCATCCAATGGGCACAAGTTCATCATCACAACCACAGAGTACTTTACAAAGTGGATTGAAGTTGTTCCCTTAACCACAATCATCAGAAAAAAAATTTCATCCTTCATCCTAAAATACATTATCTCTTGGTATGGTATTCCTTAGTCCATTGTCATTGAAAATGGTAGACCTTTCAAGAATCAGGATGTCCAAGAACTTTGTGAAATATTTTATATCCAACATCAATTTTCCACACCATACTATCCTCAAGGAAATAGCCAGGCAGAGGCGTCAAACAAAACCATTCTGAAAATCCTGAAGAAAATCGTCAATGATGTTGGACATGACTGACACATTCAACTGAACCCTACTTTGTGGGCTTACTGTACTAGTATTTGCACCCCAACATGATCCACACCATATACCCTTTTCTATGGATCAGAGGCCATTTTACCTATTGAGGTTGAGCTACCATCACTCCAGGTGTCTTTGAAGGGAATTATCTCAGAGGAAAATTATAGAGTATCCAGGCTACAAGAGTTGGAACTATTGGATGAGTGTCATCAGCATGCAGTTGATCAGCTAAAATCCTATCAACAAAGGATGTCCAGAAGTTACAATCACAGAGTAAAACCAAGAACATTTCAAGTTTGTGAGTTGGTCTTAAAATAGAATCCCCGCAATCAACAAGATCAAGAAAAGAAAGGAAATTTTGAACCAAACTAGTTAGGTCCTTTTGTGGTCATATCATTCTATGGATCAATAGCCTATTAGTTGTCTACACCTGAAGCGTATTTGTTTGAGGAACCTATCAACAGCCTACATCTCAACAAGTTCTACACCTAACTTATCTAGTGCACGGTAAAAGTCCTGAAAAAATACAAAAAAATGAGAAAAAATCCTAAAAAAATGGTCATCCTGATGAAAACTTGGAAAATAGGCATCTTAGTGACAACAAAAAAAAATTGAAAAATACAAAAAAACCAAAAAAGAGTAAAAATACAAAAAAGGTGAAAAATTAAAAAAATAAATAAAAATCAAAAAAATCATAAAATCTAAAAAAGTGCAATAAAAACAAGTTGTGAAAACCTGGCAACAAGCGCTATTTGTGATAGATTAGCCTTTCCACCTATTTGAGAATGTGTCAACCATTCACTTTCACCATCATTATCCCTATCATCAGAAAGCCCCATGTACATATCTTGGCATTGTGGTCGTGTCTCACCCTGGACTGGGGGAAAAATCTTGAACTCACTGGGGGAAATAAACTTTGAGCTTAAACCAATAGACAAATAGTAACAAGACAACGTCCCAAACATAACGATCATAGTGCAACTCAACATTGAACATCAATCATCAAACTTTACACATCAACCATCCATATCAAACAACTAAATCAAATCAGTCAAAACAAATCTAAATGGATGATGTCTAAATCATGGTTTTATCATGTTAGCATGAATGTTCAACTGTTGTATCTTGATTTTTGTTATCATTTCTCTGGAGCAACTCAATGATGTCCTAGACTAGAGAAGCTATGATCGAGAATGATATTTTCTTTGTCTGTTGTCTATGAGTTAATCATTACTACTATGCAAATTGTCATGAGACATGCTCTACAAAGTATCATTGATGACATTTTGAATTTGCATAGGAAAATGATTAACTCTTGTCTATTTACGTGAGAAATGCTCAGGTCATCTTGGTCCAATTATACCTAGATTCTTTTGTTAACTTGCAATATCAAAAATCATGGAAGTAGTATTCAGGTCATCATTGTCTAATTATACCATTGATGTTTGTACTCATTTTCAACAATTCAAAAGGCTCAATGATGATAAAAAGCACAAAAAATCGGCTGACAAAATGACAACTTTGCATATTATTTTTACATGGTTAAGATAGATTGCATCCATATTAGTTTTTTGCATCTGTATTTATAGATTTTCCAAGGCTAGCACAATTTTAAAAATGATGTTATCTCTATCATTAATGGATTGAGTATATTTGACATTAACAAAAAAATATCATTCTCATGTACTTGCATAATCATTTACATATCATACATACATTAGAAAGCATTATCACATCACTCATCCATCCATGCATTATATCATAATATTTTCATTAGAAAATACAAAAATAAAGGGCAATACATATCATTTACATAATCAAACCCATCTCATATGGCATAAAGCATCATCCATCGAACATATAGAATCATCATCATATCATCATTGCATCCATACATAATCATCACATAAGCATATTAAGCATCACATAGCATATATAGAACAAAAATTAAATGCATTCATCATAGGCATCCATCATAAAATCATATCAACACATATAGATCAAAAGGGGTATCCACTGCATATCATATAAATCTCAAAAATCTTAATGTCAAGTGTACAATGATGCCCAAATATGTCAAGAGGTACATCATCAAAATGGAAGAAACCATCAATGTCCTCAGCAATAAAAATCGGTGTATACATCATGTATCAAATACATCAAAATTGATTATAATGGAGTTATGTGCTACTCCCCCCAGGAAATGTTGGCCCTGTGCCTCCTACTGCACCACCTAACAGTCCTACCCCTAGATCTCTATGAGGTGGTCCAATGAAAACCCCTGTTGGTAGTCCTAGAATGACTGAGTCTTGACCTAGTAGACTGAGCATAACTAACCTGCTGCTCTTCAGGGACTGCCTCATGATACCACAACCTGTAATACTCAGCCTCCCTGGTGGATTGCCATACCTCTCTAAGGTAATCTGTTGTCGTGGTACCCTCGGCCACTCTCTGCAATCTCTCTAACAAGGCCTCTGTCTACTCACACTACTACCTTAGGGTATCTCTCTCGGTTGTGAGCGTGGAAATTTGTGCTTGTCCCTGTGCATGTGCCTATGTCTATGCCTGTATCTAACCCTGTATCTGTATCAGCTGACCCTATAGAGTCTATACCTAGGCCTATAAAGAAGCTATCTAAGCCTACTACTGCTGTGAGGGAAAATGAATTTGAACATGTTGTGTTGCAGCCACTAGAGATCTCCTCTGAGACACTCTAAGAAATAACATTGGTCTGTCACCACCATCACCTCCATCAACATCTCCATCAACATCACCATCCCTGCCTCCATCACCATCTCTGCCACCTCCACCATCTTTATCGCCATCATATCCATCATCACTTCTCTCTCCCTCCTCTTCCTCATCACCTCCTCCATCCCTCCTCTATCTCAGTGCCTAATCATCATCTAATAAAGGTATTGGCTCATCCAAACTAGATATCCTTGAGAAAGGATGTGAAAAGAAGTAATGTGCATACTCCTATGATATGGTAGCCTCTATAATCTCTAGATGGTACTCCCAAATAACTGCTTGTAACACTGGTACTCCTCACATGTTGCATCATATGATAAAATAGGCCCCCACTCCAAAATGTCTTATCTTCTGCGTGCATAAAGAGAGACTCCCTGGGGCATATCTTGTACTCATCTCTACTATCGCAACACTCTCCCAAGAAGGAATACCTCTATCACAAATGGTGTCCTCCCAATCAAATATCTAGCAATGCACACATATGGCATCTTTGTGTTGTCCTCCGACCACTGCTAGCAATATAGATAGGGCCTCCATGTCACAATATCAAGATCATCTAGAACCCTCTGCTAGTACTCTAATTTTCCCAACTTATGCTAGACAACTAGACTTGTATAACCATGAATTTATGGTCGACCTACTAGATGTTGTTTATCTGCAACAGGCCAAGTGATAGCTATGTGCTCCCACGCCCATATCTGTAGCAGTGTCACCCCAACTGACAAACTAGCCCCTATAAGATAAACCATCTGGTGAAGATCATGGTACAAGTGTGCTAGCATACAAGATCCCCAAGCATATCTTGTCCCCTATGTGATCATGATCTCTAATGTCTGACCCCAACTGACTGAGAGTCCCTTCAACCTGTAATTGGGACATAAGAATCCTCCAATGAATCTAGCAAGAACACATGGTAGTGTCACATATGCATCAACCATATCCTACCATCGAATCTCATATCCACAAAGTTGGTCATCCTCAAAGACTCTCCTTAATGCATCGGTGCCCCCTGCTCCGTGGAATCGTAGAAAACCAACTCGCCAACAACAGGAATCCTAGAGATACGGTAAACATTCTCTAGTGTCACTATCATCTCACCAATAGCTAAGTGGAAGGTGTTGTGGTCACTATGCCACCTCTCTGCCAAAGTGGTCAGAAGTCCCCTATTAATCCTATGCTAGGGAATATCTATCAAAGAATTCAATCTACATCGTTCAATCACATCTAGATCCACCTACACCATATGTGGAATAAAATCCCAAGTCCTCAAGAATCGCACTTGAAACTGAAGGATCCTCGAAGGATCCTATCATCATAACATATCACAAATTAGCAATCTTATCAATCAACATCAATCAACCTATCAATATAATCAACTCTAATGAGATTTTGATTACATCTTGTGAGTGTCTATCATTGATCCTCACCTATCATGAGGTTAATCATCATTATCCTATCATTGATCCTCACCTATCATGAGGTCAATCATCATCATCCTATAATTGATTCTCACCTATCATGAGATCAATCATCATCTAATCTATCAACATCATCAAACAACATCACAACATTGGCTGATGCGATCAACCATCATCACAATCAAGGAGTCTAATTCAAATTTCATCAATTTAGCCTAAATGCGCTGAAACAATGTTTCTATGCACTAATAACTTGGATGCACTAAAAAAATTCACCAATGAGCCAAAACAATGCATCAAAGCACTAAATCTCTATATGCGCCATCAAATTTCATCAGTGTTCTATTTCCCTACATTAATGCATTGAATCTCTCAATGCGCTAAAAAGATCATCATATGCGCTAATTTATGCAATCTCTATGTTAAAAACCTAATGTGCTAGACCATTTATCAGATGAACTAAAACTTGTCCTGCATGCACTATTTTACCATATGCACTACAACTTTGACTATATGCACTAGAAAACAAACCCTACTCGCTAATTTACTATATGCGCTAGAACAATGACCTAATGTGCTACATCGAGTACCCTATGTGCTAAAACACTAAAAACTAAATTTCAAATGTGAAAAAAATGTGCCAAAAATCAATTTAAAATTAACGAGGAGGTTTCTCGGGGTACGTACCAAAGGTCCATACATGGTCGGGCGGTTGTGATGTCGAATGCGCTCGAATCGGTGGGTCTGGATCAAAATCACCATCTTACTAAATTTGCACAAATTTGCTCTAATCACTCAATTTTCAAAATGCAAATGGCACAAATGAGCTCAAATCACATCTTTTTACCTTTTAAGGGGTAATTAAGTGGGATTAGGTGGGATTGATTTTATTTTTTTTCAAAAAGGGTCTTAATTAATCAGCTGACCACCTGGCAAGTTCAATATCATTTGTTAGCAGATAAATCGACGTAGCATCATAAAATTTGAAAATCATCATCAAATCATTAGAAAATTATCAAAATTTTGAAAAATTCAAAAAAAATCACAAAAAATAAAAAATTCATCGATTTATCTCCCGAGGGGGCATATATCCATCATCACTTGAAAATTAGTGTATGGGGCATATCAAAAAAAATTTGTCAACATCATTAGCAATTTTTTCTTTGAAGCAATGTGTAAACACATCACTTCAAAGAGGGGGAAAATGTATACACCTAAAATTGGTCAAGATAATCAATTAATTAAATACAAGGTATTTAATTAATAAACCTCTTATTTCGTCTACTTATAAATAAATTCTAAATTTATTTATAAAGTTCACATTTTCTAATTCTTATTATCTTAAATCATATTCCTCTAATCTTAATTAAATAAACAAATTCAAATAGTTTGTGTTATTTAATTAATATCTTCTTACTAAATTTGAATAATTCCAAATTTAAATTTAGTCACATGTCTACAACTCTTTCTTCTTGACACCTCATCATATCATGTGTCTTGTGAATTTAAATATCCTTAATATTTAAATGGGATTTTTCCTCAACAAATTATGAAACAAACTTGAGACACTTGGCTCTTTTCCTCCATTTATTCTCTCTCACACTTGGCAAAGTGTTCTATTAAAGGGAACACTCTCCTTTATTCCCTCTAACTTCTCCATCCTCCACCCTCGATCTCTCTAGCTAAAATCCTGACCATTGGTTGTTGCCACATCAGAATATGCCTTGGAAATCTTATAAATATAGTCTCATTCTACAACATTTCATATCCCAACTTTGAGCAATATTACTCTGCATAATTTTCATTAAAGCACTTATGAGAATTTAACATTTGTGGGCATTTAGCAATTAGCATTTAGAAGCATTTAGTTTATAATCATGGCTTAGTTGTTATCTGCATTTTAGTGATCATAGTAGCTTTCATACAGTATTTGCATCACAACATTTAGCATCATATCTTTATCACAACATCATTATCATGTCACTTATCAACTATATAGTTTATCAATCATGTAGGAATAGATTCCTTGCATTTTCCAACATCTCATTCTTCAAGCTGTCATTTGACAAGTCTTGTGCATACACAAAATCTAAGAGCCATAATGACTTGAGAAAATCCTTGAGGATAGAGAACAATTGGATGATTTTAGAGAGTTTATTTGTTTCAATTTGATTATATTGTTATTAGAATTCTCTAATGCAATGTTTCATTGATTGTGTGGTTTTATTACTCATTCACATATTTTAATTCACATAGACACCACATGGTTTTGCAAAAGCTAATTGATCATCCCTTATAATGCACTCTAACCCCACTCAATAAATGGTCTATATCAATTTTACATCAATATTAATGGTCAAGGGAGATCTTCTCTTCAGCCCAAAATTACTTGAACATCTTTGACTTCGAAAGCCAATCAAGACATGTCACGTAAACTTATGTTTTTGCACTTGACTATATACCCTTTGATTCACCTTGAAGATCAACAACTTCAGCAAATCAATAGACTACTAAAGTGTTGAATGGTATGATTTATCAAAGTACCTACATCCACCAAAGTTTATTAGATCACACCACATGGTTTCACCAAAACCATTTGATAAAACTGCTTGATATCTATAGGCTTTACTTAAACATCAATCAACATTGAAAGTGCATATCAACTTTCCCCAAAGATTAGTGATTACGGCTGATTGGTGGATGGCTAAAGTGTTGAGTGGTTTTATTCACCGAAGTGCAAACATCATTGAAATCCACTAGTTCACGGCACATGGACATATCATATGCACCTAGCCTCCTACTTTCCATCAATGGCCACAATTTTCTCCTCTCAAGATTGGCACCTTCAATAGATGGTTGAGGAGATTAGTAGCTCAATCTAATAATATGATACAATACACTAAATTGTGTCAAGTAGCCACAATGTCCATTGCCAAATAGGGACCCTAATACAGACTTGTTGCACTTCTATCCCAATAAGGATCATACACCTCAACATCCCTTTGAAAAAGGCTCCATTTTGGAGATGCCTATGCTAACAATAGAGACCTTTTTGGAAGATCAATATATGGATATTAAACCACCATGCCGGTCTACCAAGATTATGGGACTAGTATCCAATCATCAAACAAACAATATCAAATCACTTAAATTAAATGTAACCTCCTATAACAAGTCAATGAAAGAATATAATAGAAAGGTGAAGGAAGAGGAAAAGTTCTTTGGCCTTCACATAAATTTGATGAACCAATTTTCCATTAATGCAACTCAAGAACTCAACCAAGGTAGCAATATCATAAGAGGAAAACTTAATAATTCCTGATATTTTGGGCCCATACCACTAAACAATGTATCACAACAGTGTTAGAAGTTGGGTTGTGGAAGAAATGCCTTACCCTATTTGGTTATATAAAGAACATCCTTAGTTATTGGAGGAGATGTCTTGAATTGTATTGTATTCTTTTGTTAAAGGGGCCAATGGGGTTTATCCTTCTTTAAGAATGGTTGTATTTGAAATCCTACCTTAAAAGGAACGTTACTACTTCAACTTTCATTTTTGGTACTATATCATGCTCCTAAGAGATGGGTTCTTGTGAACCAATACTAATCTATAAGTCACAAAGATTGACTCAATATTAAAGCAAATGACTCCCAAAAAAATATATTACATAAATGTTATATCTCTTCAATTTCATTTTTTTGCTTCTCTTTATTGGCAAGAGCCTCTTGTTGGGGACTACTGGATGGTCAAGGACATCTGCAATAATCAATGGCATGCAATACAGTTGGCAGGGATTGGTTTTCTTTGGAGGACAAGCTGAAAATCTAGTTTTCAAGAAGATACCTCACCACTCAACATGGCACTGACCCAGAAGTTTTCTTTTATTTCCTATGTAAGGAGATATTTTACAAGTAATAATTATGCTCATCTAATGTAACTCATTTTCTCTTTGGATTATTAGAAGATTCATTTCTTCAACAACAAAAAATATATCTATTTTACTCTTCTGGTATGCTTGCTTATTTTGTTATTGATTTTGATATTTTTATATCTATGTTGAAGTTCAAATCTATTCAGGAAATATTGCTCTTAAAAAATGGTATCAGAGTGGTTATCTTGGCTTCCAAACAATTTGTGTATTCAGGTGTTAGTCTCAAATTGTGTCACCACTTCTTTGGTTTGAAAGAACATTTGACAGCCTATAGGAAACCAATTGTATAAGTGCTTGTGAGCAATTTGGAGGGAGATAATTCCTTGGGAAGTGGGCCTTATGGAACTATTCTATTTTTTTGGGAATGGTGATCTGTATTGCAGTTCAATACACTAAGGAAAATACAAGCTCTGAAACTTGACCTTTTGGAACTGTTGTTTTATGAAAATTTGTGGCTTCTGCTTGGTGGAGCAACTCTTATGGAAGAAATAAATTGACATGGGAAATATTGGGAGGCATTTCTACCTATATGGGAAGGAAAGTATGAGCTAAATATGAATTGAGAATCCTACAAGGCTAATAAAGTCTTAATGATCTTAAATTTTGTAAGTATCCAAGAATACTATTGCCTAAACATTTGTTTAATCTCCATTGGAACCCCTCTCAATTTCCACTACCTATAGTCTTTTGACTATATAACACATTCAACCTCTACTACCTATCCCTGTCAAGACTATTGAACATATCTTTGTCATTCATGTCATCATCCACATGATTGTTATCCCATGAATCATGTCATCATCTAGGGGAGAGCTGGCCTATCAATCATGCCACTATTCACAACACTATTGGTCTAACAATCAAGCCAAAATACAAAATATTGTTGACCTATCAATAATACCACCATCAAAATGGAGTGGCTAAAGACTCAAAATCACCATCCCTCTTGGGATTGTTGGTTAAGATCATAGTAATGAACTTTTCATTAAATGTCAACCCAAAATATGATATTTAATGTTTTTCTGTGTAAATAATTATCAAGTAAAGTCATTGGGATTCAAATTCCCTCAGACAGTCAACCAAAATCATCAAAATTCCTTTGGTCATAGCTGGAAACTGATTTCGTACTGTCAACTCACTATTGCAAAATACAAAAAGTTGGTAAAATAAGATCAAGATATCTAGTTGACCTATGTATATACATGCAAACAAGTCAAATAGATTGACATCATGCAGGCTAACCCAATAAACCATAAAATAATTACATGGTTGGTAACTTAATTCAGGTAGACGAGACAGATCAAGCAATTCAAAGTCCACCATGAGACTGAAAATAAAGGGTTCTTTTGACCCAATTTAACAAATTTTGACATCATGATGTCGCCCAAGTCAAATATTATAGCCAGGATGTAATCATTATGTCACATATGATTATGTTATGTCCACCAATTCCTACTTGTTTGTTTGTGTTCCACCTCAGATGGTATGTCTCAATACTTCCCTCCATTGTCTTTAAAATGTAGCTGAAGCTTTATAAACTTGTGAAGCAATAGCCTAGTCTACAATGTAATACAATTGAGGAATGAAAATTGTACAATTTGAAACAAGATTCTTCAATAAAATAAGTGGAAATGTAGGTTTACAGATTGCGCGAAGTGATGAAGTCACACAACTAGAAATCAATCAAAAATGGTCTTACATGAAATTTATTTGAACTAAGTGCAACTTGGGTCACCTACATATTACCTCTACCAACACCACTTCCAAATTAGCACACCAAATTCACTGAAATACAGTTTTCCAATAAGTGTGAGTTGAGGAGCCAAATCATCCCTTGTGCCCTCACCACTAATGCAGCCCCATGAAGGCAACCTATCAAACACTGAACATTACGAAATAGTACCTTTTTATAACCAAACTTGCTTGTAACTGAAATTTTTTGTGATTGTACATGTCATTGCATATAATCTTGAAAGGATTCTTCTATATCCTCCCCACATTCAGCATAGTTGTTCCATTCTAGAAAAAAAATCAGCAAGGATTCATATCCTTGGTCTCTAATCAGGGGAATTGTTTTTTTCCAGTCTTCTAAATATTTATAAACATAAGTACTATACTTGTTCACCATATCACTTCATACACATTTTACCTTGAATGGGATACCAGTAGAGGATGCCCCAACACACACATACTTTAAATAAGTTGTTCTTTGAAATCAAATTTAAAAACTAGTATTTCTATGCGAGGTCCAGAAAAAGGAAAGTATAGTATACAACATTAAATCAATATATGATACAAAATATTAAAATCCATATGTATTAGATATTGAACACAAGTAAATCTTACCTAAAGGATTGCATCGGCATAGACGCCATGCAGTCAAAATAGTTCCTTTCATAACTCCATACTGCTTATATGCTTGCATTGAATATTCACTACAAGATGGTACATAACAACTTGAGGGTGACAGAGGTGAAATTTCCCCTATTTCAGATTCATAAGACAAAAAAATATGGTTACAGCATTAAAATTTTAAAACCTTTAGTTCATACGTATAGGAAAAAATTTAGTCCCACTTGGGAAGTAGTTTATGGGGTTATGTTGAGGCTAGTAAAAATGGGATTAGGATCCCACTAATATCAAAACATAGAGAAACACCATTTGAAGGGAGAAAAGGACATTTCAATAATACCATGTTAAGAAAGAACTACCAATAACACCATGTTGGAAAAAAAATGCCCTATCAATTAGGCAATGTTATGTTTGTTGTATGAATATGCCTGCAATGCAAACAAGTTTCAAGCTATGTAGACTTGATTGCAGGAAAACTCCATGGTTAAGCATGTTTGAATAATGATGGGATGTGTGACCTCCAAGAAAGTCCAACAACCAGTTAAACTTTTCAGCCTCGGCAATGACAACTAATGCTAGACCATGGTTCATTTTGCTAGATTGCACATGTGAGCATTCCCTCAATGCAATGAGAGAGAAATAGATCAATTCTTCAATTCCCAAAAAATTGGTCTAGAAGGAATAGCTACTCATACAGTATGGGTTGTAAGAAAAAGACTCATTTATTAATTACTGCACATAATCCAATAGCTAAAAAGACAAGATTTCAAAGCAGTAATTTCAAGAGGTCTTAATTACTTTTGTAGAACATTAATAATGCTAATGTTGCTTCTACCCCAGGGCCTTGGACATCTTTCTCCTCCTCCTTGACTTCTCTTCCTCCCATAATTTATGAAAATAAAAACTCCAAATTACATACACATTAGTCAGGAAAAAACTCATTTTCCTACCACTCGACTTCTCTGCTTCCCATAACTTATGCAAATAAAAACCCCAAATTACATGAACATTAGTCAAGAAAACAACACAAAAAGATTTTGTAAAAAGAGGTTTCATAGGATTTGTGGTTGTCCCATACCTGTCTTATCTTCCTTAGTCTCTTCATCGTTTGAACACCATGCATAGACAATCCGTTTTGGGTGTTTCAACCTGTCAATCAACTGAAAAAAATGATATCCAAAATTAGAGAAATAGTAATTCATAAAAATAGTTATAAAAAATATACAAGAAATAACATATGATATTTTGAAATACTATTGCATTGAATAATGGAAATGTTGAATATATCAATATATTAATATTACATTCAAAATGACAATTACATTCATAATCCAAATATAACTAGCAAATGGCCCAATGCCTCAAATCATCATTCATTCCCACAATCCACACCAAACTCCTCATCACTCCCAGGGAACAAGATATGCCCAAAATAGTGCAAAATCTCAGCATGCAATAAAATAGATACAGTAAACTATTAATGCTGGAAATAAGAAATGTAAAACTCTAGTGAGGCTAAACCTTCCATATAGAACTCAAGACTAAGACCATAATAAAAAATCCTCAAAATAGTATATTAAACACTTCTGACAAGTCACAATACACAAAATTATAGTTCTCCAAGGTCAAATCAAAAACTCATAACTGAACTCAAATATGAATCCCAAGTTTATAGTTTTATCAGTAAATAGAAAACTGTTAATGGTATTGATGGAAGCAAGTGTAGAATGATGATAGAAGGCTACAAAGTTTCAAGCCAAAATTCAAATTTGTGATAAATTTAATGCTATAATAAGTACAAGATATTATATCCATCAAGGGGGTGATAATTTTTTTCTACCCATAGCATTCTTTCTAAACTAACAAGAGATTAGTGCCTTGGTGATTAAACAATGAATTCTAGACACCACTCAGTCAAATCCAAAAATCACAAAGTTCATCTAAGAAAGGAGGGTGTACATTTGTATGAAATAGAACAAAAAAGAAAAAAACGTAGGGCACACCTGGTCTATTGTTGAATGTTGTCATTTTTCCAAGATCCTTATTGTTGTGCTTGCCCAAGATCCTATAATTTTTTGAAAAGCCCCTTGTTGTTTTTGATGTGGAAAACCCCTGTTTGAAGTTTCATAAAAAGGAAAAATGCATATCAAAATGCATGTCAAATATTCAGGGAGGGAAAATGAAAAAGAAGAGGGAAATACAAAATTTATTGTAGAAAAAGTATTTTTTTATTGTCTTAATTTAAGACAATTAAAGAATATTATATAATATTGCATTGTAATATATTATATTATATAACTATCATATTATATTATAATATATTATACAATATTATATTATATTATAATATATTATACAATATCATATTATATTTTATTATATTGTTTAATATAATATATTATTATTATTATATTATACTATAATACCACCCACTCCCTCAATTTGAAATATTCTTTTTAATTGTCTACTTGAATATCATATTGTCTAATTTTTATTTGTGTGACTAATTACTTAGTTGTGTTTTTTACCCAATGATCAAATCAATCACTTATGATGATCAAATTAGTCATTCATTTAGTCATTTATAGTTGTGTACTTGACCTTTTGAAATGAAAGTGTCTGCAAGATAGCCCTCAAAGTGCAATTGGATTGTTTAAATCATATTTTTTTAGTGAAATTAACCATAATTGTTCTTTGATACATTTGACATCCTAACACAACATGAAAATCAAACTGACTTCAAATCATAGTTAAAAAAATTAATGATTCATTAACATAATGAGTAATAAAAGTTAAAGAATGTAAATGTTGAATTTTTTTATAAAATATGTGAAGGCCTTAAGACGACACCAAGAGGCAATGCCTTCCACGCAATAGGTATTTTTGGTGCACCAAGCAACCTAGGTGGCCAAATGGCTCACTTAGGTAGGGGTCCCATGAGGGGGGCTTAAGCTCTATGGATTATGATCAAATTCAAAAGGAAAAAGAATAGAGTAATAGTCATTTATTTAGTCATTTTTATTTGTCCGATATTAGTCATTTATTTAGTCATTTAGTTGTGATTTTACCCGATGACCAAATTAGTCACTTATGATGATCAAATTAGTCAATTATTTGTCAAATTCTACTAGTGTTAGTCACGTGACTAAAAGTTTTAGTCACATAGGCATTTATTTTCCAAATTCTACTAGTGTGTGTTGCCATCAATGACAAAGGGGAAGATTGTTGCAAGTATGAGAACCTGGTGTTGTCATTGATTTCAACAAGCCTGTGTTGTCATTGATGTCAATTATATGTGTTGAGGTAGATTGGTGTTGAAGATGAACAGTTGGTGTTGTCTATGCTTTGATTTGTTGCATTATCTTGCCATTAGTTAAGCTACTGGTGTTAACTTTTATTGTTGCTTTGATAAGATTCTATCTATGGATATATTTGTGCTATAGGTGATGTGGATATGTCTCTGATACTTGGTTTCCAAGTGCTTTTGATAAAATTTGATAAAAAGAGGAAACAGTGTGTTGCAATGTTATTTTTGGTTACAAAGAGATGTTTTGGTTTTTCTTCGCATTTCTTCTAGGTTGAAGATCTACCTATGTGATTTAGATATTTTGGTGAGAGGTGTTCAGAGGTGTTATATTCAAGAAATGGTATGCTAGATCATCCAGCAATAGAATTTGTGTTCACCAGTGTGTGACTATGCATTGTAGAGGTGTTTAGGAGAAATAGTTTTGCTCTGTGTTTCTTTGCAATTATGCTTCAAGTCTTGCAATTTTGAAGGTGTGTTGATGATGTTGGTAGTTTACCTCAGTCAAGAGGATTTTAGGTTTAGTGCTTCAGAAGATAGTTTTTTAAGTAACAGTGTATGGCAGAGTTGTCTAAGTGTATTAGGTTTGTACATTCTTTAGGTGAGAGTTGTTGCGAAGGAGTTTGTTCAATTTTAGGATGTTTTAGGAATATTCTAAATCATGTTCAAGTGTGGTGTATGATTTTCAAGTTGTCCTTGGGTTTTAGGAAGTGTGTACTTCAAATTTTAATGGTGTTTGCATGGGTAACAATCGACCTAGTGTTTACACTACATGCAAAAGATAAATATTGTTTAAGGAAGCATGTGGTTGAGTAGTATTGTTTATTTGGCTCCCAATTAAATTTTGATGTGGTCTTCATTCACTTATATCTACCAAAAAATTGTTTTGGCACTTCAACCTAATTTGAATTTACACGTTTGAGGTGCATAATTGACCTTGGAGAGGGTTTTCAAAGTTGAGGATGGTATAAATATGAGTTTAGTTGTTTAGGGATGAATGTGTGATGTGTGTGATGTGAATTAGAGAGTTTTAAGGTACAAAATTGTGAAGTGCAATGTGATCTTTCAAGTGTTGGATTATTGGATGCATTGATCATAAGGTGTCTATAATCATTCAAACTGACTATGAAGGTGTAGAAGTCATTGTGGTGGATTTCGTGTTGCATTGAGATTCTTTTCTCTGTGTAACATTTCTTCTCTATCTTCTTTTTCTACTCTAGCAATGAGCCTTGGCTATGAGCCTTTCAGGGTAGTGTGCCCCTTCTGGTAGTGAGCCTTTGTCAATGATTTTGTAATTACTTATATTGTGAGCTAATCCTCATCATGGTTTTTCCCTTCTTGGGTTTTCCATGTAAATCTGGTGTTCTCTTGTGTTTGGTGTTGAGTTTTTTAAGTTTCTATTAGTTTATTTTCTTGATGGTTCATCATAACAGACTTAATGGTTTAATGAATGAATGTGGATCTGAATGTTAATAATGGATTTGAAGTTTTAGGTTACAACTGATTCACCCCCCTCTCAATTTTCTTATGCATTTCAAAATAGGTTGCAGGTAGATGAAGAATTTTAGAGGAAGATTGAAGCTTACTTATTCCTTGTTGAATTCAAACCCTACACCTTGAAAACATATGGAAACTTAGTTATCTCAACAACTGACATAGTTTTGATAGTAAGACACAAAAGAAAAAAAGTTTTTAATCTGGCTCCAAAGGATTGAGAAATCATATTTTAGTTTCAGCTCTTTGGACATAGTCACCCTTGGCCACATCATTTGAGAATCAAGCTCAAATTTGAACCATAGGTGCATATAACTTTTCTCAATATGTTTTTGAACTTTGAATTTGTCTATGACTTTCCAGATTTGTTGTTTTCTCATCAAAATAGTTATTTGCATGATTAACCTAGTAAAATCATTCCAAAATCCATCCCAAGCTTGGTCAAGGGGAGTTTGACTCACCTTTCAGGTTATAATTTAGTGTTATAAATTATCCAAATCCAACAAACCCCTGCTACCTCAAATTCTAAATGAAATGCATAAGGAAAAGTTCCCAAACCCTAGAGTCAAAACCTAGGGTCACACATTTTCCTTCTTTTCATTTTGTTGAACCTGACATGCTAACATCATAAACCTTCTAAAATCTAAAGCAAATCATCTTAGATCTAGGTTTAGCATTGCATTGTGTTGCATTGTTCATTTAGGCATTCATTTTTGTACTATAAAAGACATTAAAATTTAAAAAAAAATGTATAACATATTACATTATAGGTTGTAATAGGGTTAATTTCAGTCATCATAGGTTAGATTTATATTCCAATTTCATTTACAAATCTGCATTAGGTCATTTAAATCATAAATAAAATTTGAAAGTATTCATTGCATCTTGCATATAGCTCAAAAAGTGAAGAATTGCATTGTTTTGTTTCAAAAAGGCATCAACATCATAATTTTTAGATTTTGGCATATTAGAATTAGTCAATTGATGCATCTCATATATGGAAATTTTATTTATAATTGTTTGTTATTTCTTGAACATTTTGCAAATTGTTGGACACTTACATTGTGAATTACATAATCATAAACTATGAAAATTTTGGAAAAATATTCATTGTCACACCTATATACACAGAGAAATAGGAACTTAAAATATTATTGTACATAGTCAAGTTTTGAATTTTGCAAAAATCTATGTAGGACATAGTCACCCTGGGCGACCTTGTCTAGCCAAATTGAGCCCAAATTTTATGTGTAGAACCTTGTCTCCAGTCTCTGCCCAAATCTGGCCTCAATCTTTGGAGATCGGTCTTGTAACAATCTATTTTTCTAAAAACATTGTTAGCTTGATTCCTAGGACATAACACAATGTTCTCATTGCAAAAAAATTATGTTGTCATAATTCATGTTCTATTGTCAGATCTTGTTAAGCATTTCAAGTATTTTTTGTTACAAACATATCAAAATGAGTTTATTTCTCCTCTTTTAATATTTTTCATTGATCCCTCTCGCACTATCTCTCCTATGTGTTAGATTATATTGTTGCCAGATAATGCAATCATTGATAATCATGAAAAACATTTTTTTTCTTCTCCCGATACCTCACCTACTTGTGAAAAGGTATCTTGGTCTTAGAAGATCCAATATTTGAGTGTCATGAGAATCTTTTTTGTTTCTCTCCCAATACCTCTCCTACTTGGGAAGATAGTATGGTGCAAGAGTATGAAATCATTGATACATTTCTTTCAAAATATAGTAAGAATGATTGCATATATGAAGATGCTAAGTTTTCATTAGATGCCCCCTCTATAGAAGATCATCAACAAGTAGATAACTTAGTTGGGGTTATGAACGCATAGTTGGCTATTAGATCTCTAATTATTGGACCTCCTAAAACTCCTTTAATTATTGGACCTCCTAAAACTCATTTAATTATTACACCTCCTAAAACTCCTTTAATTATTGGACCTTCTAAATTTCCTCTAATTATTGGACCTCCTAAGTCACCTCTCATTATAGGACCTCCTAAATATCATGGTCATATCACGGGTCCTACCTTAATTCGTAGCACGAAAATTTTAAGATATGGGTAGAATCACTCTAAAAAATAATTATCTTTATTTTATATTGTTTCTCCTCACTATGTGGCATTTGTAGCTTTATGTGTTTGATCATTGTCATTCATGTTAGTACAATCTTAAGTGTAACCATATTTTCCATGGCAACAACTTGATAGTCTTTGTGTGGTTGTCCTTGTCTCTACACTTGGGGGAAAGGATAACTAGTTTTGAAGTTTTGCTTTCTTTTCTCCTTAAAATACCAACATAGAAAGTATGTTGACATTTCAAGGGGGGCATATATTACCACTATCCATTTCATACACGTCTTGTGAGATTTCACATATTGACATACCCCTTTAGTGGTGGTGTTTTCTATAACGCCCCCTGAGGAGTGGTTATCAATTCATCCCCTTGGATGTTTATGCACCTTATTAGGTGAGTCGTGTTTGTCCTCTTAGACATTTAAATTTTATGCACCTTTTTAGGTGAGTCATGTTCATCCCCTTGGATGTTTATGCACCTTCTTAGGTAATTTTTCCATCCATCCTCTTGGATGTTAAAATTTATGTGCTTCCTAAAGTGAGACTTTGTAGCTCATAAGCTATTTTGCATCCTTTTGAAAGTATCATTTTGTTAGATAGCACATTCGATGGATGACATTTGGTATTTGAGAAAAAATTAATATTTTGGTCTCTTTTCTTTAGTGACTTGAATTATTTCAGTACTAACTGTGTGTTTTTGTTTTGTGATTATTGCATGTTATGTGTTTGCATCATTTTTGTGTTTTGTTTGATGTTCATGTTATGTTTGTATCACATTATGTCATCTATCTTCATTGTGCATGCTTCATGTTTTCCATGTTGTATTTCACTTCACATGTGCGTTCCTTTATCCTTATGTTGGTTTTTCATGGGATCTTGAATCCCAAGGGCTTGTGCACTCTGCCTAGATTCATTTTCATCCCATCTCTTCAACATTTGGACAATAAAACCCCTCTTGACATATTTTCTACTTTACTATGAGTCTGAGCATAAGTTCATACTCTCACTAAAGTGGGGGCTAAATGTAGCATCATAAATTGTCACTCATGACAATTTCACACTATGTTTTGCTCCCCCCTAAGTGCATGACCCTAATTTCACACCTAATTTCCTAAATTATGCATTCTATAGCCCATTTAGATGATTATCAATAAAACCCATGGGGAAAACCAATGAAAACATTTAATATTTTTACACTAACACCTTAGATTCTACAAAATAGGGTCAGGACTAAGTCGCCCTATGTAACTTGGTCCCCCTATTTTTCCTCTAAAATTTAATATGTTAGATTTGACATTTTATTATTTGAATTTCAAATGTCAAAAGTCGACTATCAAGATTTAGTTTTCGGTAAAATAGAATAATTATTTATAAATGTATAGTCATCTTATATTTGAAATATATCTAACATTAAACTGAAGAATTGAGTAAGAATTATTGTCAAGAAAATTATCAAGCATGTCAAGAGTAGTCAAGAGCATATTTATTGCAACAATTCAATATCAAAGCATCATGTCAAAGTGTATGTGATTTTGTTCAAGTTTATGTTATCATATTGTTTATGAGATCTAACCCTTGTAGGTCTTCAAGAAAATTAAGCCAACAATAGTCAGAGCCTTGAGGATATTTATATGAATTCAATCCTTCAAGGAATCCATTTTTGAGTGGTGAGTTGCAATCCATTGTTGACTCATCATTCATTTATCATTTAGCCTTTATCCCTCAAAAGGATAAGCTCTCTTTCATTGGAATTTCCATTGTGGATGTGGAAACACCAACACAGGGTTTGATTGAGGCAAACCCATATGGCACAACCCTTCCTTTATCTTTGAATGTGTAGGTTAAAGGTTTGAAGAAGTTTAGAGGAATATTGAAGCTTACTTATTCATTGTTACATTCAAACCCTGCACCTTGGGAACATATAGAAACTTGGTTATCTTGACAACCAATGGAGATCCAACAGAAAGACATAGAGGAAAAGAAGGCTCTAATCTAGCTCCAGAGGACTACAAAATTATATTTCAGTTTTAGATCTTTAAAATAGTCGCCCTTGGCCACATCTTCTAGGAAAATTAGGATCAAATTCAAACCTCAGGTGCATAGAACTCTGCTCAATCTATTTCCAAAGTTTTAATTTGTCTGTGACTTTCCAAATCTATTGTTTTTGGATCGTAATATTTATTTTCATCGTTAGCCTAGTCAAATCATTACATTTCATTCTACAATCCATCCCAAGCTTGGTGAAGGGTAGGTTGACTCACCTTTCAGGTTGTAAGTCATTCTTATACCTTATCAATATCCATCAAACCCCTGCTACCTCAAATTCTAAATGAAATGCATAAGGAAAAGTGCCCAAACCCTAGAGTCAAATCCTAGGGTTTCACTTGTCCATCATCTCACCAATCCACCACTTAATATTTTTAGGCACCAACCCATTGGAGACACCAATCCCACCACTAAGAACCAACTTATCAAGAGACACCAATCTCTTTGATATGAGGTAGGTCAACCTCTCCAATATGAGGCACCAACCTCTAACTCAACAAAGTCTTGTTTTCTAGAATATAACTTCTTCAATGAATAATGATCAATAAATTTTCCCTCATAACATATCTTCTTGTGTATGAAATTATCTTCTCAAAATTGATATAATCATTTCCATACACCTTCCTTTTAGATCTAGACATATAATTCTCTCTTAAATATGCATATATACTCCTGTCTCAAGTCTACATATAACTCATTTAATTTTTTATTTCTATTCTTTAGAAATGTGCTCCAACTTTTTTCAAATCAAATCTAAAATATTCTTCATAATTTTTTTCTCTTAGACTTCTCTAGATCTTCCCTAAATTGAATGATATTTCCTTGTGTTGATTACTCATTTTTCCTTCCACATCCTCTTCTTTATATACCCTTTTATGTGCCTCTTCACCAAGGGAGGTGTCAATTCCCAAAAGGGGTCAGCCTTGTTAAGGATAACTTACTTTTGCGTGTTTCCTTTATGATTTCAACCTCATAAATATAAAAAATTTGTTTTCCAAAAGTTGGTGCTTGCATAAGGGGGTCAGCCATATTTAATAATAAATAACTTTAGTTTTTTCTCCAATATAAGCACCACTTGAGGAGATCAACCAACATCATAATGAATATGATTTATAATTATTTATTCTCTGAACATATAGGTATCAAGGAATATTATAGCAACAGTACGATTCCTTCTTGATATAACAATTTCCTTCATTGGAAAATTTTTTTGCATACCTTTCACATCAATGACAATAATCCTGGACTAGCAATGAAATCAATAACAACAATATGAATTCCTTCTCTCCTTTGACATCAATGACAATAATGTTTCCAACATATACAACACAAAAGTGTATTTTTTCATTTAAATAACTAAATGGATTAGGAATAAGATGATTTCTTGCTCCTTTGGGAAACAAAGTCAAAGATTGATTCAAATATGTTATTCTAAAAATATTAATCTCTAGGTTTTAACAACAATTTATTATTGCCTTATAGTAATTTAAACCATCATAATTGAATTACTAAAAATTATTCTACTTATTAATCTTATATAAACATTAGAACACCTAATCATTGTATGCAAAGAATTACCACCTTCCAGGTTGAAGATGAACTGAATAGATCAAAAATTGTGTTAGCAAAAAACTTTATTTTCCTTGAAAATATACTTCTTTCCAAGAACATAAAATTATGTACATGAAACAACCAAATGCATAAGCTTATACCCATATCTTTACTACAAAGTGAAATTCTTTAAATAAAACACTAAAATAAAATCTCAAACTTTTATTATCCTTTGGAAAACAAATTACAAAAATATCATAGAGTTTCTTCACAAGCTTTCTATCCAAAATTCCTTAATGCTTACAAATGAAAAATATTTATAATATTATATAAATCCCCTTTCAAAAAATCACACCAACTATTGCATATTTTGGAAAAATAAAAAATAGCACATTATTGAGAATCATCCAATTTTTGCAACAAAAAAATGCACGTAAATTAGAACAACTTTTGAAATCCATAAATTTTGATTTGAGCACCCAATTAACCTCCCATTTATTCTAAATTGAAGATCTTGGAGAGGTCTACATTTTTTAAAATTGCTATGCCATGTTTGGAAATTTTGCAGCCAAATTCCTTCATTTAAAGATTCTAAATCCAATTTGAATGTTGTTAGATGCACAAGACAACTAAGAGGGGGGTGAATCAGTTGTATACTTAAAGCATTCAAACCCTCAATATCTTTTCAAACCCTTATCAACCATTAAACCCTTGTTATTCTTTAGCATAATATAAACATATGAAATAGCAATTCAAACACATAAGAACACCATATTTACATGGAAAACCCAAGAAGGGACAAACCATAGTGAGGATTAGCTCACATATATATGAATTACAACAGTGAGTACAATTAGGTTCACTACCGAGAAAAAGAAGAAAGGCTCACTATCGGATGGCTCACTGCCAAGAAGAAAGAAGATAGAAGAAAACTATTACAAAGAGGTTCATTATCTCAAGGCAACAAGAGAAATCCACCACTAAAACTTTATGCCATCTACAACATTTGGCTCACTGCTTCCAACAACTTCAAGAACTTCTTAAAATGTAGACCCTTCTACTCACTGCATTAGAGTCATTTGAATTAATCTCACACTCAAATCACCACACTTAATCAAATAATCAAATTCATATCTTTCACACACCTATATATCGACACACATTTCCAAAAATTCACCTTATATTTATACCATCCATGACCTAAAAAATATCAATTAGGTCAGCCTTAATGAAATGCATGCACCTAACACATGCAACATGTTAGAAACCAAGATCTAATTACAAACCAGAAAAATCACCTTCCACAGAAGAGAAAAATGAAAAAGTAGAGATTTGTAAAAGATGTGCAAATTGATATATTTGAAGTACAAATAATTACAAGAGATAATTTGCTTTATAAAAGAAAAGATTCATAAACCTAATCTTATCTTGAGCAACAAGATAGCTCAATAAGATAAAGATGAGAACCTATAACTTAGGAATTAAATATGCCTAAGTAAACTTATGCAAAGTGTAATTAATAATTAATTACACCAACACCCCCCCATAAGTGCAACTTAGGGAGAAGTAGATTATTATGCAAATATGAGTCCCAGAAACAAGGTCTGATCAGGTACTCATGTACAAATGCAAAGAGAGAGAAAATCCAGTGGGAAAAACCCCCCCTCAGAGAGATGAACTGTTGCGAAGAAGTACTGGAAGAACTCTAAAGAAGAAACACTAGAACCCCAAATCTGGCAAGCAAGGAAAGATACTTCTATTTGAAAAATACCATATCATAATCACAAATGTAGAAGCAAACCTAATGCCAAGGAACACTGGAAACTCACATACTAGGTCAACCCTGTAATCTGTAAGCAACAGTAGATGAAAGGATGAATGAAGCCCATAATGATGACAAATCTGCAAGTTGTGTCTCTCGAAGCCAATGCCAAAATGAAACTAAAACTACCCATAGGATGAGTACCATCAAGATTTTGGAACATTAACCATAAAAACATGGCCCTCAAATGAGAAAGATCTGAACCAATGCAGATCAAGAACTATAAAATCCCAATGTGAAGTGTGAACCGAAGCAAACCAACAATGTGTCTAGCTAAGAAAGAAAGAAGCTAAGGGAAACAACATGAAACCAGAAAAACTCATGTGAGTTGTCACCAATAAGAAAGATGGATGCAAGAACCCCCCTTAAGGAACTTTATATCTGTTCATTATTACAATACCCAATGATTGCAGAAGGAGAGAATGCAAAACTACAGAAAGATAAGAAAAAATGCACACCTAGTGCATGAAATAAAAATGAATGCATGCATAAAATAAGTTACATATTTTCTGTAAATGACCTCAGATCTGCATAGAGGTCAAAACTAGCTTTCCAACGCCATGAAAAATGCATAAGCGAGTCACAAGATACGTCTTTTGGAGTGAAAAAGGAAACATCTGAATTCTGAGGCAGAAAAAAAATCAAAAATGAAAAACCAGAAAATTACACCTACACGATTGAGTAGAGCGTCGAAATAGCTTTCTGACGATATCTCGTTTGCAAAAAAAGGACGTCGTATGCCCAAGTTATGCCCGTTTCCGTGAAAGTTGTCCAAAAATGATTTGGCCATGTCGCCCTGCAAAATACGCATGCAAACTAGAGACTAAAAAGAAATTTTGAAGCCCTTGGATGCCGATATATGGCTTGGGAATTTGGATAGCATGAGGGGTTTAGGTCAAGTGCTAGTTGCCCATACGACCATGCACAAGAGTTGAAAGGCTACGTTAAGGTGAGATCAACGGGCAAACTCCAATAAGACCATTGGCTTGGCATTTGAAGGGCAGTTCGGTGGAAATTTGGTGTGCCTTTGGTGGCCGCCCGTGGCGGATCGAATTGAATTTAAACGGTCATGCAAGTTTTCCAACAAAAAATGATTTTTTCATATTTTTTTATTTTTTCTCGAAAATGGTGCCTCGAAAACCATGTCTGGGGGTCGTACGGCCCTCCGGCAAAAAAATTTTGCCTCTCTAGATGACTGTGTCCAAATCAGATGAATTTTATATGGAAATAGGGGTTTTTGGGTGTTGTGAATCCAATGGCGAGGTCCGTTTGGGCCCAAAGTGCTCCAAAAATCAAGCGACCCCCAGATCTATCAGAAAAATCACCGAACTTGAAACCCTCGTAGATCTGGCAAACGGTGATGAAAATCAATGAAATAAAAGTCATTTCTAACTTTTTCCAGTGCTCTGAATCCAATGGAAAACTCCAATCTGATCCGAGACACTACATAAAGATTCTCAAGGATTGAAACCCTTAAGGGACCTCGAACGAGCTCTGCACTGTGTTCCTCCAACAAAGTTGAGAAGGGGATGCAAATCGACACTCTGATACCATGTTAGAAACCAAGATCTGATTGCAAACTAGAAAAATCACCTTCCATAGAAGAGAAAAATGAAAAAACAGAGATTTGCAAAAGATGTGCAAATTGATATATTCAAAGTACAAAATATTACAAGATAATGATTTGCTTTATAAAAGCAAAGATGCATAAACCTAATCTTATCTTGAGCAACAAGATAGCTCAATAAGATAAAGATGAGAACCTATAACTTTGGAATTAAATATGCCTAAGTAAACTTATGCAAAGTGTAATTAATAATTAATTACACCAACACAACACTCAAATAGATTGGCACCAAACACCTTTGCAGTGGAAAGAAGTGAAGGATGACCACACTGAGGTTTAACTAGGACCCAAATCCACATCACCATGCTACTCAACACATTCATAATCCACAAGGTACCTCTATAAATAGTGCTAGCATTCCAAGTCGGCCAAACTTGAACTAACACTAAAAGTGACCACATACACGCTTCTCCAAGTCACAAAGACCACACAAAAACACTTCACATCATCCACACAAAATCTCAAAATATTTTGTAGCTCTACCACAACCACCTGAAACAAAGAATATCATCATTCTATGCAACAATACATACTGCCACATAACACAACTTACTAAACAACCTTGCATAACACCTCAGCACCTGAAACCTCAATGAAACGAGGTTATAGATAATATAAGTACATTCCCAAATCTACAATACAAGAAACCTTACTGGGAAGAAATGTGGAGAAATCTCATTTCTCCTAGATAACCTTTTATATAAACAAACAAACTATCAAACACATCTTTCACTGCCAAATGATCTAGAACCAAAAAATTTGTATATAGAACCTCTGAACACCTTTGATCATCATATCTAAACTACACAAACATATCTTCAACCATGAATAAATGTGGAGCTCAACATTGAACACAACTCTATCATATTGCACACTCTTTTATTCAAATTTTATCAAAAGCACTTGGAAACCAAGTGAACGTACTACAAGTGCAACTCTTATCCATCAAGATATTAATGATAGCACCACAACACCTTCTTTATCAAACCACAATGCATCCATACTAATACAATCACTTGACAATACCAACCATCTCCATACTATTGACATCAATGACCAACACTAGCAACTGTTGACATCAATGACACCACTAGCAACATAATTGCAAAAATCTCCCCCTTTTTCATTGATTGCAACACCAACTCTTTGAAAAACTATCAACAACAAAAGTAATCAACAACTCTACAACAAGTAGCACTCCCCCTAACTGTAGCATCTCTTCACTCTTCACACTCTCTCTTTTACTTCTACTTCACAACCTTCTTCTCTCTACAATCTCTCCCCCTATCTAAGGAGTTCTTCATTCTCTCATTCCCTTGTGAACACTCTCTCCCCTGTATTTTTTTAGACCATATTATTTCGTACTATACACTTTTGTGCTATGGTTTTTCAACCACTCTAGTTCTCTCCCCCTTTAACATCAATGGAAAAGGGCAATAGACTCATCCAACTCACTTTCCTACATACTTCACATTTTTTGTTGTTCTTTCTCTTTTTTGCGCTATACTCTTTTTCTCTCCCCCTTTGACAACACTCAAAGGGAAGCACATCATCTACATAGAATTTTTCTTTTTGTTTTTGCCTTTTGACATCTACATATACCACCTTAGACACCACTTTGAACATGAACCAGCAACTACTTTCTCTCCACTATTCTCATTTTTTTGTACTCTCCCCCTTAGGGATACAAAATATGCTCCATCTGGCTGCACCAACTAACAACACTACTACCTACTCCCCCTGGGAGGTAGCCTTCAACATCAATCCAGGACCAAGAATGTATCTTAAATTCTCACCTAGACAAATGCACTAACTTATGCATCAACTTGAAAGGAGGGGTAATAACCCCCAACTTCTTCCAGAGATACTCAAATGTATCTTTTGGAAAAGCCTATAAAGATATTTTCAACTTGATCCTTGATAGGCACATATTCTAGCTTCACCTCATTATCTACAACTTTATCTCTTAGAAAGTAATACCAGATAGAGATATGTTCTGTTCTTGAATGAATTACCGGGTTCTTTAAAATATTGATAGCACTTTTATTATCACATAAGATAGAAATGGGTTCATCATATGATATTATGATATCCTTCAATGTTTGGTTCATCCACAATACCTGTTTGCAGCATGATGTTGTTGCAATATACTTTCCTATGCAGTAGATAATGACACTAAATCTCGCTTCTTACTCAACCAAGAAACCAATCTGCTTCCAAGAAAGAAAGCACCACCACTTATACTTTTGTGTCATCTGTGTAACCTACCCAATATGCATTTGTGCATGCACTCAAGGAGAAATCAGCATCTCTAGGATACTGCAGACCATAGTTTGGAGTTCCCTTCAAGTATCTAAATATCCTCTTTACTATTGTAACATTCAAGATTCTCTAGGATTTTGAAACCTTTCCACAAGACAAACTGCATGCATGATATCCGGTCTAGTAGCAGTTAGATGTAGCAATCCACCAATAATTGATCTATATTTTCTTTGATCAATCTTAGATGATTCATCATTTTTTATCAACTTACAACTAGTAACCATAGGGGTACATACCAATTTAGAATCCTCCATCCCAAAATTCTTCAACAATTCCTTAACATACTTTGATTGTGAAATGAATATACCTTTCTTTGATTGGTTGATTTGTATCCCAAGGAAGAAATTAATCTCCACACACATTGACATCTCAAACTCTTTTTGCATCCCATCTAAAAACTTCTTGCACATACCTTCATTTCCTCCAAATATAATCTCATACACATACACTATCACAATTAGGATTTTTTTCTCCCTCAACCTTGAAGTATAGGTCACTATTTGCAGTACCTTTCCTGAATCCTTATTGCAACAAGTACTTATCTAACCTTCCATACCAAGCTCTAGGAGCTTGTTTGATTCCATACAATTCCTTTTTCAACCTGCATACCATATCAACATCATTTGATAATGGAAATCATTCCATTTGTTCAATGTATACCTCTTCTTCCAACTTACCATTCAAGAACATAGACTTTACATCCATCTGAAATATTTTGAAGTCTTTGTGTGTTGCAAAAGTCAAAAACATTCTAATTGCTTCCATCATTACCACCAGAGAAAATGAATCCTCAAAATCTATTCCTTCTACTTGTGAGTAGCAATTACACGCAAGTCTATCCTTGTTTCTGACAACTTTTCCATCCTCATTCAATTTGTTCCTAAAAACCCATTAGTTCCTTAGGCAAGTACAAAAATATGGGGGGCCAAATTATAGCCAAATTTAAAAAATAGTTCTAATAGCTCATAACACGAGCGTGTTATATTGTACTCACATTATGGATATGTGTGTGGAGCCTAAGGCTCGGCCACACCAATCCTATTTCATGCTCATGTTATAAAGTGAGTGTGGAATAACGCGCTCACATTATGAGCTATTAAAACAAAAAAAGAAAGGAAATAAAATTCATTTATGTTGTGACTATTTTTTTTGCTGCTCGCGGCCAAAATCCCTTCTCTTGCACATTCGTGTTCTGGGAGGAGATAGTCTTGCAATTTTTTCATCAATTTGTTGCTATTTCATTGCCAAGATGTTTCCATTTTGACGAGGAGGTTGAAGAGGTAAGGATTGTTTTTTTTTTTGTGAATTTGTTAGTTTTAGGTTTCTTTTTATATTCATTTTTTTGAAGTTGTAGGAAATGATAATGATCTTAGAAACCCTCTTCAAAACCCTCCTAAAAATCCTCAACAACCAGAGCAACAACAACATGAACAAAATCCTCAAGTTCAACAACCACAACAACAATCTCCTCCACCAATCCCTAAACATCCTCCTGGCACTTAGTAAAATTTAATGGGTGAAATTGAAAACAATTAAAAACAAATTGAGGAGTTAATCATGAGGTTGAACGATCCAGCAAGTTCAACCATGGAAAGAAAAACACTTGTAAATTCACTTAAATAAATGTTAAAACATGTAGATGCAATCAACAAACAATTAAGTGGTTTGCAAGATAGGAGGTAGGTAGCTAGGAATTTTTATCAGGATAAATTATCTTATAAAGATGTAAAAGATCTAAAAATTACAAAATAAGATTTGTGCTCATTATTCACTAACCCACGCACAAATCAAAATATTAGCTTCAATGTGAAGAGGTTTCCTCTTCATTGGTTCCACCACCAACATATTAGGAACTTTTTTTGGGATAGGTGCTACACGGTTTTTTATTACCCACCATACAAAAATTGTGAAGTCCCACAATATTTCCTAAGGAAACTATACTGTGAGTTTATCCTGAACAAAATCCCAAATTATTTTCATATGAGGTACTTCTAGGGGAGAGGTGGGGGGTCGACTCAAGATAGACCTGGTGTACAACAAGATCCTAGGAGACAAGCGAGACTACCTCTCACTAGGCCAGCTCATGAGCACATTGTTATCCCTTCCATTGTGAAGGAGAGTGTCAAGGTAGACACTTTTCAAGCCATAGAGTATCATCTAGCATGCCAACCCTATACGACAGTGCCATCCAAGGGAGTCTTCGAGTGGTGGGCTTCAATCCCATTTGTGTCAAGCTTGCGGGCTGACTTGTTCATATGACCCCACCAACACTCAGGAGGCTACTACACAGGATACGTCTACAACTATGGAGATGGCATGCCATCCCTATACTATAGTGCCATCCAAGTGAGTCTTCGAATGGTGGGCTTCGATCCAATTTGTATCAAGCTTGCGGGGTGACTTGTTCATATGACCACACCGACACTCAGGAGGCTACTACGTAAGATACGCCTACAGCTATGGAGATGACGAGGGCAGCTGGCATTTTGAATGAGGCTTATGGCATCGATACTCAGGTAAATGTAAGCATGTTCATTGAATTTAATTTATTAAATTTCAATTTTGAAATGCAAGATAAACTAATTTAGTTTTATGATTTTACTAAAATTTCAGGGTCACAGTGTTGATACTGGATACATCGTCCCTACACCTGCTTATTACTCCATTGCATCTATCATTGAGGTATGTAACTAGTAGATAATTATAAATTTATTACATGTTAATAGCACTGTTATATGAATGGTATTCTAATATCTAATTTTGGATGTTGAATAGGATAATATTGGAGGTTTCGAGGGAACACCTCCCAGTGCCAGTGGATTTAGACAAACCTACACGCAGGTAATAGAATAAAGAGTTTAACTAATGAATTGTACTTAATAGATTTGTGTAGTTTATATTCATATTGTTGATTACATTGCATTGCACATCTTTCAAACTCAAAGCATTACTTCACATTCCATAACTAATAACTAGATTTTGATAGATGACAAAATTTCAACTACAATATAGTTGTTTAGAAATTCAACATAAGCAGTGATGCAATTACTTTGCATAGCATAAGTAATAAGTAGGAGCAGCTTCCAATTGCATTTTCTTGTCATGGAATTCCATGAGATCACTTTTTATTGAGGCATATTTTCAAACAGATCACTACCTTGTCTATGCTATGGATTATATGAAAGAATAATAGTAAGCAATAGAATAGACAAGGAAATGATTTTTTTGAAAAATTTCCTCAAAGAAATGTGGTCTCATGGTGATGTCCATCACCATGAGACCCAGTTTCTTTGAGGCATTTTTTCAAACAGCTCACTTGCCTTTCTATGCTCACATTTTCCATACATGTCTACCAAAGCATTTTATCAATTAGTTCATTTCATTGTTGATATGGATAAAATCCTAAAATAGGTGCTTTCCAACAAGCTATGGATGCTTGGAAAAAATCTATCAAAGCATAATAGTAAGAAATAGCATAGACAAGCAGTAGTTTGAAAAATTCCTCGAAGAAATGTGATCTCATGGTGATGGAATGCCATTCACATCACCATGAGACCACATTTTTGAGGAATTTTTTCAAACAAATCATTGCCTTTTCTATGCTACCACATTTTCCATACATGTGTACCAAATCATTTTATCAAACCACTTCCTTGCTTGCTATGGCTAAAATCCTAAAATAGGTGCTTTCCAACAAACTATGGATGCTTGGAAAAAATCTATCAAAGCATAATAGAAAGTAATATCATAGTCAAGGCATTGAGTAGTATGAAAAAATTCCTTGAAGAAATGTGGTCTCATGGTGATGGAATACCATTCCAGCACCATGAGACCACATTTCTTCAAGGCATTTTTTCAAATAGCTCACTACCTGAAGAATCGAAACCAACCCTTTAGCCAAAATTTCCCTCCAAATTCTTTTCAAGGTCCTCATCCTCATCCTCATTTTACCAATCCATGGAACCTTCCACCTTTTATTCTAATTTTTCATGTCCCGCCCCTCCCTCTTCATGTCATAATCTCCCTCTCATAACCAAGACCACACTATACCATTCACCCCATCCCAGCATAATACCATAGAGAAGGCAATGCTGTTTGAAAAAATGCCTCAAAGAAATGCGGTCTTATGGTGATGGAATGCCATGACACATTTGTTTGTAATGGAATTCCATCACCATGAGACCCCATTTTTTGAGGCATTTTTTCAAACAGTTCACTGCCTTATCTATGCTACCACAATTATCGTACATGTCTACAAAAGAATTTTATCAAATGGTTCACTGCCTTGTAGCTATGGGTAAAAGCCTAAAACTAGGTGCCTTCAAACAAGCTATGGATAGGGAAAATATTAAGCATGATAGTTAGAAATATATATTTTAATAAGTACTCAAAAAAAAAATTATTATCTCATATATTATAAGCCATGATGTGGATCGCTATTGTAGTTTTTGTGATTGAATAATTTGTTGTTTTATTTTTAGATGTTGGAAGCGGATACACCTCTAAATGTTCATAGGGCAATGGATCTCATTGTTTCATCTACTATAGACTCCTTGATGTCTCTCACAAAGGAGGTATGAGGCAAATTACTAAATTTCAATTTACATTCATTGTTATAGTTGTTAGTTAGTGAAAAATAAAACCATTATTTATTCGTAGTTTAATTTCTCTTTGGATGGTTTCTATAGGGCTTCAGCACACCACAACATGGGCATGTAAATATTTCCCTCATGGAGAGAGATCATCTACTGGCGGTAAGTGATTATTTTGTTAAATATATCATTTTTTATGATGTAATTTCTATATATTAATGTATTTACCTTTTATTATAATAGATAAAGCTTGACCAGGAACTAAACCCTAGGAGGAGCACCAGGAGCACTCCTCAGCCTCAGAATAAACAAGTGAAAGACCTATCACCATCCAGCCGACAACCAAAGGGCAAGAATTTATTTCGAGAGGATGTAGAGCAATGACTTTTGATTCTAGATCCCTTTGTTGTATGTTTATATGGCATTCTCATAAGCCTATATGGCTATTTTGTATATATTTTATACTTATATCAACATATATTGATGTATGCCTACATGGCTATTTGGTTAATACAAATCTTTTTTATTGATGGTGTCCATATTTGCATTATAAATCCATGGTTCAATAGATATGAGTTATGTGTATTCAAGCGTATACTTTACAACTTACGTGTATACTTTGTGACTTATGTGTATTCCAATGTATACTTTGCAACTTACATGTTTTCATGTGTATACCTTGTATTCATGCATATATACTTTGTATTAATTTGCATATACTATGTATTCATGTGTATACTTCAAGGCTTACGTGTTTTTGAGTACTTGTGCTTCCCTTATTCACATGTACGCTTGACTTATTCACATGTATACTTATTAATTGGTTAGACCTAGCATTGATCATTGTTGTCCTTCATGATTTTTCTTGAATATTTATTGATTGATGCTAAACAACTTCAATATTTCTAGGAATACTAGTAGAGTTACAAATTATAAAATTGCACAAATTGAAAAGAAAATATTAACTATAAATAAATGCATTGATTATTAACTTGATAATTGATTAAGAATGAGTATAATATATATCAAGAGATGAGCCTTCTAGAATGGCAACTGTCAACTAGAAAATAGGCAAAGAATTCCCAATACTTTGAAAGCAATAATCCACCCAAAATTACAATGGGAGAGAAGGATTATTTAAGATCCTTGAAAAATGTATTTCCTAATGCTACCTTGTTCTTACATATTTCAATTTAGTTTAATTCAAAGAGTTCCATCAAATGCTTTATCTAAAAGAAAAAAACACATTTTCAATTGGTATTCCATGAGATTTTTCATAAAAATATTCCAGTATATTTAATCTTTTGATTGGAACAACTCAATTAAGCAAAGGATACATAATCTTCACAACACTTGCAAAACATAATATTCATAGTAGATGATGAGTAGTTAACTTCTTGACACATTATCATATAAAAATTTATCTTGAATATCTTTAAACATTTTCACAACATAATCCTCACAGTACATAATGAATTGTCATGTTCTTGATCCATCACCATATAAACACGTTGAAAGATGTATATGTCAATTTTTTGCAATATTATTTCTTGTATGGTAAATGGACTTGGGAGAAAGCTTTATAATTTATAATACAAATAAGAAATCAACTCAAGGGTGAAAATTTTATTTATCACACCAAATAATAAATGTACATGAGAGCATCACTTGTTTCTCTTAGACTCCAATTTTCAAGCATAGCAAATCATTTCAAATGAAAATGACAAAATGCTTCACAGCCAAAGTTGCTAATTGAGGAAAAATAAAAAATTTCTAAGTTCCACCATTGTATGCATTTACAAGTGGTTGTATATTGTTGTAAGGGAAAGGAGGATAATTAAAAAATGTCTTGTGCTTGCTAGACTTGAGGATGATCATATGTTTTTTGTGTGGAAAACTCGTACTTCTCAACTGTCATGTGAATGTTTCTCTGTTCAATTATTTTGCATGTTGTCATAAGGGATCGAGTTGGTTGAACATAGCTCAGAGTGATTCGGCGTGTTTGGGTGTGAAAGAGTACCATTCCTAGCGTAAACGTACCTATTGGGATGCGTTGGAATAGTTCATTTGGTCACACAAGTTGCAAAACGAAAGTTGTACCACTTTGCAACTTTACACTACTTGCATTTGACACTTTTTTCCATCAAGTGAAAACTGGACACTATGAGAAAAATACTTTGAGATAACAAAAATTGAGAAAGGTTATTGTAGAAAAGCCCAACACGATCCCATAGGCTCAAACGGAGAGTTCGTAAGATTCATGGTTTTTGAGTAATAGCCTATCAAATATTGCAACCATTTTGTACTTTGGACCCTTAAGGGATCGAGGTAGTTGAACATGTCTCAAAGTGATTTGACATGTTTGGGTGCAAAAGAGGACCATGCCTAATGTAAACGTACCCATCTGGATTCCTTGGAATAGTTTGTTTGGTCACATGAGTTGCAGAACAAAAATTGTACCACTTTGCAACTTTACACTACTTGCATTTGACACTTTTTCCATCAAGTGAAAACTGGACACCACAAGAAAATGACTCCAAGATAATAAAAACTGAGAGAGGTTATTGTAGAGGGGACCAACATGATCCTGCAGGATCAGACAAAGAGTTTGTAAGCATCACGATTTCTGAGTAATAGCCCATCAATGATTGTTGCCCTTTTGCACTTTGGACCCTTAAGGGATCGAGCCGATTGAACGTAGCTCGACCCAATTCGGCATGTTTGGGTGTGAAAGAGGACCATTCCTAGTGTAAATATACCCATCTAGATGCATTGGAACAGTTTGTTTGGTCACACAAGTTGCAGAACGAAAGTTGCACCACTTTGCAACTTTACATTGCTTGCATTTAACACTTTTTCCATCAAGTGAAAACTGGACACCACGGGAAAATGACTCTAAGATAACAAAAACTAAGAGAGTTTATTGTAGAGGGTCCCAACACAATCTCATAGGCTTAGATGGAGAGTTTGTAAGCATCACGATTTCTAAGTAATAGCCCGTCAAATATTGTTGCCCTTTTGAACTTTGGAACCTTAAGGGATCGAGTCAGTTGAACATAGCTCAGAGTGATTCCGTGTGTTTGGGTGTGAAAGAGGACCATGCCTAGCATAAATGTACCCATCTGGATGCATTGGAACAGTCTGTTTGGTAACACAAATTGCAGAACGAAAGTTGCACCACTTTGCAACTTTACACTGCTTACATTTGACACTTTTTCCATCAAGTGAAAACTGGACACCACAGGAAAATGACTATTAATTAACAAAAATTGAGAGATTTTATTATAAAGGGGCCCAATGTGATCCTGTGGGCTCAGAAAGAGAGTTTGTAAGCGTTATAGTTTTTGAGTAATAGCCCGTCAAAAATTGTTGCCCTTTTGCACTTTTGACCCTTAAGGGATCGAGTCGGTTGAATGTAGCTCGGAGCGATTCGATGTGTTTGGGTGTGAAAGAGGACCATTCCTAGTATAAAAATACCCATTTAGATATTTTTGAAGAGTCTATTTGGTCACATGAGTTGTAGAACGAAAGTTGCACCACTTTGCAACTTTACACTACTTGCATTTGACACTTTTTCCATCAAGTTTAAACTAGACACCACAAGAAAATGACTCTGAGATAACAAAAAATGAGAGAGGTTATTGTAGAGGGGCCCAACACAATCTGGTTGGCTAAAATAGAGAGTTCATAAGCATCATGGTTTCTGAGTAATATCATATCAAAGATTGCTTCCCTTTTGCACTTTAGACCCTTAAGGGATCGATCTAGTTGAATGTAGCTCAATGATTCAGCGTGTTTTGGTGTGAAAGAGGACCATGCCTAGCGTAAATATACCCATCCAGATGCATTGGAACAGTCTGTTTGGTCACACAAGTTGCAAAACAAAAGTTGCACCACTTTGCAACTTTACACTGCTTGTGTTTGACACTTTTTCCATCAAGTAAAAACGGACACCACGGGAAAACGTAATTGAGATAAAAAAAAAAAAAAAAAAACTAAGAGTGGTTATTTTAGAGGGGCCTAATGCAATCCCATAGGCTTAGATGAAGAGTTTGTAAGTGTTATAATTTCTGAGTAATAGCCCATCAAAGATTGTTGCCCTTTTGCACATTGGACCCTTAAGGGATCGAGCTGGTTGAACATAGCTCGGAGTGATTCTGTGTGTTTGTGAAAGAGGACCATTCCTAGCATAAACATACCCATCTAGACACATTGGAACAATCTATTTGGTCACACAAGTTGTAGAATGAAAGTTTCACCACTTTGCAACTTTACACTGGTTGCATTGACACTTTTTCCATCAAGTGAAAACTAGACACCACAAGAAAATGACTTCGAGATAACAAAAACCAAGAGAGGTTATTGTAGAGGGGCCCAACATAATCCTATAGGCTCAGACGGAGAGTTCGTAAGTGTCATTATTTTCAAGTAATAGACTTTCAAAGATTGTTTCCCTTTTGCACTTTGGACCCTTAAGGGATCGAGCTGATTGAATGTAGCTCAGAGTGATCCAGCGTGTTTGGGTGTGAAAGAGGACCATTCCTAGTGTAAAAATACCCATCCGGATGCATTGGAACAGTCTGTTTGGTCACACAAGTTGCTGAATGAAAGTTGTACCACTTTGCAACTTTACATTACTTGCAATTGAGACTTTTTCCATCAAGTCAAAATTGGACACCACGAAAAAATGACTATGAGATAACAAAAAATGAGAGAGGTTTTTGTAGAGGTTCCCTACATGATTCTGATACCTTAGAAAAAATTCCCATGACTGACATGATATCTTGGTAACAAGCCGTCAAAGATTGCTGCCCTTTGGCAATTTGGATTGTTAAGGGATTACATTGCATGAATTACAAATGTTTGAGGGCAACAATAAATTTCAAAATTTGAGTAAATATCATTACAAATGCTTATTTGAATAGATTGTATGCTATATTGATATTGATATATAATCACTAGGTTGATTTGATTTAATAAATGAAGTTTTTATAAGTTATTCAATTGGTGCTAGTTATAATAGGGAGAGAATAAAAGAAAAAAACAATGATTAGTAACCATCAATGGTTATTACACTCACTATATTAATAATATTATTTTTACAATAAAATGAGATTTATTTGGCTGTCCTAATTCTTCTATTTGTGCTACAAGTGTCTAATATGCTTCATACATCGTTCTGAAACCCAAGTGCTTGTACTTGTAGGCACAATGCCTTAGGTACTCCATTCTCACAAATATTTTACAATGTCACTCATACATTCAAGATTCTCTTATAATTTCTACATCATAGGTGCTCATGATGAGGTTAGCTTCAAATGAATAACTTGATATTCCCTCGCTAAGCTTCACACACTCTTTTATAATGGATTCAAATCAGAATTGAGATTTGTCAAGATCATCAAAATAAGGAAGTTGCATTGCTTTTTTGGTTGAGATTCTCTTGGATGGCTCATAAATCAACATTTTTTGCAAGGAGATGCCAATCAATTTTTAGTAGTTTACTTACAATAGGCAAAGTAAAATAAGAAAAAGAAAGAGCATCCAAAATGGAAATGTAATGAAAATAGATGGAAGGTACTTACAAACAATAAATCCACACCATTTGGTTCCAAGTTGGGAATAGCAAGGCATAAATCTTGATGCTTCCAATGAGGATAGGCATGCTAGTCTCTCAACTTAGTCACTCCTGGTCATACATCTTCTATAGGAGTTCCAAATACCTATTGCACACAACACCTCTCATGAATAGAATAAATTGAAATTCGAGATGCTCTTATAATGTCTACATCATAGGTGCTCATGATAAGGTTAACTTCAAATGAATAACTTTAAATTCCCTTGCTAAGCTTCACACGCACTTTTATAATGGCTTAAAATCATAATTGAAATTTTTCAAAATCATGAAAATAAAGATGTTGCATTGCTTTTTTGGCTGAGATTCTCTTGGATGGCTAATAAATCAACATTTTCTGTAAGGGGACACCAATCAATTTTTAGTAGGTTACTTATAAATAGGAAAAGTAAAAGAAGACAAAGAAAGAGCATCCAAAATGGAAATGAAATGAAAATAGATGGAAGGCACTTACAAAAAAAAAAATCCACACCATTTGGTTCCAACTCGGGAACACAAGGCTTAAATCTCGATGCTTCCATTGAGCATAGGAATGCCATTCTCTCAACTTAGTCACTCCTAGCCATACATCTTCATTGGGAGTTCCAAGATACCTATTGCACACAACAACCTCTCATGAATAGAATATTAATAGAATGTAACCAGAATATTACTTTCCAACCTTTTGGAAACTTGTAACCTATTATAAAAACAACATAATTTAATCTTCCACTTAGTTTACTAATCTATTGAGAATATCCTACATCATTTCTTTTGCATATTTTTGAGAAAAAGTAAAATTCCATTGAACTTTATATCTTTTTCCACCGTTCTAAACATAAAGTGTGCTACATTTGCATACAAATTAATCCAACAAACCATTCGGGTCTACTCTACTCTTTATTGTCTCAAGTATTGTCTCATGGTCAAACTCTTGGACCTTCCACAAGGTCTTGTTCAAAGGTATACCCCCATATTTGGTCAAATGAACATTGGATGCCATGACAAGGTTTGAGAAATGAATAATCTTCCAATGCATTTCAAATTCCTAAAATAGCCAATATTTGACACTCTTATGTGGGTACATTCTAAGCCACGTTCCAGTAACAACAATTGAGCCTGTAGGGTATTCAATGTTTCCTCCATCTATAACTGGGGCCTCCAATTTCTTTTTGGCCTCAACACAACAACACAAGTAATAGTTTGTTCCCTCTTCATTTTCTTCATCTAGAATAACTGCATAAATATGCCCTACATTGATATGTGCAACAAATCTCTTGAAATTATTCAACATTACAAATACACTACAAAGTAAGATAACAATAGGAATTTCAAAAACTAAGCAAGTAGATATATTACCTGGTTGAACTAGATCTGATATGTGGTCAAATTCGACCAATGAATCCATCTGTGTTAGTTCCAATGTCGTCAAAGGGTGATACATGTGAAGTGGGCTAAGATAACTTAACGACCATTTCTCAACCCACTCCTTTGACTCACAATCATCCTAGGCTTGTATTGTACATGAAGAACAAAAGCATGCCATCTTCCTTGTATTGATACTCCATGAACCTACAATTGAGCTAAGGAAAGAGTGTAGCTCACTCGATCCTATCAGTGTACAACAATCCTCATATGGTGCAATGTTAGTATCATCCATCAACCAAAAAAATTTATGAACTGAAGACGTACCTTCATTACCTGGACCCATCGAAGAATTACACCACTTGACAATTGATTTTGCATCTATCAACTTTGCATTTTCTTTATACTTTAACTCTTCTCGTGCTAATTCTCTTTTCACACATGCTTCTACACCATCATGCTCCCCCTTTCCATGCCTAGCCTCAAAAAATTTCCACATATGTTGAACAACTATAATGACATGCATCATGCACAACCAATAGAACATGCACAAGTTCTTGAACTATGCTACACAGTTATCCGACCATATTATATTTTGGTCATATGCTATGCCCGTCTGAGCCAATTCACTATAGAACATCTGGAAGCAACCTTGCACAAACTCTAGAGAATATGTGTGATCATCACTAATATAAAAGTGATACTCCCTCAATACCTTCCTTTGGTCCTCTGTACTATTTGCTACATGAATGAATGTTATGTGCACAAATATCAAAACTTGTGTGGAGTTGTAATAGTGTGATTGCACCTCATGTTGTGGTTGTAGAGTGTAGTTCTTTGCAAATTCGACCACTGAAACTATTTTTATGCCTTGCATAACCACCCCATTTTAATCTGGAACAAAATAGGTCCCCCTTTTCTTTTGTTTTCTTCAGCTTTGGTTGTCTGGTTTGGTCTTAGGAGTTCTTTTATTTTCCTCCTAAGTTTGTCTTTTGTCTTGTCAAATTTTGGTTCTGCCTCAGACAGAGTTGGGTTTCTTTTTGTTAAAATTGAAGGCATGATGAACAATAGTATATTTTATATGCTTTGAGGACTAATGGAGGCATTTGTGTTGCATGATTAAATCATGCACCTGATGATATTTCTCAAGGAACTCAATTGGAAAGCATACCTTAATCAAGTTTGGCATAAAATTCCTCTAATGAGAAAGTCGTTGAGACCCTCAAGGTGTCTTACCGACTAGCAGTGGTTCAATTCATTTGAAATATCCCGGTCGGCTAGACATTTTAATCGCCATGGGTTTTTATATGTCTCCCCGACATGCAAAAGTCTCACCGACCGTTGTGCATAAGGCTAGTGTCACCGAAAGAACTTGGGTTCAGGGAGAAGTCTTCCCAACTAATAGAAGTCTCGGTGAAAGGGGGTAGCTTCGATGAAAGGTCTGGCCAACTATTGAGGTCTCGTCGAAAGGAGTTGGCATTGGGGAGAAGGTTTGCGCTTGGAGAGAGGTCCTGCTGACCGATTAAGGGTCTTGGCGAAAGGTTTGAGTTCACTGTAATGTCTAGCCAACAGGGTAGAGTCTCCCCGAAATGAAATGAGCCCTCGCCTATAGGAGGTGTCATTGCTATGAAGTCCCGGTGACCGAGTGGAGTCTCCTCGTAATAAAATGAGCTTGCTGAGGGATCTTGATTTTGGCATAATGTTTAGCTGAAGGATGAAGGGCTCGGTGAAAGGTCCTACCGACAATGGGGAGTCTTGCTGATAGCGATGGATTTTCCAATGGAAAAGGGATATCGGTATGACTCTTAGCGCCCGCTATGACCTTTGGCCGATAACGATTGTCTTGCCAATGGTTTTTGTGATATCAATATAAATTTTGCATTTGATATAAGGTCTCACCAACAGTTGTATGTTATCCCGATCGTTGCTGTGGAGAATAATCACATCGGGGAGACACGGCTAGTGTTTCATTGACATGCGATTCTATCTGAACAACTTTTGACCGTCTAGGAATCTTTCATGGCATATGTTCCACCAATCAGAAGAAGCTAAAGGGGTGGGCTAGTGATAGTTTGATTGATTGACTATTCTTGCAAGGAGGATCAACAAAGCATAAATGACATGGATTTACTCTGAGATCAAAAGCGATGGAGTAGCTCGGTGAACAATGGTGTGGAGATCTAATGGGAAGTCTGATGTTGCTTCCAGAAGAGGTCAACTTGCAGAGAGATCTTGAGCAGGAGGAAGGTCGAAAGGAAGAAGACGTCATCAGTCCCAAGGACAGCTGGGATCTCTACTAGCAAAAAAGTAGATCGCCATTTATGGTTGTACTCTAGGGCATCCAAAGCAACTCTGATGGAAGTTTGAGGGTGGACATGGAGGCCAGAAGTTAATGTTGTGGTTGTAAAAGATCTGAAGGCTTCTCTTGAGGGCGATCCTTCACCGACATGGATAGCGGGGATACACATTTAATGCAGAAGTAACTTGATTCAAAAGATTTGAGGGTCAACCTTTCTGGAGGCTGATATTTTTGGAAACCCTAAAAATAGGGGCTGACATTCTTTTTGGCATGTTCTGTATATATGGCATTTTTTCCTTTTTTTTTTAGGAGGACCATAGAGTAGAAAAGATAGATATTTTTTTTAGAAATCAGTGGTAGTAGAGAAAACTTAAGAGTAGAAATAGAATAGGAGTTAGATTCGAAAGAAGGCAGTGATGTATCTTTCAAGTTTTCTTAGTATAGATGGAAACAATCTGAAGACATAGGTTTTATGTACACTGGTGATTGTGCCAGATTTGTAAATGTTGCTTATCTGTTTCACCAACAGTAGATGCAACCAGATTTAAATCTACTTCATATTGTGTTCTTGAATGGTGTTTATCTTGGGTTAATCATTTGATTTGAAAAGCTTTCAAGGAATGAAGTCTTATTTTATGTTTTGTTTAAATAGTGATTTGCAATCTATTGTTGAAATTAGCACTGTGAATGAATGAAACTACATGTTAATCACAAGTTAATTTTGTTTTGCATTTGTAGTTAGGATTTCCTTGAAAGATAGCAAGTCTGGTTAAGTTGGATGAATTATCATTCTCTTCAGTTCCAAAGCTTTGATCTATCTTTTTCTATTTCTTTAAAAACCCTAGTTAAAGTAGGTTTAAATTTATGTTTGATCTTAGAACAATCCACAAGCTCAACACTAGCAGGCCCCTTGAACATTATAGTTCACATCAACCATTGAGTGAAAACAGCACAGTCAAGAACCGATTACAAAGACCTAGGGAGTTAGATATCCATGTGTTATTCTTTCTCTTTCAGGAGAGAAAAATAGTAATATTTTGTTTACTGTTGTTGTGCTCATCCAAACCATCAACAACTATGTTGCCAACTAGAAAGGTGTCCTTGCATAGCTTGAATTGTGTTTCCAACCATTGGGCTCTATGGGTATGCCTTGCATACTCATACACTATATTGTCACAAAACATGGATATAAAATGATACACTGGAATCTTCTAAATAACCAAATCACACCTTTTTTCTTGATTACCATATTTTGTAATGTAGGCCACTATTTTATACCCTCTACCCTATACATTATATCCCCAACCCTAATCCTTCAACCACATACCCTCAAACCTATACCCTAAACCCTAAACCCTCTACCCTCAACCCTCAACCCTAAACCCTTAAACCTTTTACCCTTTACCCTCAACCCTCATCCTTTAACCCTATACCCTCAACTGAATACCCTAACCATCAACCCAACATGTCCTCAACCCTCTACCCTATACATTAGATCCTCAACCCTCATTTATATCTACCCTCCCTCATCTTCTCTCCTTCTCTCTATCTCACTTATCCCTCCATCTCTCCTCCATACATCCCTCCCTCTCTATCCTAATCCCTCAATGGTATACCCTCAACCCTTAAACCCTTAAACACGCAACCCTAAACCCTAAACCCTCAACTCTCAGCCCTTAAATCTTAAACCCTTAAACCCTCTAGGT
>VDFB02193867.1:725331669-725381487 GCA_007258455.2 Sequoia sempervirens | reverse complement strand
GAGGAGTCCTAGGAGATGATAAATGCCTCTTTATTCCATGATCTTTATAAAAGTTGTTAAACTCATTGGAGGTGAACTCACTACCTTTGTCAAACCTTAGCACTTAATTTTTACATCCATTTCATTCTCAACCATAGAATTAAATGCTTTGAACTTATTTAGGGCTTTTGATTTTTCTTTAAGAGATGTCACCCAAGTCATTCTAGAATAATCATTAATCAATAGCGTGAAATACCTAACACTATATGAACTTCTTATTTGGTAGGTCCACATAGGTCTGTATGCACCAAATCCAAGGGACTTGTAGTAGAATATTCTTTAGTATTGAACCTCTTCTTAGTTTGCTTTCCAAAATGAAACTCCTTACATGTTTCATTGATAGGCTTTGTAATCGTTGGCAGATCTCTCACAACATCAATTGAATTGATCTTCACTAAGTTATCAAAATTGATGTGACCCATCTGTCTATGCCATAGCCAACTTTCATTGATTTGACACATAAATAATTTAGCACCACTACCTTTGAGTTGATAAACATTACCTTTTTTCCTTGTCCTTGTAGCAACCAAATTATCGGATCTTCCTTTTCTAATTTCACAACCATCATCTTGAAACACAAGATTATATCCTCTACTAAATATTTGTCCTACACATAATATTATGTTGAAGACCCTTGGCATAAAGAACATCATCTATTTTATGCTTTCCATCAAAACTAATTGAACCTTTTCCACAAATATTAGTAGATGTATCATCATCGAACTTAACAATACCACCATCATACTTTTGTAGTTTAACAAACTTACTCTTATCACCTTCCATATGATTTGAGCATCCACTATCAATTATCCAGTAATTTCTTTCTTCTCTTACATGAAAAGTATTCACCATAGTTCCTTCAATGTTATGATCTATTACTAGAGCACTTCCCTTCACACATCTTTTAGGATTACCAGAATTAGTTCCAACTTTTAGAGCCATGAACAAGCATTCATCACTGTCCTCGTCAGGATAGTTAGATTCTTCATCATTAGATACACCATTGTTTATTTCAACATAATAACTCTTTTTGACAAATTTTCCTTTATGATCCTTAGGTTTTTCATTTGAAACTTTGATTGGACATTTAGAAGCATAATGACCTATATTTCTACAATTGAAATATTTAAAGGGTAACTTACCTCTATATTTTCCAGTGCCCTTTTTTAATCTCCTTACAAAATTGTCTTCCGCCTCATCAAAATCATACGGATCTGATTCATCATCCTTCTCTTCTTTGCATACTTTAAAGGTGGTTTCTTTCCTTGTAGAATCCTGACCAAACTATCTCAATTCATCAAAAATTAAAGCACCAAACATCTAATCTCTAGAATAATTATCCAAATTTTGAGCTTCCTCAATAGAAAAAACATTAGAACGATAAGTTTTAGGAAGATTTCTTAGTACCTTTTTCACAAATTCACTTTCTTCTACCTTACCACCAAGACCATTGATGGAATTGACAACTTCATCCACTCTAAGCATGTAGGCAGTAATGTGTTCATCTTTAGACATCCTTAAGGTTTCAAATTTGGCTTTGTAGTTCTACATCTTTGCTTGCTTGAATTTATCATCTCCTTCATAAATACTCTCCAAATTTGTCTAGAAATCTTTTGTAGATTTCAGACTTATCACCTTTCTAAGTTTAGAATCAGAAAGGCCACTTAGAATAGCATTCCATGCTTTACCATTGCTCTCATACTCCTTGATTTCATCATCACTTGTCAGACCAACAATAGGCATAGTATATCCTTTTTTCTGTAAGAGTAATAAGTTATTTCACTTAATTAATTTAATCATATTGGTTAATTAATTAAGTCACTTATCACTTTAGTTACTTAAGCTAAACTTAGGCACATTAATAATTAATTGTTTATTAATTATTAAGTGTGCACACTAGGGTTTCCTTTTAGAGTTATGCATACATTTCTTTTATAAAGCAATTCATCTCTTGTATTTACTCAATTCCTGAATATTATTCATTTGTACATCTGCATGCAAGTTGCTCTGGCTTTTTCTATTTTTCTCTTGTGGAAGGTATTTTCTGGTTTGCATGTCTGATCTTGGATTCTAACATTTTCAACTAACTACTAGACACCAAATCCAAGAGAGGCCACAAAGAACTCCATCTTGGATTTCCAATAAGTATAATTTGTTCCATCAAGCATAGGAGCTTTAACACCCTTCCTGTATACCATCTGGATCTACCTCAAGCAATTAAGCTTTCTTCAAGGAACCACAACTTTGACACCAATTGTTAGATGCACAGGACACCTGAGAGGGGAGGGGTGAATTAGTTGTATACTTAAAGCATTCAAACCCTCAATATCTTTTCAAACCCTTATTATGCTTTAGCGGAATGTAAACACATGAAACAACAATGCAAACACATCCAAACACATAAGAACACTAGATTTACATGGAAAAACCAAGAAGGGAAAAACCATGGTGAGGATTAGCTCACATATATATGAATTGCAACACAAAATGCAATTAGGCTCACTACTCAAAAAATGAAGAAAGGCTCACTGCCAGGAAGAAAGAAGATAAAAGAAAACTATTACAAAGAGATTCACTATCTCAAGGAAATAGGAGAAATCCACCACCAAAACTTTATGCCATCTACAACCTTTGGCTCACTACCTCCAACAACTGCAAACACTTCTAAAAATATAGACCCTTTTGCTCACTGCATTAGGGTCATAAGCATTAATCTCGCACTCAAATAACCACACTTAATCAAATTCACATCTTTCACACACCTTCTATAGATCCATACACATTTCCAATAATTCACCTTACATTTATACCATCCACGACCTAAACAATCTCAATTAGGTTACCCTTAATGAAATGTATGCACCTAAAATATGCAACACCAAAATAGGTCGACACCAAACACCTCCGCGGTGGAAATAAGTGAAGGACAACCACACCAATGGTTAAATAGGGCCCAAATATACATCACCATGCTACTCAACACATTCACAATCCATGAGTACCTTCACAAATAGCACTAGCACACCAGGTCACCCAAACCTAAACTAACACTACAAGTAACCACATATATGCTTCTCTAGGTCACATAGACCACACAATAGCACTTCACAACATCCACACAACATCTCAAAATATTCCACCATCATCAGAATATTCTACAACTCTACCACAACCACTTGAAACAAAGAATACCATCATTCTGTGCAACCAAACATACTACCACATAATACAACTTACTAACCAATTTTTTGAAACACATCACCTAAAACCTCAAGGGAAGGATGTTATAGACAATATAAGCACATTCTCAAATCTGTAAGACAAGAAACCTTACTGTGGAGAAATGTGGAGCAATCTCATTTCTCTTAGACAACCTTTTATATAGACAAACAAACTGTCAAACACATCTCTCATTGCCAAATGATCCAGAACCAGAAACTCTAGCTTTAGAACCTCTTAACACCTTTGATCATCATATCCAAACCACACAAGTATATATTCAACCATGAAGAAATGCAAAGTGATGAGACAAAAAAATGTGTCATCTATTAGCCAAATAAAAGCATGTATTTTGCTTAATTGTGAAGAATATCAAGACTGAGCATGATGAGGAAAGTAAGAGATTTTCAGTTAGAGTGGTCAAGGTTTCATCATATCTTAAAAATTGTGATCTAGGTTCTTGATATTTTTGGAAAGAAATTAGGAGACAAGAAGGCAAAAAAACCCATTAAATTTCATGAAAACCCAGTTTGTGGTTTGAGAGAAAACTTCACCAGTCTAATGCTCTGAAACTTTGCTTCCATGCTCCAAAAATTTTGGAATTTGTTCATTTGTTTGCTTCCATGCTCTGGAATTTTTAGAACTAAGTATGATAGCATTTATGAAGAGGTTCAAAAGTTAAGGGACAACAGTTGCAAATATCTAGGGAGTTGTTCAACCCAATTTATGAGCAGTTGAGAGCATATAGGAGCAGATTTAAGAGTTTTAATGATAGAAGGGGTCAAAGGAAGGCTTCTTCAACACTCTAACACCTTTTTGGAGTGGTTTAAAGGGTTGAAAAGTAGGGATTATTGCTTTGGATGACCAAAAGAGATTGACTCAACAAAATGGAGTGAAGACTTATCCTTTCTTTCTCCACACATGTTCCTATTTTCTAGCAAGTTGGTGCATATCTATGAGGATCATCTTTTAATTCTATAAATGTATTGTAATCAAGTAATCAAGGGGGGGTTAGAAGGGCTTATTTTGGCCTAAGTAAATAGGACAGTTTCTAGTTTCATTTCAAGCAATGTATTTCCAGAATTTTTAGAGTAAATTTGAATTCAAGCAAGCTATTCATTTCCAACAAAGTGTGAAGTAATTTAGCATTTTTCAACTCATGCAAGTGTGCCTTATATTATTTTCCTTTCATGCAACTTTCGTTTTATGCAAGTGTGCTCCAGAATAGGTTTGATTTCTGCAAGTTTGATTGTAGAATAGACTATCAAGCAAGTTTTCTCCATTCTCTTTTGCATACAGCCATGAACACTGCCTTGGATTGATAAGTTAAATGATGAGGATTGCAATGAACCCATCACAGAGCTTGACGCTAAACACACCTTTGTCACACTGCATACTCTTTTATTCATTTTTTTCTGAAAATCACTTGGAAACCAAGTGAACTTAATAAAATTGCAATTTTTATCCATCAATACATTAATGACAACACCACAACACCTTCTTTATCAAACTACAATGCATCCATACTAGTACAAGCACTTGACAATACTAACCATCTCCATATTGTTGACAACAATGACCAACACCAACAATTATTGACATCAATGGCAACACCAGCAACATACTTGCAACAAATACTTTTCTCAAGATTTCAAGATTTTGAAACTTTAATATCTCATTATTTGTAGGTGATCTTTGGTTAATTTTTTTACTATAATATGGCTTTACAATTCTAGAGTTTTGGGTGAATTTTTAGGTCCATATATACTCATCAAGTAGAACTCTTTAAAAATAGAAAGATATTATTTTTAGACATAAACAAAGTTTAAATTTACCATATCATTCTAGGGGACCTTTTATGCAAACATGATAGTTAAAAAGTTCAATAATATTGATATTGACCAACTTTGACAAGAAAACAAACTTGTTTTGCTATTAACCTGGTTTATGCAAGTTATGACATGAAAGTAAAATAAATTGGGATGACACTTTCACAAATTGGATTGAATAGTTGACCATGGGAATTAATAAGAAATTGGACATATGCTCCAACATGATCAAAAAATGTGTCTTCATATATCGAACCCACATGAAGCTAATTAATAGTCTCATAATAAATGGTCTTGAAATATCATCTTGTAGGAACAATTACAAAAGTGACCTACATATAGTCCAATGAGCTCACAAAATAGTGAAATAAGCCAAAAATAGTAATAAAATTAGAAAAAAATAATTTACAATGGCACGGACAAAGGGGATTTGGTGCATACACCTTATATTGAGTAGGTACGCTTCACTCAATGTGATTTTCAAGAGATCTTTTCATTTAGTAAATATTTGAAGTGGATAAATCAAAAGAGGACATGGTGGATGATGCCTTATTTTCTCCTTCTCCTTAAATGATAACACCCAAATCAATGCCATAGATTGCATATGGTATATGTGTTCATAATCAAAATTTATCTCACAATAATGATGGTGCTTCACAAGTACTAATTTCAAATAAAACCAAAGACAACACAAGAGGAGAGCCATGTGATGCTAGAGAATTTTCTACATGATGAAGTAGTCCATGATGTTCCTCCAATGGAAGAAGGAAATTTCTTAATTTTCTCACTTTCCATTAATTTCATTCTCATTGTCTATATTCCATATTTTCTAGATATTCAAGGCTCATGCTCAACTTTGGAAGCTCAATCTTCCAATAGACTTCTTCACCCTTGAAACTATAATACATCCATCCATATGATGTCATTTCTTTGTTAGACCAACATCTCATCAACACTTACCTTGCACAACCCCAAATACAACAAAGAAAGTATTCTTCATGTTGAGTTAACCTAGGGTTGAGGTAATCTATGTTTGAGATAAACTTAGATTGAGTGAACCAAGGGTCAAGTTAACCTATGGTTGAGTCAAAATTGGGTTGAGTGAACCTAGGGTTGAGTTAACCTATGGTTGATTTAAACTATGGTTGAGTTTAACTTGGGTTGAGTGAACCTAGAGTTGAATTAAACTTGGGTTGAGTGAACCTAGGGTTGAGTTAAAATATTGTTTAAGTTGACTTCCAAGGGTTAAACTAACTAAGGTAGAGTAAACCTAGGTTTGGTTGACTATGGATTGCATGATGGTTTATTTTGGTCTATGGTTCAAGCTTAATTGAGTTAAAATAATTAGGTTAAAATAAACCTATGGTTGGTTGACTATGGGTTGGATGATTTAAGGTTGGGTTGGATGATGGTTTATCAAATGGCCTATGGTTTGAGTTGGCTTGAACAAAGTTTAAACTAGCTAGAGTGGAGTAAACCTAGGGTTGGATGACTATGGATTGGATGATTAAAGGTTAGGTTGGATGATGGCTTAGTTTGGCTAATACCTCAAGTTATGTTTGAATAAAGTGGTGACTATGGGTGATGATGGAATGCAGTTATGACTTTGATTATGTCCACCAAGTTTCCTTCAAGTTTATGAATTTGGTGTTGGACTAGGTTTGTGACTATGGTTTTTTACTTTAGATCAATTTTGTGGTTGTAGACCAAGTTTTGACTCATACAAAGAAAATTGTGAGTCTTAAGATGGATAAGCTTCCCCTTTAGATCGATTTGAAATGGGGGGGAGGGGGGTGTTGATCTAAACATTAAAAGAGACACAAAACACATAAACAAGCTTGAACTAGAAAATAATATTTATTACTCCTTGCAATCTCATAACATATGTCAAAAGGTGGGTAGCCTTGGCCCATTTTATTGGCCCTAGGGTGAATGGATGTGCATGGCCCTACTAACATAATTGGGGTATGTTATGAGTAAGTTCCTAGTGCATACCACAAATATATGCATGATAAAGAATTATGGCCAAAAGGATGTCTAATTAGGATAAACATGCAATCTAAGAGTCCTCTATATATCCGAGGCTATGTAAGGCTTGATTTTGTGTTTTTAATGTGTTGTTTAAGGCCTAGGTATTGATGGGATGAAGCCACTTCATTTGATTGAGTGTTTAAAAAAATATGTACTAAGCCTATAATAGGATCTCCTCTTTGAATTTGTAAAGTCCACAAATACACAAGCTACCACTAGATCTAGTGATTAAATTCATATACTAGCAAACCTAGAAAGAATAAATATGAGTGCTCATGATGAGGTCTGATTCATAATAGAAATTATTCTAAGTTATTTTTTATCCTCAATATTGTCTTGTGGCATGAGAGGAGGGCACATGCAGCACATCCTTGTGCAAAAAGTGATAGTTTAAATTGCTTTTGATTTCTAATGTCACCTTGCAACGTAAGGAAACAACAAACATAACCAATTACCATGATACCCTCTAAAATAAACAACAAAAATTAGAAAAAAAAAGTTCAATTATAGATCACCAAGGTAAGGTGTGAAGATTCAATTTTAAAATACCCAACACAAAGTGTGAGATTAGTTTTAAAATTAAACTCTTTAGTTATCTTTAAAAATATGATCTTTAAATATTATCATATAGAAATAGTTAGAAAAATGATCTAAATAAAATCCAATGAACTTAGAAAACAAAAAAGTGCTAGACAATTTTTATTTTTTTTAATTCTTAAAAAAAAAATTTAAATAAATTTTCCCTCAAATCCTTGATATCATCATTATTTTCATTATCACTTAGAATAAAAAGGAAATTAATTCTCTTAACCCAACAAGATGACTTTAGATCTAAGAGAGTAGCCAACCATTTAATCAGATTTAGTTATTAGGAAATGCTTGGGAAAAGATAGTGTTGAGCTACTCCATATACAAGACCCATTGGCTGCTATCACAGATTACATGGGAACTAAACTTGACCTCTACAATATGGAATCATTTGTACCAATCATGTGGTAAAACACACCAATATAATCCATATTTAGTTGTTCCAAGCCATGAGTTGAATCAGAAGATTATCCATTCAATATTTTCACTCTCATTTAGATAATCAATATGATGTCTTTAATGTTATTCCCCACATCCTTAGCCATTTTGCACATCTAATATGATCAACTTAAATTCAGTATTTGATAATTATTTCAATTCTAACTAAGACTACAATTTCAAGATTAATCTTTGTGCTATGCAATGAACTCAAAAACCCTTATAACTTTGGTGAGACACATGTCCACTGCAATAATAGAAAGTTGAGTTAAATCAGCATACAATGCTCCATTTGCGCTACTCAAAGATGAAATCTAAAACTCTAGATTGTAAGGCTCCTACATACCTTTGTTATTATATTTGCTTCACGCCCTCCAATTACATTACATTCAACAAACACAATTTCCCCAACATAGTATCCAAAATGTTTTGTTTTGATAGGATGTTGGATTTGCACCAACTTCTAATACCAATCTTGCATGCAAGAATCAATTCACTATTGCATTAAAATATCTCGAGCACAAGCCTAATGCTAGCTCTCAAATAATACTTGTTGATGTAGAGAGAGATACTAAGCAACTATTAGTGAATCAACTAAATAAGAAATCTCAATATTGGTTAAAATCAATGCATAAGAGTTCAAAACAGAAATACTGGTTTTTAAATAAAATTTTAACGTAATATGGAAATAAATAAAAGCATAGAATCTAGATGAAATGATATATCCCACAAGGTGTGTCAAAAATGTGAGAGTTGAAATCAAAAAAAAATGAAGAGAATAAAATAATAGGAATCAAATTCAAAATGAAATCACAAACTCTCACCTTTTAATTGAGCTCAATAAAAATTTGTATCGGAACAAAATGAATAAACTTACAAATACTAAACTAAAACAAATCGTTAATGTGGATGAAGTGGATGCACTCAAATTAGTTTGGAGGTTTGTTGCTCAATGCTACAAAATCTACTTTCTTGATTTAGGATGGTGAAAATAGAGGATTAAGCTCCAATTTATTAAAAAATGAGACGAAATTGAATGGTGGAGATTTAATCTTGGATCATGAGTTGAATTCATAAATGGTGGATTAGATGGAGATGATTAGGTAGTCAACTCATTTGATCAAAAAATGGATAATTATTTTGATTTATTAATTAACTTGTAATACTAAGTAAGCCAAATTGATCGGCTTCTTAATGGATTTGATAGGTGAGTTAACTAAACTAATTATTTAGTTTACTATTTTGATTTGATAGTTAGCTCATGAGGTGTAATTTAGGATTAAAATTAATTTAATTATGAATAATTTATAATTAAATTCAAATTAAATTAATTAAATAATAAGTATTATTTAATGAATTAATTATGATAAACTAATGGCCCTATGGCAAGATTAGTTATTGTAAGTGTAGACACCTAAAAATGGTCTGGAGAATCTAATTAATTGAATACGACTTATTTGATTAATTAATCTTAAATTCTTCTACTTAGTAAATAAATAGAAATATTTATTTATATTAAGTTCATTTATTAATTCTTCTATTTTCTCTCCCAATTAAATAAACAAAATTAAAAACTTTGTTTTATTTAATTATTATCATTTTCATCATATTATTTCTCTCTTAATTAAATAAACGAAATTAAAAACTTTGTTTTATTTAATTATTATCATTATTGCTTCTATCATAAATTAAATACACAACTTAAATAATTTGTGTTATTTAATTACTTCATCACATTTCTTCTTAATTAAATAAAGATAATTCTAAAATCTTTTATTTAATTATCATTTTTCCTTTTAATTTAATAAACAAACCCTATAGTTTGATTTATTAAATTATTCAATCCTCTTTTTGCTAAATTTAAATAAATTAAATATTATTTAAATTTATGCATAAATTTTACCACTATTCACTCACCAATAAAATTAAATTTTCAAAATTTAATTAATGGCACTGTCATTCACGGGAAAAGCTTCAGGGACAAACCTGCAGGAAGTTCTCTCAACAACCTTCCACCCACCTTCCCTCTTATCTTGCCAAATGTTTTCATGGGGAGAAACCATCCTCCATGATCAGCTCCATCTTCTCATCCCATGCCCTTCAATTCTCCAGATTGAATTACAGCCCCTCATCCCGTATTCCTGTGCAATTGTGCTGCCGTGAAAGCTATAAATACAGCTCTTGGGCTACAGGAAATGGATCCCAACTTATGCAATCTTACTCTGCAGGTTTTTCAGAGCATCCAGCATTCATCCAGCATCTCCAGCATTCAACATTCAATCCAGCATCTATCCTGCATTTTAATCATGGCTGTTTACAGTAGTTTCATTCTTAGAAGCTTTACTGTAGAATCATTCTAGTTGCATAGTTAACCATATTAGAATAGAAATTAGTTCATTTCTCATTCTCTAAGTGTCATTTCAATAGTTTAATTAGCTTACAAACCTGAGAGCTAAGTAGATTAGAGAAATTTTTAGAGTTAGAGAGCAATAGGATAGATTTCTAAAGCTTTTTAGTTTAAATTAGTTTAAATTCATTAAGTTTTAGATGCAATATCTTATTTAGAAGTGTAGATGCATTTTTTAGATTGTTTTCCCCCTTCTACCGCTTACAGATTGGCGCCCACCGTGGGGCAATACCCCATATTTTACTAAATTTTTGAAAATTGTGTCCTACAGGTATTGGCGTGAAAGTTTTCGCGGGATCGTGAGTTTTTGCAGCACGCCGAGTTACTGTTTCAGCGCGCCGGGTACTGTTACAGTGCGTCGGGTCACTGTTCCAGCGTGCCACGTCACTGTTCCAGCGCGCCGGGTTTATACTTCAGCGCGCCGAGTCACTGTTTTAGCGTGCCACTGTATCATCTTCAAAATCATTTCTTTTATCTGGATCCAACGCGTCCGTGGCCAGATTCTATTTCTGTCTACTTTCTTGGTTAAAATTTACCAATCCTAGGATAGAAATAGTTAAAATTTACCAATCCTAGAATAGAAACGGTTAAAATTTACCAATCCTAAGATAGAAATGGATAAAAATTTACCAATCCTAGGATAGAAACGTCATACTTATTTTGTGGTTTTAAAATTGAACATCATGCTTATTATGGAGTAATATCTCCATATAGAGTAAATCACTTGTCTTTTGGGTTTTTAAAAAGAACATCTTTGCTGTGATTGGGTGATAGGTTTATGCTCTCCCCTTAACTGGGTGCATTAGAATACCAGACTCACCATTACTTTATGCATTTTTAAGCTTTCTTAAAACCTTTAGACAGGCCTGCCGTAGTGGGAAAAAGTACTCACCCTACGGGAATGACCTGAGTGGGGACAGCCAAAAGCCATGGCATTCCAACCCACTTTAAAATTTATGTGAATTTGGGGAAACCCTCTTTCAACGGAAGTGCATAGGATAACCATCCCCAAAATCTTTGTTCTAAAGATTGGGAGGTCTCTCGAGGGAGTTTATCCATTTTCCCCTCCGAACAGAAACCCTATCTAAGAACCTAGAACTAGAAACACACCTGTCAGTTTCTAAACATTGTAATACTCGGCGGTGCAGGGGCGGGGAAGAATCTACCCTCAAGCACTCACTATATAATTGCCAAGGACTGCTTGCTCAGGGGATCCGGTATCCACTTCCGTCACTCTGAGTACGCACCTAGAAAAGACAAAAACACGGGCGCCCTCTAGGGGGTGACATGGCTGTGTGAGTCGATGCAATTCCAAGCTGTGGGCCATTCGAGTATATAACAATGACCTTTTATCTCTAGGAGTGAGTCTGTCTGAAGTGTTTTATCTTGTTATCAAACCAGTGAAAATCAAGAAGAATCATTGATTCTTAAGAACATACACTATTTGTTTAGATTCTAGGGTTTTTAAGGATAGCCATTCTATTCTTGATTGCTATGTTTTCTCTCATTAAATTCAGATAAGATCATCACAAAAATCTTCAAAATCAAAACATTTGTGGAATTCTCATGATTCGAGATTGGGTATCCACCAAGTTTGTCAAGAAATCGCTTGCCAAACGAATCAGAAAACCAAAGAAAACACTTGCATACAAACAACTTCTAAGAAAGCAACGATTTCTATATCAAAGCAGGAAAGTTCTACTCCAACATAGGACTTTTATTCATAGGTATCACGATTTCTCTAGAGGTTATACGGACGATTATGTTGTAGCTCCCTTAGATTCACAAGCATTTTATCAAAGAAGAGCTCTTAGGCAACACCACAATCACAGTCAAAGAATTCGTCCAGAATACATTCCACAACCAGCCATACAATACGATACCAGACCAAGTGAGTTTCATAGAATAAGATAGTTTATGTCTTAGCACCTCATGGTTCTATTTTAGCGCGTCAAGTCCCTGTTCTAGCATGCATCTCCTCTGTTTTAGCGCGCAGAGTCTCTGTTTTAGCGCTTTCGATCACTGTTCCAGCGCGCAGGATAATTGTTCCAGTGCGTAGCTCCTCTGTTTTAGCGCGCACAGTCTCTGTTTTAGCGCTTTCGGTCACTGTTCCAGCGCGTAGCTCATCTGTTTTAGCGCGTAGCTCATCTATTCCAGCGCGTTGAGTCTCTGTTTTAGCACGTTCAGTCTTTGTTCCAGCACGAAGCTCCTCTGTTTTAGCATGCCATAAAGTCAAAAAAATAGAGAGTTAATAGGACATTTTGTCAGTTTACCCATATCGATAACAAGGTTTTCATCAGTTCAGAACATTTTTTTTCACAGTCCAGAACACTTAAGTCACACAAAAGGAAAGCTTTACCCCTGCACCTAGATCTTACAACATCTTGCATAGTGTCATTATCACCAAAATCTGAGATTTTGTCAAAGTTTCCCTATCAAGGATTTTATCATCCTTCCATCACGAAACTAGATAAGACTAAATCAGATTTTAAATCAACAACCTTGACACTTATCCAATCAAATCCAAGATCAAAGTCTAGAGTAAAACTTTAAACGTTTGTATGCCTATTTTCACACGAGCAGCATATCAAAAACAACAAGAACAAGAAAATGAAAGAATAGCAGCCATGGCTGAAGAAAACCCTTGGGGACGATATAGCAACACTGATCCTCTTATTAACTCACAAGAGAAAGAAATAACTGTAGAGGAAATCGAGAAAGTTCAACAAGACCCTCATTTCCATAAATTTATGGAAAAGATGCTAGAGCAAGATATGGAAAAGTATCTTCTATTATTAGCTGACAAAGGTGCTAAACTTCCTAAAGACTTTGATGTCAATCAACTCAAGGAAATAACCACACCTAACTCAACTAGTATAGAAAATCCACATCAAATAGATGCTTTGACAAAACAAATCCAACAGTTACAATTACAGTTCCAAAATATCCAACAAGGGCCAACAAAGAGATATTCATTACAAGACATTTGCCCTTATCCATTTGACTCAAGCATTAACATGATACCATTTCCAAGGTATTGTGAGTACCCAACATACAACAAATACAATGGGAGAACTGATCTGTTTGATCACGTACGGGAATTTCGAGCTATGAGCATAGAGTTCGCACACGAGGACTCTTACTACGATTATTTCCAAGAAGCTTAGGAAACACTTGCATGGAGTGGTTTTCTAAATTAGAACCTGGGATTCAATCCTTTGAAGAACTAATCAATAGGTTCATAACACACTTCTCATTCAACATCCAACATGGGGTAACCTTAAAAGAACTTTACAACACCAAACAAGCAAAGGGTGAAAAGTTTCTTTCCTTTCTCCAACGATGGAGAAGGCTATTTGCTAAATACCCTAGATCTATTCCTGAAGAGGAGAAGATAGAGATGTTCATTGATAACTTAGTAGATGACATGAATTACAGATTGGATTTACAATGTCCATCTACATTTGAACAAGTTATCGAAAAGGGGCTCAAAATTGAAGAGGCTCTAATGAAAAGAGGAACAATCAAACACTTCATTGAAGGTTCAAACAATAACCATTCCTCTAACAACAACAACGAAAAGCCAAGATTCTGGCAAAAGAACAAGAATACTGATACCATGATCAATACACACACACCTAAACCAGTATTCACCTTGACACCCACCACTACAAACAAACAAAACAATGGTTTTAATGTCAAATAAAGTAGTGATCAAGGAAATAATCAAAACAGTGGAGAAACAAAAACCCAATCATTTCAACGACCCTCCAATAAACGAAAATTCACACCGTTAGGGTAATCATTGGAATCAGTCCTCAAAGAGCTTTTAGACGAAAAACTCATTCAAGTACAAGAGGCTAGAAATTGGGACCCTCAAGTCAAACCATCATGGTGGAATGACTTACATTACTGTCACTATCATCAAAATAAAGGCCACATGACTAAAAATTGTTGGCAATTAAAACATGCGGTACAAGACCTCATAGATCAAAAGAAAGTATTTGTAGAGGGACACCAAACAAACAAGGATCATACAACGTTCAAAAATCCTCTACCCAATTACCAGAAGGGAGAATCCTCTTCTGCAAGCACTAAAGGCAAGAATGTTGGTTATGTTTATGACACAACAATCCTTTGTTTTTCTGCTGCCAAGGAGGATGAAGAGTTATACAATCAAATCAATCAGAACAATGACATTACATCTACCAATTTGGTACAACATATGGACAAATCTGAAAACCAAATCAATGTAGTCACACTCAAAGGGAAACAAGAGTACCAACTGGTTAATGCCACAACAAGGGCACAATCCAAAGTTATATTGAAAGGAGCATCAATATCATCCCCATCAGTGGATCCTCCCTCCAATCAATATAATCTCATCGATCAATTGCAGAAAATACCGGCACAAATATCAATCTTGGAACTTTTGAAGATTTCCCCATCACACAAAAAGGTTCTTGAACAAGCTCTTGTATCAACTACGGTACCTAACAATCTGGATGTGTGTCAATTCCAAGCTATGGTGGGACATCTATCTGCACCTCATTGCCTTTCATTTTCCGAACATGATGATGTATCACTCACCCATCCGCATAATTCTGCCCTTCACATTGAAGTCCTTATCCATAAACATCATGTAAAACGTGTCCTGACAGATGGAGGGGCTAGTTTAAATATTTGTACCTTAAAGCTGATTCGTGCACTAGGATACTCAGATGAAGCCATTGATATAAGAAGAAAAATCACAATCAAAGCATATGATGAGGAAGAAAGATCCTCTAAAGGATTGATCATATTACCCATTCAAGTGGGACCTATTGTCCAAAAAGTGGTTTGCAAAGTCTTAGATAGGGAACTAACATACAACATACTGTTGGGACACCCTTGGATACATGATATGCAAGCAGTACCTTCTACCTATCATCAATGCCTGAAATTTCCCGTCAATGGACAGGAGGTAACAATCACAGCAGACTACAATGACACCCAAGCTTGTCATACATTGAAGACATCTCAGGATACATTCATACCTAACAACAGAGAAGTTAGCACATCAGATAGTGAGCCACAGCAGAGCTTCATATCAAAGTGGCTTCCAAAACAACAAAAATCACAAGAGATAAGGGTGGCACAATCTAACCCTTCAAATGTTGAAGAACAATTGGCTCCACTCTCACATCAATTCACCAAGGAAGTACAAATAAGTGACAAAGGAATAAGTGAATATGGTGTTGGACACTTATTTCATCTATCACAAATGTTACCCTCCTTACAAACATATGGACAGCCATCTACAAATACCCACACTTCGGAACAATCTACAACAACCTTAGATGGCAGATTCGTAAAAGCTGGGAGCTTAGATGAAGAATCAGAAGACAAGGTCATACTAAATTGGCTTTATAAGGATGAGGAAGCTTCCACTTCCACAAATAACATCATAGAGACAATTCAATATGGAAAGGGAAAAACTATTCTAGAGAAGATGGGATATTCAGGACAGGGACCTCTTGGATTAAGGAAACAAGGCATAACATAACCAATCCAGCCTCTTGCACTCCAACATAAGGATAAAACGGGACTAGGATATGCAGCAGAACAAGGATCTCTTGATCAAGGGAAACAAAGTGTAACAGAACCAATCCAAGTCCTCACAATTCAGCAAAATGGCAGAACTGGACTAGGATACATAGAAAAAGCAAGAGCAGAAATCACCAATAAAACTGTGGAGCGTATTCTTCAAATAAGAGATAACTCTGAAACTGATTCAAATGAGTATGAGTGGGACAACTTATCAAATGTTTCTTATGAAGATATTCAGATCGACATTATCAAAAAGTATACCCCCAAACACAAGGAGGGTCAAAGCTCAAGTTTTAATCCTATTGTCTTTGAAACACAAAATTTCGATGACTCAAGTGAAGATGAACGGACATCAATTGAGATAAATGATGTGGAAGAAAATACCTTTGTAGGCCTCGACATAACCACTAACAATTTAGATGACATTTCTGTCTGAGCTTTCACAATCGCTAACCTCAACCCATCTAATGATTCGTTGCCTTTACTACATCCCGAGCTTATCGAATGGGAACCCCAACACCCTATTGATCTCTCTGTTTTTGACAATGATTCTGCCATTATCAACTACCTTTGCTGTGAGGAATCCGATACTTGTTCTACCAATACTTCTTTTAACGATGCTTTTAGGCAGGAGGATGCCAAGCCTTCCAGTTGCAAAAATATGAAATTAAAAAATGGATCTAATGGTGAAAACCATTCTATGGCAGTATTTGATCCTAAAATAGTAAAAACAAAGAATGCATCTAATGGTGAAAACCTCATTGAGGCATCAAAGGATGGAAGGTTTGACATCCTCCCGCAACATTACCATGAAAGATCATCAGTGTTGATAGAACCCACATAGTCTATTAATATTGGCACAGCGGAGAAAGCAAGAATCCTACACCTGGCAGCTTCCATGACAGATACAGAAAAGCTGGATTTTATCAAATTCTTTGAAGAACGATGCATCAATTTTGCTTGGTCATACTCTGACATGCCAGGCTTAGACACAGATCTCATTATGCATCACTTATCCTTACCAGCTGGCACTAAACCAGTAAAACAAAAGCTGAGAAAAATGCATCCACATGTTGCATTATTAGTCAAAAATGATTTGAAGAAACTACTAGATGCTGGATTTATCAGATCTATTGATTATGCGGAATGGATATCCAACATTGTACCTGTTTCAAAGCCAGATAACACCATTAGAATATGTACTGATTTTTGGGATTAAATAAAGCATGTCCAAAGGATGATTTTCCTTTGCCAAACATAGACATGATTGTAGATCTAATACTGGCCATCAAATGTTATCACTCATGGATGGATTTTTGGATACAATCAAATCAAGATAGCTCCTGAAGACCAAGAAAAGACAGCATTTACATGTCCATGGGGCACCTTTTGCTGGAACGTCATGCCTTTTGGGTTAAAGAATGCAGGAGCTACATACCAACGAGCTATGACAACAATCTTCCACGACATGATGCACACCTTCATGGAGGACTATGTGGATGACATCTTAGCCAAATCTTACACCAGAGAAGGACATCTAGAGATACTGGGCAAAATATTTGACAGGTTGGAAAAATTCAAAGTCAGATTAAATCCTAAGAAATGTGCCTTTGGGGTAACATCAGCAAAACTCCTTGGATACATAGTTTCTACAAAAAGGAATTGAAGTAGATCCAGCAAAAGTTAAGGCCATTATGGAAATTCCACCTCCTAAGAATATCAGTACATTAAGATCTCTACAAGGCCAACTACAGTCCATCAGAAGATTCATCTCTCAACTAGCAGATCGGTGCCATCCATTCAACCATCTTTTGCATAAAAATGTGTCTTTTAAATGGGATGAACAGTGCGAGAACACTTTCAATCAAATTAAGCATTATTTGATGACACCACCAATCTTGGTACCACCCACTGAAGACAAGCCATTGTTGCTATATATCGCAACAACGGATATTTCTTTAGAAGCCTTGCTAGCACAAGAGGATAGGGAAGGAAAGGAACAGGCTATATACTATATCAGCAAGACACTCAATGGACATGAAGTAAACTACACCTTCATTGAAAAATCATGCTTAGCAGTAGTATTTGCAACACAAAAATTGTGACACTATATGCTCACTCACACTATCAAGCTCGTTGCAAAAATTGATCCTCTCAAGTATTTATTGAGCAAAGCAGCTTTAACAGGAAGGTTGGAAAAGTGGGTCATGCTCCTCAGTGAGTTTGATATTCAGTATGTTGACAGGCGAGCTATCAAAGGACAAGTCATCGCCGATCAATTAGTAGAAGCTCCATTATCAGACAGTCATCCTATGACCATGGAATTTCCCGATGCGGATATCCTCAACGTTACAACACAACCATGGCAACTCTACTTTGATGGATCCTACACACAACATGGATCAGGGGCAGGAATTCTATTTGTCACACCTCTTGGGCACAAAATTCCACAATCTTACAGGCTTACTTTCCTTTGCACTAACAATGTGGCAGAATATGAAGCTTTGATCCTTGGAATTAAAGTGGCTATTGACTGGAAAATCATAGAACTATAGGTGTATGGAGACTCCCAGTTAATCATCTACCAAGTCAACAATGATTACCAAACTAAGGATGACACACTGATTTTATACAAGAGGTTGGTAGATGACCTAAGAAAATACTTCATAGAAATCAAATTTGAGCAGATGCCAAGATCAGAGAACAAAGCAGCAGAAGCCATGGCCACAATAGCATCTCTTCTACAAATTCCTAAAACACAAGATCGTTATCAATTTATTGTAGAACAAGTATCAAATCCTGCATACGCAAATCCCAAATCCCAAACTATAAGCCTTTTGGATAGTGCCCAATCTTCCATTTATGGAGACATTTATACTTATCTGAAAGATAATATCTTACCGCCAGATCTTTCTCACAACCAAAAGCGCAACTTCATACGCCAATCCGCCAAACATACCATTATTGCTGACACCCTTTACCGTCGAGGCCTAAATGGTACTCTTTTACGTTTTTTAGAACATGACGAATCCGCTTCCACTTTACACGAGGTCCATGAAGGAATTTGTGGTACACATTCAAGTGGATTATCTTTAGCCAAGAAACTCCTTCGTTTGGGGTATTACTGGCCACACATGGAGCAAGAATCTTATCAGTTTGTCAAAAGATGTTCAAAATGCCATATCCATGCAATCTTCTACATGCACCAAAGGAGCTACATCCATTCTCATGGCCTTTCTTTCAGTTAGGATTAGACTTGGTGGGAAAATTAACCCATCTTCATCTAATGGACACAAGTTCATTATCACAGCAACCGAATATTTTACAAAATGGGTGGAGGCAGTTCCCTTAACCACAATCACTGGGAAGCAAATATCATCTTTCATACTTAATTATCTCATTTGTAGATATGGGATACCCCAATCTATCATCACGGATAATGGCAGGCCTTTCAAGAACCAAGACGTCCAAGAACTGTGTGAAAAGTTTCACATCCAACATCACTTTTCAACCCCATATTACCCTCAAGGTAATGGACAGGCAGAAGCTTCCAACAAAACAATCCTAAAGATTCTCAAGAAAATGTGAATGAGGTAGGGCGTGATTGTACGTTAGCTTAACCTTGCTCTTTTTTCTTCTGGATAGCATCAGAACACCAACAGGAGCTACACCATATGCTCTTGTCTATGGATCTAAGCAATATTACCTATTGAGGTAGAAATTCCATCCCTTTGTGTTTCACTAAAGGGACTCATTTCAGATGAGGATTATAGGATCTCTAGACTTCATGAATTAGAGCTACTTGATGAACGTCGACAACAAGCTGTCAATCATTTGACAGCCTATCAACAAAGAATGTCTAGGAACTATAATCATAGGGTTGCCTAGAATCTTTCCGATTGAGACTTGGTCCTACAGAAAACCCTAGAAATCAAGCGTATAGAGAAAAGAAGGGAAAGTTTGAACCTATATAGACCTTATGTCATCATATCGTCTATGAATCAGAGCATACCGACTGCTGCACCGTAAGGAGACATGTTGGAGGAGCCCATGAACAGCATTCATCTCAGGCGATTCTACACTTGAGGATATCTAGTGCACGGTCAATAAAGTTGTCTTGATGAAAACCTGGCAAATAGGCGTCATGATGACAGAAAAGATAAAAATAAAAAAATATATAAAAATACAAATACAAAAGAAAAGGAAAGAGGACACAATAAAAACAAGTGATGAAAACCTGGCAAACAGGCGTTACTTGTGATTTTCATCAACCTCCTCTATCTATTAGGTACAGTGTTGTTACGATTGTTTCCTTTCATATCATTTCCATCTATCATTTGAGATTATCACTATCCATATCATAGCAGAGATACCATGTTTTACCCTGGCTTGGGGGCAACATCCTAGTGTTATCTGGTACAAGTAGACTTTCAGCTTATATGGAAAGGCAGTCAAACATGACAACCTCAAGTGGCAACCCATCAAAATCCAAAAACTTCAGCAATCAAACGAAAAACATTCGCAAATCAAATCCAAACATCGAATCAAAATCAAAACATAATCCAATCCAAACATCGAAAATCAAATTCAAAACGTAAAAATTGAAATCCAAAACATCAAAAAAATTGAACTAAAACATCAAAAAATTGAAATCCAAAACATCAAAATCGAATCCAAACATCATAAAATCAATCAAAACCATCGAAGATCGAAACACAAAAATAGAGTCTACATCCTTAAAATGATGTGATTTGAACTATGTGGTCTTTGCATAATGTAGGTAAGACTAATCTTTGATCGGTCCCCAATTTCGGATGGTCTTTTTTGCATCATTTGGTCAAGCGTTTGAGAATATCATGAACATCATACACATATTTCAACATCGATGATCTAATCTGAATAATGATTTGAAAATACATTAAGTAGAATTTGAATTGTTGTGCTTTTTATTTTTATCATTTGCTTATCATTTCTTTGGAGCTACTCGATGATGTATTGAACTAGAGAAGCAAGGAAGGAGAATGATACCTTTTCTTTGTTTGCTGTTTGTGAGTTAGTCATTATTATTTTGTGAATTGTCACGGGAAGTGCTCTACCAAGTATCATGGATGACATTCCGATTCACTTAAGAAAATGATTAATTCTTGTTTGTTTACGCAAGAAATGCTCAGGTCATCTCGGTTTAATTATACCTCGATGCTTGTGTTCACTTGCAATATCAAAAGTCATGAAAGAAGTACTCAGGTCATCATTGGTCTATCTCATATCATTGATGCTTGTATTTTCTTTCAACATTTTTAAAAGCTCAGTGATGATACAAAGCAAAATAAAAGATTATTGAAATGACACTTAGAATTGCATGGTTAAAATAGATTGCATCCATATTAGTCTTGCATATGCATTTATAGATTGTTTTCCCCCTTCTACCGCTTACAGTAAGTGTGCTAAATGTTAACATGATATGATATTACAAAAAATAGTATATACTTCAGTGTCTACAAATTGTACTACAACCAAAAAATGAATGTAATTGTGTATAACACTAAAATATGAATGCCTCGAGATCAAAGAAAGCTCATAATAGTCTTTAAATCACCTCAAGATCAAAATATTGTGTAACTTTTTCTTTGAAATTTCAAGCTCAAGAATCAAAGTCAAGTCCATGATCTTGGAAATTTCCTTTACTTGTAGACTTTATTTTGTTTTTATTAGTTCACCTCTACTTCTTTTATCTTTTTTGATATTTAGAGATTGGTTGTATTTAAGAATATCTTGGAAGGGATGTGTCACTAGGGGTCGCATTCTCCTAGGCCAACTTACATAAATGTGTGTAAAATGATCACATACAGTAAGTCATGATCATGTAAATGCTCCTAAGATGAATCTATGGACCTAGATCCCTTTTATAGTGCCAAATTGAAGTGTTTCCTTCTTTAAAGGTTAATGATATATGAATGAAGCTTAAAAGATACATGATTTCCAAAATTAATGCATTGAATATATTTAAATATAAGGACAACAGTAAATCACACAAATGTGTGTTTAGTCTATCATAGAAGGGAAAAGAATTGGCATTAGTCTATTGAATTTTAAATTTTAAATTCAAAAGGATCAAGTCTAAGGCTACAAGGTCAAATCAACATCCCTAGCAATGGCCCAAGATGTAAAAATGACCAAATATGAGTGAATAATAGATAAATCATAATATATGCATGTGTAGATGTAATAAATGTTGGAGTAAATAGGAAAATCGCCTAATAATTTATTAATCATTAATTATCTATTATGCCCCTTTTACTTTATTCACATAAGCTAAATTTAAGGGAAAAAAATTATTATATTGAATTATATTTAGGTCATGTTGTCCCATAGCATAGGATGAGGACACTTTTCATGTTCTATCTTAATCATCACCTAGGGTTTTATCTAGGTTTACTTTTTTTCTTTTATAAGAATTCACTTATACATTGTACTCATCCAAGTTTATTTTATCAATACAATATAGAAGCCATCATATTTTTCTAGATCATATCTACTCTCATGGTTATATAGATAATTAGTTTTTTCTCCCAATATGACAGGAACTTTGGTTGGAGGTGATTTCTAGAAGTTGTGGGGTTCACTATCGACTCTAACATGGTATTAGAACACCAAATATGTGACTTCATATCCAAATTTTGAGATATCTAGCCTTGAGGGAAAAATCAACTCATCCTAGATCAAAATGGGCATCACCATTGGATCCAGAATATCTAAAAAACTTAATATCATCTATCAATTCATTGAAATCGGAGAAGTTGAAAAAAGGGAAAAAAAATAGCAACGAGGAATCTTGCATAACATTTTGTACAACCGTATGATTGTATGAAACCACATAGTCCCTACCACTATTAATAAACATTCTTTTCATTTTGGTACTCGTATCAGGGTTTTCCTATTTTTTGGTTTTTTACATTTCCTATTTTTTTATTTTTTTTAAAAGGATCATTGTTGTCCCATACTACCAATGCGCTTAGATCTATAACATCCTAATGTGGCAATGATGGCCCTTTCCTCCTCCCATTTGGTTGACACCCAAAAATCTGATGCTCAAAAAACTAACAAAAATCCTTCGACCACCTACAAAATATTCTAAGCTACAAAAGTATATTCCATTGAATCCAAGGTATATATTAGAAGGTAGACGAATATTTTATCTACTTATGTCAGCTTGATGTCATCCTTGTACCTTGCAAGCCCCCCTCCTAGACCTAATCGTGCTTAAAGGAGCATTTTTTTGCCATAACTTGGGCATACATTATCAAAATTAGGAAAATAAGATATCATTGAACTAAGAACTTATTAATGGTGTAAGTCTTATCATCAGATATTTATGTTGGTATAGTTTATCACATATTGAAGTTAGACCATCTTATTTTTGCAATTCTTGCAGCATTGGAAAGCTATTTCAAAGCTCTTCAGAACTATTCATGCGCTTTTCCAAGAATTCCTCCAAATATATTTTATTAAGTTTTTGTGATTTCACATTTTGGTTAATTACTTTGATGTCTTGGCACCTAGTAATGATTTGTTACATGTGTGATGACTTCACTTGATCTGCTTTACATGCATTGAGGTTATTGATCTTTTACTTTTTATTTGAGGAGGTATCATGGGTTTTTCTATTCATCCTTCTATGGCCATCCTAGAAAAGGATAATTATGAGTCCTAGAAAAATGGCATCTTGACACATCTCAGGTAGCTTGATCTTTTTTCTTATCTTTATAGACTCATACCTACACCAAAGACATCAAGTCCTAAGTAGAACATCGTGGGGTATTATTAGTGATCATATTGTAAGAGTGATTTTTTTTAGTGTTGATCCCAGCATTATGTGTGTTGTATTAGGCACTGATTGTCACCACACACTATGGACTAGATATTGGGAGATTCATGGAGAACCTCATATCTCTCCATTCCCAAAGGATCCTATTGTACATTATCTCATTCCCTTTGATAAAGAAGATTGCATGTCCTTTGATGATGACACTTTAGAGGAGCATGAGTATATCATAAGTCTTGCATATTTTGATGGTTCAAAGACTTGTCTTCATGCTCTCACTCTTCATATCAAGACCCAATCTCCATATTTTATTGTTCTTGATCAGCTTGGTATCATTACATCCTTGGCCCCTATTGGTTTAGTGCAACAAGACATTCATCTTCTAGAAACAACTACTTGGGATTCATATCTTGCAAACATATCATCCTTGTTTATAGAGTTGCATATTGCATATTTGGAGGATTATTTTGAGGATATTCACCTCCTTTTTCTTAACAACCACATCATTATTGTTGTTCCATCATCACAATCTTTGGATTATGTTCTACATCAACCTTCACATGTGATCTTGGATTGACATCATCTCATTTCGACATATCGACATTTGAACACTTTTTTAAAGGCACACATCATTTGGATTTGGATTCCCTATTCATCTAGCTTATGGGAATGGCTTCTCCAATCACTAGTGGATTTGTTTATTCCTAAGGGGAGAAATATTATTTGTAGGCAGTGGATCACATACTGTTTTCAAGCTTTCATCATTAACACAATAGTTATTTCTTTGTGGGGGGATTCATATTCCTATCTTCTCTCTCCCATTGAGGGTACATTCATTTTAATTATGTGACAAAAGCAATCCTTGGGTATTCATATTGATTCCTTCTATCCTTCTTTCACTAGTGCATTTCTTTCATTCTCTTTTTGGGAGAGTTTTTCCCATGAGGTTTTCTCCTTTTCTCTATTATGAAATATTTCATTTTTTGTACATGGGTACCTCATCAAGCCTTGTAGCTAAGATCCATTATGCATCTATCATTGCATTTATAATTAAGTTTTTAACTTCTCCCTAATTTGATCTTTAGGGGGGGTGTTGAAGTAAATAAGAAAATCACCTAATAATTAATCAATCCCCTTTTATTTTATTCACTTAATCTAAATTTACAAGTGCTTTTTTATTAGATTGAACTATATTTAGATCATGTTGTCTCATAGCATAGGATGAAGACACTTGTCATGATCTAACTTAATCCTCGCCTAGGGTTTTATCTAGGTTTGATTATTTTTTATAAGTGCATTCATTTGTGCATTGTATTCATCCGGGTTTATTTTATCAATACAATACAAAATTCATCATGATTTTTGGGATCATATCTCTTCTCATGGTTGCATAGCAAATCAGTTGTTGTTTCTCTCAATGTGATAGAGATTTTGGCTACATGCGATTTCTAAGAGTTGTGGGGTTCATTATCAATTCCAACAACAAATGTATGGATATGCTAAATATATTAGGATGTGTGTACATATAGATGGGATAAGGAATAACTATATAGAAATTTGTGCAATAGATAAATAGGTGACATGAGAGAAGGGACCCAACTTTACACAAAACTATGTCATTTGTTGATATATAAATATATTAAAAGATTCTCCTCAAACCAAACACAAAACTAAATAGAAAATGACACAAGTACATGCAAATATTAACTAAACAATCCCTTTAACCCCCTCTTTTGGAACTTATTCTTCATTAAAAAACTCCTTCTATAGCAAGCAAACACTTATGAATGTATTGGCCAAGGCTTCTTCGTCCACAAATATTAATCAAAGTCTTGTTTTCATTCATAACATTAAAATTTCCATAACCATGTTTATCCTTATAATTTCACATACCTATTATGGCTTTTACAATCATAATAATAAATAGATATATTATCATTTTTAATATAAGTAATTTTTTTGTAGTGCATTAAATTATGCAATTACTTATTAACATTTGATTGCATATTTGTTAGTCAATTTTCATTAACTAATATTTTTACAAGTAGTAGTTTATAAGAATTCATCTCTCATATTCATGAATGGTTCACTTATTTTTTGTTGCATATAGATGATGCATATATAAAGGTGAAGCTTTGGAACTTCTTAAGGGTTACTCATCCCAATAGTATTTTAGTTCAAATATGTTCAAACATAAAAAAAATCTCATAATCAAGTTCACATAACTTACTATCACATTTACAAACCCTTCAACAAGTATTGTACTTTATAAACCATTCATTATAGAACTCCCTAACTCATTCATTTTTATAGAAATAATGTTCTTCCAATGTATAAAATTATATAATAATTTATTTTCATACAAGATTGTCCATCTCATTAATGCTCTAATTCAAATATACTTTAACAATAAAAAATTTCAATTAAACTTCACTTATTATTCCATTTACAAAATATTAAAAAAAAAATTAACCTTCCAAAACTATTTATTACACTAGTTTTATATTTTCGAGATAAAGCATTGACTAAGGAAAAACTAATCACTTTGTGGAAACCAAATACATTGGTCTTTCTTGATGTTTTCATCCTTAGTCCCATTTGGGTTGGTTGTTCTAAACTTCAGAAATTGATGATTCAATATGATAAATCTAGCAACCGTTCCATTTGCTGCTAATGTTCTGCACTTTACAAATTGACTATAACAAGCTTAGAACATTTCTTTCTGCATTTCTAAGTCGAATTCGCTCTTATTAACTATATATATATAGCTATTTTAAGACCATTTTTTATTAATGGTTGAATTCCGAATTTGAAAAGGGGAAAAAAAAAAGTGAAATTAAGCAACCTGCATGATATACAACTTCAAGATCCCAACACCCACCTCTGCAAGGATATTTCATATCTCCTTCTAACACCACAATTCTTAACATACATTCTGTGTCTTACTACAACACATTACCTGGATTTCAAGATATGTTACAAAGAAGCCTTCAACTTGAAATTGGAATGCATGACTGAATGGCAGTCTTAACTTCAATAATTGTGGGCCTGGCCCCAATGGCTACTTCTTTAACCTGCAACAATACAAGTTCAACACATCTTAGTTTGAGATTAAACATGACTAAAATGGGAAAAGAAAACCTTAAAAGTTGTAATGAAAAGGAACACCCATTTTTGAGATCACAGTTGGGTTATGGGGATCACAGAGGATTCAAGCTTAGTACCTTAGCTCTAACTTTTGCTACAAATGTTCCATCAACCATGGATGACTGTACAGAGTAGGCTTCCAAACATAGAGAATTGAGTGTCTGCAATAAATCAAGCAATAAACTGTCCCTCCAAGGGCACTGTAACTCAACCAAGGCTTCTCTCTCAATTATAGAAACCTGCACATCAGTGCCACACCCTTCCACAATCTTGAGGGGCTCAGATCCTTCAAGCACTCTGATTTTTCTCTTTTCGAACCTGGATACTTTGGATCGATCAGTGTCACTGAAATTTCTGCAGCTGCTAACTACCTCTGGGTCTATAACCTGATTATGATTGCCCACACTGCTGTTTTGTCTGGTTAGTTTTTCCTGTGATTTGTTGTTTAACTGTTTGCGAGCCAAATCTGGAGCAGGAATGATATTTTTTCCTTTGAGCTCGGCATCCATTTGTTTTGAACGAGCTTCTAATTCTTGTATCTTCCTTTTCAGTTGCTTTACATATTCTATGGCATCCCCCAAAATAGAGGCCTTGTCCATCTGCATTTTTGAACATTATATAGAAAATTAACTTTTGAAAATGCCATTGCAGAAAAAACTTATTCTTTTAGTCAATTGCTTGTCAATGTTGTCATTAATAAAAATTTAAGGAAACGGGAGTTACAAATGTTTTTGATAACAGAACTTATTTAAGAACTTAGACCCAGTTGGTGAATTGTGTTTTCTACCTTAGTCCAAATAAAAATGATTAGTCAAAAGCATTCCAAGGTGCATATGCAGATGAGTCAGTAAGTCATTGACTACGAAAAGTGAAGGTTTGGAGTTTGAATCACATTGAATTTTTTTAAATAGCCTTGCAAATTTTCTGATTGACTCTGTTCATGAAGATTGAGGAAAAACCTCCACCTTGCAGACTCTCTGATTGATTATGTGTTCATTAAGCTTAAGAAAAACTTCCCAATTTCTCTGGTAAAAGTTGACATTGAGAATGCTTAGCCCTCTATAAAGAACTGTAAACCAGAGAATCCAAAAAACTTAAAATGTCTTTCACTAGAGCTTATCATTAATGCAGATCCATAAAAGACATTTCAAGTTATTTGATAAGAAATTACTTCAACCAAACATACAAATTCTTTGGTATTCATGGTTAACAAAACACTTGTTATTGGAACACTTGTGGTGAGCTCAAGGAGTTGGAGAAAGGATGGCAATAAGTAGGATAAGGTAGAGGTTTTTTAAAACTGTTCTGAGCAACTCATTAAATTATATTGTCTAAACTTTAGGATTTATTGGATAGACCAATTCAATCTAAAGAACATTAAAACTCATCTTGACAAATATAATATCATCTAGGTTATTGAGTTTGGCAGCCATACCTTAGTGACAAATGGGACCAGAGTCCTGAGAATAATGAATTTTTCATTAAGTTTCTCCCTTCTTCTACGTTCTGCAAGTACATGATTTACAGTGAGTTCATCCTGGCCATTTTTGCGAAGCCTGCTGCCATTGTTATCTCCTTCTCTGATTCCTCTTGGGGATCCTTCATTATCCTTGTCTTTGCTATGTAAGCTAGTCACGGTGAACAATATGTATTTGAGCATCCACTGTGGATTTGGATTGGATTTTTGCTGAAGCAGGAACCCAGCATTGGGTGTCCAGGTCGAGAATGCACATTGCTCAGGATTATAGTTAGTGTGCAATGCTGATGGCTCCGTCCATTGGCTCTGTGGTTGTTGCTTCTGTTGGAGTATAATTGAAACTGTTCTCGAATAATGGGTGCTGTCTTCTTCATTTACTTCCTCTTGCTGAAGCCCTGCATGCTAAAAGGATCAGAATATAAAGATTTGGGAAATTTTCAATGATAAAAACATTTAACGATGTCAATAAATGACTTAATAAATAGCTCACAAAGAAGTCTTTTAAGTTAAAATGATTAGAGTGCTGAAAATTCAAGAAGCTTATTTGTGTGAAGATAACTTCTTGATCATTAACCCTGTCAACATTCAAGTGTTATAGAAGAATTATTAATGACTTTCTCTAAATGATATCTTCAAAACATTGGCTTCGAGACATTCTTCAATTAATAGTGTAACTAATGATGTACTACTGGGTGATTGACATTGGGTTGAACTATTTTGAAATATTAATAAAATTAGAATTTTAATTTTTGTGAGTTTGAGTAACATGAACTTTTGTTACCCTAAAATAACTTAAAATTTTATAAGAGTAACGTATTTTTTAACTAATTTTTAGTTCAAATATTTTCAATTTATTTATTTAAGAAATATTTATTATATTAAAATAAATTCAATTTATAATTTTAATTATTTTTATTGTATAAAATTAAATAAAATTAAAAATAAAGTAAATTAAAGAAGAAATACATAGTACTTTCCTCTTTTTTATGTATGTAAACTTCTAATAAAATAAGTATTATGTTGAATTTTTTTGTAAAATAAATTAACAAGCAATTCAAAATATTTTATAAATCTATAGATATTTCTATTTAGATATGGAAATTTTTATAAGGATGTTTAAATATTATCTTTTATTTATCTAGTTTTACCTTTGAAAATGATCAAAACTCTCAACTTATTTATAGTATGCTTTACATTATCATAGCATAACCATAATATCAATTAGAATGAAGATATTGTGGGAAAATGAGTCGCCACTGAATCAAAGATGGACTGGTCATCAAAATAGTCGATAACTCAGTGATAGAGCACCCCAATAGGGAATGGGAGATCCTAGATTTGATTCATAACTGATCTATGAAAAGTTTAACATGGTATCACAACTGAGGTCACTAACTGCAGTGTAATTGAAAGGAGTGTTGAAAAATAAACCACATCAAAAAGAGAGGCCCCAATAAGAAATAAAAGACAGTACCCATGAAAAGTTTAACAGATATAAAGTGCGATATAAAAAAATGATGAAAGTGCTGTGTTAAATTCCCTCGAGGAATGGGATTGGCCCACCAACTTTGATCAATTAAATAAGTTAAGAAACTAAGTCTACATGTAAATCTGTGCAACAAACTTTGATCAATTAAATAAGTTAAGAAACTAAGTCTACATGTAAATCTGTGCAACAAACTTCGAAAAAATCAGCTGCAAGTTCGATGGATTTGGAGAAATCTGAGGAATACATTAATGGGGAAAACTGATTTAATGATTAAATAAGCTAAGAACCTAAGTTTACATGTAAATATGTGCAATAAACTTTGAAAATTGGGTGCAAGTTCCAATAGAATTGAATGGATATAAAAAAGCAGGTGCAAGTTCCAAAGCATTTGTATAGATTTTAGGGATACATTGATGACAAAATTAAGTTATTTAGAGAGCTGAATCAATGGCCAGCTTTCTCATAATCATGTCCTTTAATAGGCATTTAAAACTAATTTTGACAGAATGTATGGCTTCTCACATAGACACAACCTAGCAGTAAAAACTCTCAAATGAAAAGTTTACCTGGAGACTGAAGCCCATGGCAGAGGTCTGACCAAGCCTGAACTGAACTCTTGGGATGCATGGACTCATTCCCACAAATAAGCTGCGCTTCAGAGCCAATATCATTATCATTCGAACAATCTTCTGGTGACATATCCAACTCCATTATTTCACCCCCATGTTGTCCTAATTCTGTACCTGTTTTCTCACTTTGTAGTCCAGATACCTGCATAGAATTATGAGGATTTTCATATGAGCTTTCTGGAAACTCCTTAGCTCTAGCGTTCTGCTCTTCAAACGCTATCCCAGCAGGAGGCTGCACACTGAGCTGGTCATCAGAGTTTATTCGAGTTGGGTTTCCTGAAGTTTGAGGATTTGAAGTGGATTGCTCAGAACACACTGGTTTTGAGTGATCTACAAATAGGCTTTTTACATGCTGTACCAGACCCACATCTTCCCGGATCTGGACATAACCAGTACAAATTGAATTGGAACACACTAAATTATAGGAGAAGACTATGTATAACTAATTACCAGATCACTTTACAAATCTATAACTCCAAATTGAATTGGAACCCACTAAATTATAGGAGAAGACTATATATAACTACTTACCAGATCTGTTGAACCGATCTCCAGGATGCCATCCATGAGTGGAATGCATACAACAGTCTGGAAAGCCATGAAACAATTTCTACATAAGTTTGATCTATTGAAATCATATAATGCACAATCATGCATAGCTTTGTCTGAATTCAATTCGCCATTACCTGAATTCGAGCACTCTGAAACAATCCATGTTGAAATGAAAAGATCCACAGCCAAAATTTACAGACATACATTTCAATGATCAGTCTTCAAATTGAGAATATAGTCTATCAGAATATTTATCATCAACTGATAAGATCATGGTTGTATATTTTTTTCTGGACTGTTTATATAAACACATGCAAGTACATACCTTGGCAAGAATTGCGCGAGAAAAGAATTTACTGTCTGCTTCGTGAGCGTCACAGAGCCAGACGTGATGACGTTTAGCAAGTGCTCGACCAGGTAATCTGAATTACAAAATAGTATAAAATGTTCTGTCAAGCTTAAATAAAACTGAAGCCACATTTATAGCCGTTTTAATCTACTTAAGTCCACTTTTTTAAACTGTGTCTATTGAAATTGCTTAATTATAAGTTTAAAAAATTATGCAATTTAAATATATCTTTTTTTTATAAAGTTAATACTTAAAAAATTCTAAAATCTCATGTATAAAATCATAAATATTTTTAAATATTTCTTGTATGGTATGTTATTTTTATAAATATTGAGAAAAAATATTAAAAAAAATTGTTATCTTTTAAGTTTTTTTTTTTTATTTTGAAGTAATTTTGATTATTATTTTGAACTTAAATTTATAAGTTTTAGAATTTTAATATTATGAAGTTTCCACAATTTGTAATGTTCTCAATTTTATTGTTTCTGAAAAGTAAGCTTTTGCATCATGGTTCAATCAATTTTAAATCAATGGAATATTTTAACTAAATTTTATAAGTTTAAATTTTCTTATCTCTATCGTTTCCCTTTAAAAATAAAGCAACCTTGAAATAATTATCAACTTGTCATTTAAGAATTAGTAAAACTAGAAAAAAATATAATATTAAATCAATTTCTATACATTTTAATGTTGAGTGATCTCAATGATTATAATACTAAAAGACTTCTATATTTTTATGATTGCCTAAGTTTAAATTTATAAAATGTATTGAAATTAAGGAAAATCTTTAAAATATTTTACAACTTACAAACTTAAAAAATATAATACGTCATACCATATTTTTGATCCAAAATGTGTTGTACTTGAGTGAAGCCTAAAGCCATGATTAAACACCTAAAAATTAAATACAAACCTAATCAACAACTATAATAAAATCATATCTTAAAATCTTATAAAAATAAAAGAAAAAGAAAAACAACAAAAATTAAATTAAATATACAAAAAATTTACTAATTCTAGTTTAACTAAATACTAATTAATTTTTTTTAAAATAGGTAAATTTCTAGAACATCCTTTTTCTAATTCAAATTTTATAACTCAAATAATATTAAATATTTTTTTAACTCAATTATTTTTTTATTTTTCAATAGGAATGAAAGTAATTTGAATACCATTATTTTTATCATATTAAAATTTATAAATAATTATATATGATAAAAAAAAATTACAATAAAAATAATTATATTTTTTATTTTTTATTTTGAAATGGATATTAATGTTAATTATAAAAATATTTTTTTTAAATATTATATTTCAAATAAGTGTATGAGAATGGAGTTAGAAATGATATTTTATCTTAAAATTAGTTTGATGAGCAATTCAAGATGCCTAGATGCCTATGTTCAAAATTTAACAATGTAATAAAAACAAGATTAGTAGTACTTAAATTTTAATTTCTAAATAACTTTGTTTTTAACATTGGAGATTCGAGGGTCAAATTTCAGGAGCCTACATAATGGTCATGATTTCCTTTTTTACTAATTTTTTAATTGGAAATATCCTAAAAAGGGAAAATTAAGCATGCTCACCCTTGATTTTGAGAAAAATATAAAAAATATAAAAAACATTTAAAGTCTGTAGAATGAAGCACAAATATGAAACTATATTTTTTTTCTAAATTGGATGACCAAATCAAAAGTTATGTACATAAAGCAACATGTTTTTTTTTGTAAAAATTAAAATCTTTACTAAAATTAATTAGAGATTAAGACCTTAATATATTTAGATTTAAAAAATACATGATTAGCAAACAAAGATGAAGCTTTAGGTCATAGTGGTGGTTTTTTATAATTCTCAATATACAAACTTGGTGGAGAGCATGCTTGACATTTATTTTTTTTTATATACCTTTTGTAAAACACACTTTGGCACCCAAATTGAATATCTAACCCTTAGGTTTTATATATTTCAACTATTTTCAACCCTATGGCCAAGATTAAAATGTGTACAATTCACAAAGTGAGCACATCATAACACACATGCAATTTGTTTTCTAGAATGTCAGTTTTTGAGTTACAATTGTGAATGTCCTGTCACTTTTTGGCTCCTCAAAAAAAGATGGGTGGAGATAGTCACACCCCTAAGTCTAGGCAAGGAAAAGCCTTAAAAATAAAACAACATTTAAAGTAGAGAGAAAATATATGTTAAGCATCAAGATCTATAAACCCCATAGTAGGAGATGGGCCATGATATCTAGTTTCCACACATTTGGGTTGTCCTCAACATTAGTAATGGGTTCTCAAATAGTAAAAGCACCATAGCTAACCTAATTCTTAATAGTTTTCCCCTCCTCAAATGGTTGACCAACAATCTTGGGAGAAGAAATAGCTAGAGTGAGATGAGTGAACCCACAATAGTGAATCCCAAACTTGGGACATTAGATTGTTCAATTCAAATAGGGTGAAAAGTAGGAAACACCTTCATTCAAAGTTATTTCTTTGAATGAAGGTATTCACTCGAAGATAAGTCAAAAAAGCCTTTGAATGAACATGAATCTTCATTTTAAGATTCAAAATATAAAAATACCTTTGAACGAAGGTAAAATCTATAAATGGGAAAAAAGGACCTTCACTTGAAGGCCATTTTTTCCATTTATGGAAATTACTTTTGTTCAAAGGTTTTTTTTATTTTTATGTCGTGGAAAGGACCTACCTTTGTATGAAGTTCCTTGGATACCTTCAAATGAAGGTACCTTCTTTCGAAGGTCTTTTGAATGAATGTCCTTTGAATGAAGGTCCTAGAAATGACCTTTCCATCTCAAGCCTCAAATTTTGTTCAAAATTGTATGTTTTTAACCTTAGGTTGGACCAACAAATGGAATGAATATAATAAGGTAATTTGTAGGATTGTAATCCTCAAAGTAAGCTTTCAAATGAGTATAATTTTGAATATATTTAACTTGAATATTATATTTCTTTTCTATTTTCTATTGAACATAGGTATTTTAACAATCATTAAGGTTTCTATTCCACAGAAATAGAAAAATCATAAAATAGATTTATTTATTTTTAAATATGCACCCTAGGTATTGATGTCCTTATTTTAAAAATAATTAATTTGGATGCATATAAAAAAAATATGATGTATGGTATAAACATATGTCTAAATTGTAGTTAATCTCACTTCAAAATTTTAATAAAAAAAATAATTTTGCAACAAAAACTATGAAAAATGTATGCACACTAGATATTGGTGTTACAAATCTATGTTTAAAATTTACAATTTACTCATTTCTATAAAAAGGTTATGATGCATTGTATAAACATCAATTTTAAAAATATTGGTAACTATAAAAATGAGTTATTAAAAGTTACACAAAAAGAATCGTAAATTATTTCAAAAAATACATTTAAAATCTACACATAAAATCTCAAAAATCACTAGTTCACATCATCTTCAAATTCTTAATGGTTTAGTTGCTAAAGGTATGAGAAAGTGAAATTTTAGTTTAAATGGTTTTATTAATGTCATACTTTGACCAAAAAGTGGGATAAGGATCACCCAAACAAAGAAACATGTCACTATCTATCCATCCATGGTATCCTTTGGTACCCTTTGTTGTGGTGTTTAGGAGAAGCTAAATATTAGTAGAAAGACTAAGAATGAACACTGTGACCAAAAGCTCTATGTTGTAAGGTAAGAGATCTATCATGCTCATAAGCATTTTGACTTTTACTACATCAATGTCCACATAGAGGGGATCAACCTCTATTGGCAAGAGGATGGGAGGAGAATGGTACTCTAGCATCCATACAATGTGCATTCAAGTGCAAATTTATTAGCTTACACTTGTACCTCCATTAACACATTGAAACATAACATGGATTTATAATACATGGAGAAATTGTTGTCAATAATCATCTAAAAAAGAGTAGAATTTCCATCTTTCCAAATTTTAAATAGGGTTTCACTCTGAAATAATTTCATATTTAGGTGGATTTAGTAAGGATTTTGGGCTAATATTTTAGGAGGGTTATATGCCAAGAGAAGGGATTAGGTCTAAAATGCTTGAAAAAATCATGGATTGAATTTTAGGCAACTTGACCTCAACAAAAAACTTAAAAGGTTGGTTGAGAATTTCTAAATGCCCATAAAAAATGAAACAAGGCTTGGAGATTACCACATGAATCAATTTTGAACTAATAGTCCAAGACCTTGGTATAAAATTCACCAAGAAAAATGAGTTTGCATATGAGGTGAAACCCAAGTGTACCCTTTATGGGGCTTATAATTATTAAATTGTGTACCAAGATACCATTTCCAATCTTTCTACCATGGCTTAAAGCATATAACCCCAATTTTATGCAACATTTACATAGGAATGGAATAAAAAATAGTCTAGATAGACTTCATAACTTAGTTAGTGATTCCATACTTCATTTTGGTGTTAGATCAGGAAAAAAATATTCATAATGGTTCTTTAAGAAAATATTTAGAAATATCTTATTGCCTCTATTAAATAATTTTAATGCTTCACTTGGGGAGCTTTATCTAGAGGCATGTCTTAGAAAGTGATCATAGGAGACCACTAAAGATATTGTCAATTGATGGATAAACTAGTCTTGAAGCTATTTCCATTCTAAACAATTCATGGCTTAATAGCCTCCCAACATTTTCATATGATTTTGATGAAAAAGGTACCCTAGATTTGAATAGTCTGTAGCATGATTAAGATAGTGTGGAGGCTAATACTTCTCTAGGGTTTACACCCAAGAAGCACATCAAAACAAAAAAAAATGATGAAGAAGAATTTTCTAAGCTTCATCACCCTCAAGGGATCTAATTATATATTTGGCACATAGAGTTGTACCATATCTTGGCATATCTATAACACCAAACTCTCTAGAATCATAAAGGATGCAATAAAGTTTGCAATGAACTCAATGAAAAACTTTACTTTGATCTAAAGAGGTCCAAAGAAAATATTTGAGTTTTTCAAGATTTTGGTACCCAACATGAGTAGTAAATTATATGGGTGATCGTAAGAACTTTATAGCAAACCTAGATTTTTCCTATAAGAGAAAAAGGCTAGTAATCAAATAGGATGTTTTTCCACCTGAATTATGACAACTTTCCATAAATACATGAGGAAGAAGCTTGAAAGGAAAAAGGAATGAACCTAAGAACCTAAATACTTCTTAATGATCAATCCACTTCCACCTAAATAAGTTAAGCCATGCCACTTCAAGTAAGAAAGATTGCATGTAACACTAAGTTTTGTCATTCAATATTTGAATCAAAAGATAGGAAAAAAGTATCTAGACATTTAAGATCAAGATTAGCATTACTCCCAACCTCCAAAATTGAGAAATGAGTCATTAGAAAAATAACCATTAACTAGCTAGTGAGAATAATTGGGAAGAGTGTAAATTTGACCAAGTTTTGTGATTTATCATAAGACAACAAAGATCTAAAGTCTTTAGTGGCCAAAGCATATAACGTAGGACAAAGAGGATGTATATTTTGTATAGAGAGAAAAAATTCAGATAAGGAGGATTGGTAGTAATATGTAAGTAGCAGCATTAGCAAAGAGCATTTCAATAAAACTTAGGAAATTGAGACTAATACCTAAAGCCTAGAGCATGGCAAGCATGAAGGACCATTATATGGGATCAAAAGGTTTTGTAAATTGATAACAAATATGGATTGCTATTGAGAACCTTACCTTTGAGTAGCTCCATCTATGATTTATGTCCTACCCTTTGATCCAGAGTCCATAATCCTTTTTTTCTTAATTCTAGTAAAGAGTTAGAAAACATCTCCCTTGTTCAAAATGGTTGCATTTGGGAGCTACTTTCATAATATATGAAAATAAATTTCATGTTGTAAAAATAGATCCTTAGAGTGTACCTTTAAAAACTATGATGCATCTCCTTAAGCAACATGCCTAAAAGATTGGGTCTCTCAGATAATATGTCTTTGAAGCTACTAACTAGACTTTAAAATATGAGTTACATGGGTGATAAGGGTCACTCACATTAACACAACCTAACAAATTTTGGCAAGAAAGGGAGAGGCTAGAGTATTTAGCCTTTAATATAGTCACATTTATTTTTGTTGGAATATGTTCAATTGTTCTTTTTGCTTCCTAAAAGAACTATATTCCTTTCACAAAGAAGAAACCTCCTACCATAAAAGCAATGAGATTCTCTTCCACCTTTTTACTCATAAATTCTTCCCATTCTCCATTATTCTTGTCATTTTCATCTTCTCGATCATCCTCATTCAAAACACTAGACATAAAAAATTTCTTACTCATCCTATTTATTTTTTGCCAATTGTGTTATTTATTGACCTCATGTTAATGCATTAAATTGAACTGTCAAATGATGTATAATCAAATTTTGGGAAAACAATATGTGAATATTCTTTAATTAAGAGGTAAAACAATTTTTGAATGAGCCCTAAGAACTCTCTACATCAACAAAAAAGTTGCATAGAAACAACATGAAAACTAGAAAAATGTTCACAGACAATGAACCCAAATACTAACAAAAGAAGACACCCTAACAAGGATCTAAAAAGCAAGAGAAATATTGTGAACCACATAGACCTAGCTACAACTACTTTAGGATATTAGCAACCTCTTACTTATTCATAGAACTTATCATGCAAATTGATGAAGCCTTAGAGACCTTTTTTTCCTTCCCTAAAGGATTTCAATTGTATGGTAATAGTTACTTTCAATTTTTTTGAGGATTTTTTTTGGGAAAAGCAATAACATTTTTTGAGTATTATAGAATATTTTTAAAAAATTATTTAAGGTATTTATGACTATTTACAATATTGAAAATAAGTCATTTTGGTGTAAACAAAATTCAAAAATCAAAATAAATTTTGTAAACCTAAAATAAATTACAATGTTTTATATTTGAGGTGCCTCTAGTTCACATTTATATTTAAATTCATCACACTTAACTACAACAATTGTATTTAAGGCTTTGACCCTATAAATTGCTAGGGAAAAATAAAGATACAAAATTTTCATTTTTCTTTTTTCCCTCTATTACCCATTCCTCCCTCTCATTAGATATAAATCCCAATAATAAGAAATTATAAGTATATAGGAAAGTTACACTCGCATACAAAAAAATATTCCAAGCATATTTCAATGAGAGGGTGAATCATTTTCACATATTTTATTCATCCTTAGATCTAAAGGGGGCTTATATATTACAAAGAACCATTTGATCATGCATGAAAAATAGTGCAACTCTCTTTAACCAATACCTTCTTATGGATATACATTCATTCATGAAGCTTTTCCAAACTAAGTCAAAAAAAAATTAAATTTTCAAATTAAGGTAACCTACATATAAAACACTTTTTCTTGCTTACCCAATTCTTCCCAAACATAAAAATAAAAATTTGATTGGAGAGAGAACCTTTATTAATATATGGCTGAAAATTATGTAAGATTGTAGACTCTTCAATGTCCATTAAAATATTAACATGTTTTATTCTAGATCCATTTGATAGAGTAGATTTGAATATAAAGAAGCCCTTTATAATAGTTTGTAGAAACCCTACAAACACATGGAGAATTTGGTACCTTGATCTAATTAGAAGAGACCTTTTGATCATAAAATGAAGGCCTTAAACAATATGTTAATAGACTAGAACTAGCAATCATTATAGTTTTCTTCATGTTCAATTTTCCAAGATCCCTAATCATAGTAGTGAATGATTTGGAGCCAAGAGATGGCCTAGTGCCAACAAGTTTGGGAGTGTTGGATTTCCTTTTCACATCATTCATAGCTATTAAGGATGAGGATAGCCCTCAAAATTATCAAAGGTTTTCTTGTTGTTTTAAGAAAGTGGTGAATCATGCAAATCTACCATAAAGGAAGAGGAGGAACTAGGGAATTTAGCACCAACAACAAAGACTCCTAAATTTCCAATGATTACACATTATCTATGGTGAAGAAAATGTCCAATCTTAACACACTAATGCTAATGGTTCTTTATTCACACACCAAACATGGACCCTTTTCTTTACAAGAGGACGAATAAGAAAAAGTGAGAGCATCGAAAGAATTCAAAAATAACATCATGAGTTATTATATAATTAATTATTATACACATGATTCTTCTATTAATTCCTTAGTATAAAAAATAATAATTTTAATTTCAATATTATGTACAAAGAGAAATGTGTTATACAGTATTCTCTAAATTAAAATTGTTGTCAATTATTTAAAATTATTAATAATAAAAATTACAAAAATATGTAAGCATCACATTTTGATGTCAAGGCTCTATATTTTGAGAAAGAATGATAAAGAGGTTTATAGCTCAAGTAACATGTTATGCAAAAAAATTATTTAGTAAAATAAATAAAATTGTAATAAACACTTTATTATTTAAAGTAACTAAATATAATAGGATTTGTATACACTTTGAAGAATATTTTACTATAGTAGTTTCACCTTATTTCTCAATATTCCTCCTAAACCACCCATGCATTCCTTTAGAGTTGTCTTATTCAAAGAATTAAGAAAATATTGAATAGTATATTATTAAGATTGTATCCTTATTTATTAAATTATTTATATTTGCTCTAGTTTTTTGGTTGCTACTCATGTTTACTATTCCTAATAAGTCACTAAATAATATTGCTTAATATAATTTTTAAAGAATACTTAGGGGCATTTTATAGGCCCTTCCATTTAAGATAATTCATAAGGTATGTTGGAGGTTATGTTTCCTCCTTATGCATGTTGAGGGTATGGAGTTGGTTGGTACTTGAGCTCCAACTTTAAGCTACCTCTTTGAAGGAAAAATCAAGTTTTGTTGAGCTTGTGACCCTATTAGAGGAACCTAGATGAGAGCAAAGCTCCAACGGATTACAATTCTAAATATGTTGACACTAAGGAGTGTCTACATGCTTTTAAAATGATCTTTTGAGCATATGAAATGCATTAATATTGCTTAATATAAGCTTACTATATTGAGCAAAATTATAGAAATAATTAAAGATCAACATAACATGATATCCCCACTATCTATGCAACTCTCATGAATATGAAAATGATATTAAGATCAACTTGGATGTGGTTCCTTATAAGTTACCAAGATCTCAAAAAAGGATTAGGACTCACCACTTTATTTGGAGGAGCTACATTTTCTTTCATGTTAGTAGATATTAATGATAAAATTCATTATATATATACCTTTTATCTTAATTTAAAATCCTTGGCTCACTTTTAGGCCTAATCACAACTATGTTTATATTGAAGTCCTAAAAAACAAATCAGCATTTTTTTCTTGGATTTTGGCTCTATGATTTAAAATAAGAATAGATGCTACAAGTTGACCTACTTTTCTCCCCGTCATATGGATTCTTAAGTTGGGCTAGTCTTAGATGGAAGTGCAATCCATGTTTCTTTCTAAGCCTCCCTTGCATCCCTTTCAATCTATGTTATTCAATGAGATAGAAAAACTTTTCATATTAGATGATAAGATTGTGTCCTCATCTACTAGGTTTCATATTTTCCCTAAGGCTTAGGTTGATACTCATGTTAACAAAGTATTCCCCTATATTAGATTACATTAACTACTACTTGAAATAAAATTGAAAGAATCCTAAGTATATTTATGGGATAAAGTCACATTTAGGATTTATACTATTCACAAGTCGTCTTAGATGTTATGCTTCCTTCCTCAAGATGTTGGAGGCACGAAATTGATTGATTTTTCCAAGAATGAGGTATATTTCCATAATTTCAAGTAGACCTTTAGGTCCCTAAAGGGAAATGATCCACTAAAAATTATTGGTAAGCATAACATCACCCAAACATTACCCTTCAAAAGAAATAGTTGCATTGGTCTAATACTATAAAAAAATCTTCTCACCTATGTTCCTATTCATATTAGTGGGACAATTATGATCAAAATTATTTGTAAATCTTAGAAAATAAGCTTATTTAATCTTATCTTGGTTGAGTTAACCAATCATTTAGGACTATTATCTCTCTTAATAAGCATTATGTTTTGTGGTTTCTATTGTTTTCAACTAATGACATCCCCTTGGATTAAAATCCCATACTGAATTTCTAAATTTAGTTTAAAAGGGAATGCCATAATTAAATATATTTGTTACAAAGTTTGTAGGGATTGACCATCCTTAACTAATTCTAAAGTAAAAATTAAAAGTTAATTCTACTAGCAAGCTGTTTATTGACAAGATCTAATTCCACAACGAATCATCACAAATTTATCCTCTATATATATTTATGATGAAAAAAATAGTATAAAATGTTAAAATCTTATTCCTCAATTATAAATATTATCTCTCATTATTGGTTTATTAAAAGTTTTAGAGTTTCTTATAGTGATATTTTTAACCATAAATGGGAAAAAAATTAACTCTACTTGTATTAGAAGGTTTTAAATTCATATCAAACTGAATAGCAGAAGATGACACTTCACAAAGAAAACATGACAAGGTCTAGTGTCCTATAGACCATCTTGGTCTCATGGACATTAAAATTCATCAATATTATATTCTATTCTAAGTTACCTCTTGGAGAAATATCACATGTAAATTTGTCATTAAATATTTTAAGAATACTTTATGATTTCGTAGTAGAGCTAAAAATGCTCAAGCATGCATTCACCACCTCTCGATTTCTTCCATCTTAACCCTTGAATTAGTTATGATTTTTTTGTTGTGGATTTTCTTGCTTTGAGAAAAGTAAAAATAATATGACATATGCTTGCTATTATTGGAATTCTTTTTATTCTTCACAATAAGAGAAATGGAGAATTTTTAGTAGACTAAAAATGGTTAATTTTGTGGTTTTTTTAAGAAGCTGTGATTTTTAATGTTTTAAAATTTTGATTCTAAGTAAACAAGTGTTATGTGCAATTTGATAACTTGTAGATAAGATCTATTATATGTTTGGATTTAAGTGCCACTTACACTACCAATCAAGCATGTCTTTAAGGTACTCTTCCCTATCCATATGGGAAATAATATAGATCTTATATTTTCTCACAATATAGAGATCTACCTCCATGCAGATTTCAATCCTCTTTAGCATCATAGCTCCAATGCCCAAACAAATTTATTCATTTTACCCTAATCAAATTATTGTGTAGTAAGCATATAGGAGTATGTAGCAATATTACCCCAATAAAGGGACAAAGTGACTCTCTACAATATGCTATAATACTCTATATACTATCCCAACTATGCCTTTAAGAACATCTTTGTTATCACCCTTAGCTCCAACTCTCACATCTATAACACTTAAATTTAAGGTCAATCGCCTATATAGAAGAAATTTTCCATGTTTATACTACATACACAATGATAGTTGATATTCCCCATATATGCAAGAATTAAAAGATATTTTCCATATTGCTTGTCTATAATTGAAGTTCCAAGAAACTTGAGTCTTTAGCTTCCATTATATAGTTTTATAAATTCCTTGTCATCCATGTACACCTCAAAATACCACTTGAACAATTCCAACTATGTTTTTGATCAAACATATATGTATATTGCTTATAAAAAATAAGTATAGCATAATAATATAGAAAAGGTACATGTAATGGAATCATGTCCCAAGGCTATGCAAGCCAACCAATGCCTAAGAGTCAAAGCATCGAGTCAACAAGCAATCCCAAAAAGGAAATATTTTTAATTATATCATTTGACCCCAAAATGAAATAATCAATCAAGATGTCATACAACCTCAAAAAATTAAACAACTAAAGCTATATAAATTTGATGTCAAGGGGAGGATCCTAAACATCAAGGTTTCCCAACCTCCATCTAGGAAATATTTACCATCATCATCCAACTCCCAACCACCGTTCTAAGCTTCTTACTTAGAGGCTAGGTATCAAGAACATGGATTGTGGTGATTGGAATCAAGAACATCTTGTGAAGGTGAAATCACAAGAGACGAGAAAGAAAATTTATCCTTCCCCACTAGGAGAGGCCCACCCAAGTCACTAAGAAGATGCAAAAGAAGGGTAAATTGGCCTACTTATGCTAAAGGTGACCAACCAATGTGATGTCTTCTCAATAGAGAAGAGGACCGTTGAAATTATCTCTAAGAGTAGCACCAAGATGTATCTTAATAGTCATGTCTTTGACCTTGACAAGAAGACCTAGTGCAAGGTGGCAAATACAAAGTAACCCAAGGCAACTTGGGCATTACCCAAATGATCAAGAAGAGTCTTGAGGTGAGCCAACTCCAAGGCCAATTTATTGGACTACATCTAGACCCACATAGATGCATTTGATATCACTAAAGATCTGGTGTAAGTAGAGGAATGTGTATCAACAGAATTATGAGAAAAAATAGTAACATTTTTATCTTTATATATAGTAAATAGAATCTCCATTATGAAAGCATATCACAACTAAGAACTTTTTGTTGTAAAGCTAGCTCATTCCCCTTGCAAAAAATATTGTCAAATGAAGTGATCAAGTTTCACAAAACCCATAAAAGATTGCATGTATTTTTCACTTGTCAACCAAAGAATGACTCATCAACATTTATAGCCTGAAATATGTGGGTTGGATAGGTTGGTAATATACTCTATCCTATGCAATTCCATGAGGTTTTACTTAGTCTTTACAAATTCAATCTAGCCTACTTCAACCTGTGCCCCCTACATAACTCAAGCTTCCAAATATGGACAACCAAAACTTACAACATACTTCAAACAAAAACATAGTAGCTAGTCCATTATGTAGACTAATCAAAACATAGCAAAATGAAAGAAAAGTCTTTTTAAGTGATGCAAGATTACTCAACCATTAGGATGCTCTACATCATGACCTCCAACATTAAATCTTTTAAAATGTTTGGTTGATAACCTTATTCCTTTACATATACAAAAACAATGGAAGAGTCGTCTTTAAATTAGCCATAATATACCTCTCTTTTTCAAGCTAAGGTACAAATAAAATTGTGATTTCTTTATTTTACGAATAAATGAGATTCTGATTTAAAAAGAAAAATACAAGTGTGGAATTTTAGAATCCATATATTCTCTCCCTCCTCTTTTTTTTTTAAGCCTACTAATCCATCATTAAATTATTTTTAAATATTAAAAGATTCAACAATCAAGACAAAAAAATTTATTACCATTATCTTAAATAGTTTTACATGGAAATCAAACATTAAACCAGTATTGATTCTTTGACCCTTAAACTAGTGAAAAAACATCAAACATAAAATCTGTATTGATTGTTTGACCCTTAAACTAGTGAAAAGAACATTAGCTAGTATATTCAAATAAGAAGAGTAGAGTTGAATTTTAATGAGTGAAGAATACCAAATTTGACTTTTTATGAGGTCTCCCACATGAGCAAGACAAAATTGTCTCATTCGCATTGGGTGAATCCATCCCATCAAGCTTTACTGATAACGTCTGATAGAGATTTGCTTAAAAAAACCAAATGTACGAGCAAGACTCTCCCTTCACTTGAGCCTTTCAGAGCATTCAGGGTGATCTAGGCCTTAGACTAACTGTATAGCGTGGGCCCAAGCCTGCCTTAGGCCCACAATAGATCTGTGATACACATTAAGAAATGTACAGCTGAAAAAATCAGGATATATTCAGCTGCTCTTCCTGTCAATACATTTAAAACACATAGTACTGGGACTCAGAAGGAGTGTGAAAAGGGCAACAGTCCTCGGGCCACTCACGCAACTATAAGTGTTCAGCTGTTTGGATCTTTGACTATATAGATGTTACATTGTAATACCCAACTCAAATGTCGCCTACTATTAGACTGCACATTCTTCTCAGAGCTAATAATTCACCTACTTAAGGCTATACTAGATGAGTAAATAATATGTATGGTTCTGTTCAACTGCAAATAGACTTTACTAAGAAAAAGAGTTTGTGGGTGGGAGTAGTTGAATAGTTTGCACAATCACAGTATTTAGAGAAAGAAATCATTTCTTGGAAAAAAATTCGCTGAAAATTGCAGAGAATGTAAAAAGTTGAAAAAAAGACAAAAGCAGAAAGATTTAGAGCAGTACCCGACTCCTGGTGTAAAGGTGAAAGACATGCACATTAAATAAAACCATTCGGACTCTGTAAGGTCTTCAGGAGACAATGCAGCGCATGGTCTGCGGGCCGGTGGATTGCTTTCTCCAGCAGAGAGAGATTCGAAGAGCTCTCTTAATTGTAAGCTCCTTTGGGCACACAGTTCTTCATTGCTCAGTTCCATGGGTTGTACTGTTTTCCTTGTCTTTATGGCTCCATTGTAAAACCCATCCGCCCATTCAAGCAATCTGAGAAAACCAAACAACAAATTTCTTATAATATTTACTTTGAGTACAGTACAGTTCATGTTCACAAAATATACTGTTAATGATGCAGTGAATGCATGTGATGTGACTGTCATCATGAAACACGTTCACACAATGTGTGAAGAAAAACTGTGTCTGAAAAGTTTTGAGTATAGCAATAGCTTTGAAGTGTTTTTTGGCAAATTTTTTACATCGACATTTTCAAATCACACTTCATAATCTATCATGCGAAGAAGATTACAGATTGTTTTTCTTCAAAAAAATCTAAATTTTATTGAAAAAAATCAGTAAACATAACATCTGGTTAAGAATTCCAACAAAAAAAATCCTGAAAAAGTTATGGTCCTTACGAACCAATTCACAGCTCAAAACTGCTAGACGAACCCACCGAAAGGTACAGTCCTAATAAAGAATATTATACCATAAATGAAATTAAGAATTAAATACATTTCTTCTAAGATGCCAACCATGTAGTGATATCAAGCACAATTATGTGTATAAAAGATATAATCTTTAAGCTAAAAAAGTCAACAAAAAAGTTCATAATTTCCAAAAAGAAAAAATTAAAAAAATGCTTTCTTCCAGACTAATTTGGCATTTGAAAAAGGATCTAACTTTTTGCATTACCCTGGTTGGGAAGAGAATTGCCAGAAAACAGAATATGTCCACTGTATACTTTGCACAGCGGCTTGTATCTGCTGTCTCAACCTCGCCCTTAAACCTGCTTCTGTAGAATCCACTGCAACAACCGGGGCATTCTGTTTTCCAGGTGGAGCCATAGCCTGCAGCCAATTGCAACCTCAATTATCAGAAAAAAAACCATCTTGATTCCAACCAAGGAGATCCACGTTATACCCTAATCAGTAAACCAAATGAAACAAAGAAACTATACAAAACCAGGCCTTAAAGCTCACCTTGAATGGCCTAAGGCATCTGCTGCTCTAAATCTCCATACAAACAGAGCACTCTACCATAAATAATAGAAACCCTTTACAGACTGCTATGTTAGATTTGAGTGCAAACCAATCCCATAAGAAAGAAACCCTTCTATAGAATTCCAGTCCTCCAATACCTAGACAAAACTCTCATCGTTTTTTCTCCCCATCCAAATCTCTTGAAAGGCTTCCATGAAACTCTTCAATACCAGCAGGCATATTGAATTTTCAACACATGCTAGCCAGTACAAAAAGTAATAATAAAACCCATCAGACCAATTAATTCCACAGTTTTCAACTCTGTGCAACAGACCTCAGAATATCACTGAAATTTGAAAAAAGAACACGGTTTCTCTTCTCTGTCCGAATTAAATGAAAACAGCTACATAAAACCTTTATACGAACCAGTTGTAGAAACCCAAGGTACTTAGTTGATACCTAATGAAAATCTAGTCTGGACTCACGTAAATCTCGAGGAATCCCACTGGGCCAGACTAACATTAAATCTTCACATAAATCATACACACAAATGCGGAAATATTCCAGGGATGATGTTAGAGGAATGTTGTTGTCATGAACTAGAAAAAGCTTGCGTGGCAAACACGTGGAAGCAGATCATTCAAAACAATTGCAGTTCTATTTACGTTAGTTAGCGGCGGAGGGTTTCATATGACTGGCAGGTTCACCTGCCAGCTCCTTCTCAGCCCCCTCACGTGGCCTTCTTACTGTTAGGTGTGAGGACGGCTTGTTGGAACGAGCTTCCAAAAGCTTTTATTATAATAAATACAAAACCAAAAAGTAAACCAGAATTATTTACCTACCCACTGCTTAGCCCACTTTAACCTAAACTTCACCAAAGCCTTTGACCATTTTTAACGACTGTCAGATGGCACAGTTAGCTATGCCGGTGATTCAGAACGTGCCATGTTATGGGCAACCCATAAATAAAAATTCTCTTTTTAATTGGAAGACAAACAGTGGTCAATGCAGATTACTTCATCAAGAAGGTTAGAAGAATATTCATTATTATGAGATTAGATTATGTAAATTATATTTTCATAATCGTTTTAAATCATAGATCATTGAGTGTGATTCGAAAGTTGAAAGAAAAACAAACACAGTTGAATTGAAAAGTTTACTTTCTAACTTCATGAACTGTGGAAAACTCATACCAACCGTTCAAATCATATTTTATACTTCATCATAGAAATGATTTTTCTTTTCTTGTTATCTCATTTTGATAATATCTCATCAATTCTTCTCTTCCAATTCTTTATTATCCTGATGTTAGATTAGAGTGTGATCGTGTTCTGAAACTTAAATGCAAAAACACAGACACAATCGAATCTAAAATCAATTTTTAATTCTTTATTATCCTGATGTTAGATTACAGAATGTGATCGTGATCCGAAACTTTGATGTAAAAACATGGACACAATCAAATTTAAAATCAATTTTTAATCAGCTCATAGAGTGTGATCCGTTAATAAATTTCTTTTTTATAATCTAATTCAAAAAAATCGATGGAAATTTTATTTTAAGATAAGATTTAATCTCTATTAACTCTCTTAATGCAACTGTTGACTTTGATTGGTTGAATTAATGGTAATTGTTTACTAAGTTAAATGCATGATTGGACTGTAGCTCTCCACGGAGAGCAGGTGGGCATAATGGTTGAACTAAAAAACTATTGGTTTCTTAAAGAGCATGGATACCTATTAAATCACAGCTTCTAGTTGGATTTGAAAGATGCTTCCTGGGATTTGAACTCTTGACGTACTTGATTATGGGACACAGTACTCCCACATGATAACTAAAACGTACCCTGCGCCCTTTTGCGCGCAGGCAACCAATCGGGTACGCAGAGGCTGTTTCCGATGCCTTTTGAGACTATCAATAACAAAATTTATTTCAAATTACGTGTCTTCTGCTTTGTGCCGTTCCTATGCAGTTGAAATCTTTTTGTTTTTTTTAACATAAATGAAGATTATACAAGTTAAAAATTGTGAAGTTGCACAAAATTCCGAGCGTGAATGGTGCAGATTCAATCCAGATAGCTTGGAGCGCAATCCATAGAGCTCGGAGTTAATATACACCGTCACGTACAATAGTTCTGACACAGCATTTGCGCAACTTTTGGCAATTCTGTTCTGAACCAGGCCGAGTATTTCTAATACCTTTTTCTTTATGTTTTGGGGCCCTCATACTTAATACTGCAGGTTTAGGAACTTTCTTGTTTGTTATTTATTTATTTATTTATTTATTTTTTATGTAATTGTTAGTCAAAGGGTTTTGTGTTTGGTGGTAAAGTTGAATAGTTTGTCTGTTAGTTTGAGGTGTATGACATCATAAAATATGAGGTTGAGATACAATGGATGATTTTGGTGACTTTGACAAAATGGATACCCTTCAATCTTGAATTTTTAGTCAAAAAAATATCAACTTAAACTCATACTCCCAATACTCACCGTTGCAAAACTGATAAGAGTTTAATATTAAATTCTTCATAGAAATAAGTATAGACTTATATTAGATAATTAACATCTTCTCAATGTTTTAAATAATACTTTACTTTTTATATTTGTCATGTTTTAAATGAAAATTTATATATAATGATATTGTTATTTATATGTAATGAGACTTATTTAATATTGTAATGGTGAAAATTGTATATACATGTCTTTTTTTCCTTTATGCTTAGGGTTCACAATACTAGTTTGTCTTTTATGTGTTGATTAGTGTGTAATATAGTATATTTTGTGTGGAAGTTGACAAATAACTATATCTTAATATGTCTGTGTCATTAGTCATCTAAAAAATCTAAATTTGATATCTAAATATTAAGTGTTAATTATCTTTATTCGAATATATGGGCGCAAATATGATCTAGATCAAATCTTAGTTATGAGCCTTTAAATTTAAAGTTCTTAATT
>VDFB02193867.1:725206297-725331569 GCA_007258455.2 Sequoia sempervirens | reverse complement strand
CTAACATGGTTCATCAAAGTGGTTAATTGTTGAAGTGGCACATTGAAGTGGTTTTTCACTGAAAAACACATTTAGGAAGATTTTGTTAAGTCATTTTCATAGTTTATGAACTTAATCATTTTTTGAAAAGCCCAAGATCTTCTAATTTAGTGAAAGCCTTGGTTAGCAAACTCCTAAGTTCATTGAAATAACATTCATCAGTTAAGGCTTTGAAAAATTTTGAAGAGAAGAGATCATTGTGCATGATCTAAAATGCCTATCTAAAAACATACACGCTTGAATAAGAAGCTCACTTATTTTCTAATTGATGAACTGTGGAAAAATTAATACCTACAATAGAAAGTTTATTTATTTTTTGATAAAATCAAATTAAATTTTAGCTTTTAAATATCAACAATATAATTTTTAGGATGAGTTAAGGAACTGCTAGGAGAAATGGATTGTGGAAGGTGTGGAAGATGGTCATATGCAAAAGAAGAAGGACAAAAAGGTGGACACCTTAGCTCGTTATTTCATGATGGAAACCCAAGCCATTCAACAAGGGCCTGTTACTTTTGAATAATAGCTCTAGTTCCTATCTTAGAAATGGAATGTGATCATCGGTCTCAAGTTGTTGGGAGACTTGTAGGCCTGTGGTTTTGTGCTAGTCCCAACTTTGTGGGTTTCTTTTTGGTTCTTTCTTGCTAGTCGAACTATTTAAGCTTTAGTTTCTATTTTTCTTTTTCTTTCTCACTCTCATGAGTTCCGGGGCCTCTATATTTTTGTGAGTGGGTACTAGCCCTTCCTATTTTAATCTAATTGAACAATATAATTTCTAAATTTAATAATTTAAAAATTAAAATTATTTTAAAAATAATATATAACATGGATTCTATTTTTATTTATTACATATATATATATATATTTATTTTTAAAAAATATTAATGTAGTCACTATAGAGAGCACTAAGAAAAATAAATTGATTTCTTGTGTTCTCTAAATTTCTATTAAAAATAAAATAAATATAAATGAGGAATCATAATATTATAGAAAACATTATAATTTATATTTACATGCTTAATAGATTTGAATACTTATAATTGCTAGAATATCATAAACTTGATTTTATATAAAAATGGTAGTGCATTTTTTATTAAATAAATTTTAAGGAATAATTTTATTAAAATTGAATTACCCTTTAAATATATTTATATTTAGTGTTATATTTTTGTTTTTTACATTTTTTTGACATAATTTATTTGGTTATACTTGCAGCTAGCATTACAATGGATCTCTTAAATGAGACATTGATTGGAAAACCATCTGAACCTCCTAGTGGATCTCCAAATATAGCAAGCATAAAACAATTCTCAACTTTGATAAGATTATTTATTCTTGTACTAGTTATTCTTTTGTAATTTTTTTTAATAACACATGAAAAAAATAAAAAATTATTATTTCCTTTCCTAAGAATAAAAATTTATTTTACAACTTTATTCACAATGATTTGTAGATCATTTTGAATAATATTTTATTATTTTAGTACATTAAAATTTTAATAAATTTGAGTATCTATTTGAAATTGTTTTAGTTTCTAATTTATCTTATTATTAAAATCATTATTCATAGTCACTATTGAAATACTTATTTAAAAGTAAATATTTTTAAAAAGTACAAATTAGTAATCATTTTTGTAGACCTAGAGTCATAACTTTGGATCTTATCCCAAGTCATTTTTGTAGATCTAAAGATCTAAAATTGATTAATATCTATAGTTATAGTTTTGACTCTCAAATTTGTAAAATGATTTTTAATCTAGGCATATAATCAACCCCTTTAAAACTAGATGTACTTATCATGTTTTTTAAAAAATTTGTATGCTAAGATGTTATATAGAAATAAAAACCTTAATTTTCTTTTGACAGAGTTAATTCATCTAGAAGAAAGCTAAATTATATGTTACATCATTTAAGAACAAATAGCTTCAAAATTAGTAATAATAAGAATAAGTTGCAGATTTAAATATTTATTTGAAGTTTCTTTGATCTTGCCAAAAATATTGAATCAATCTAGAAGTTTGAATAAGGAAAGAAGTGGGGAGTTAGGCACCTATTGTTCCAAGCTTCACGAAAAACTCTATCAATGTCCATCCTAATCATCTTAGGAAACTTGTGAAGTTCATATTGTAGGAAAAGGTCATTTCATACTAGAAGTTTAAGGACTTTAACTATGTGGATCAAAATAACAATTATAGATTTTACCTAGAGTGTATTACAATAAATTTAATATTTTTTAAAAATTCATCCAACATGAGGGTAATCTTCAAAAGGATGCACAAAGTGGAACAATAATTTTCATAGGAATAATCTATAACAAACCCTAGAGCTAAGTACCCTAATCACAACAACCTCAAATCTGCTTAGTGCCATGTGGGTTATGAAAATTCAAACACTGTAGCAGAGCATAATGCCCATTGAAGGGTATATGAAAATTTAAACAGTCTAAGAAATGAGAGGTTATTTGTTTATTTCTTCCCTCTTTCTTGTCATGTGAATTTAATTTAATTTAATTTTATAATGGAAAAATTGTTACAGTTTGGGCATTGGAATTTAAGTCTTAATCAAAGATAACCATGAGAGATTCATAGCACATTGCATTTCCTTATAAGGTGATTGATGTACCAAGCATAAGCAAAAAAATGCATATAAGTTTATCCTTAGATTGAGGTCGATGTTCAAGTTTTTTCCCTACATTATAAAGTTCCTTTCACAAATCGTTTTCATTTAATTCAAGCTTATATTGCCATAAGAATCCTGGTCGATAAGGATAGGAAGAGAACCTTATCATAGATTGACTATTTGTTGGAGAAATCTTGTTTTGATTTAAAATTACCCCGAACATGTTTTGAAATGTTCTTTCCAATTCATCTGGACTTTGTCTAAGAGATTCAAACAAAATATATGTTATTTTCTTGCCTTTCATGATTGCAATTATAAATGAAGACCAAATTTCTAAAGTTAAAATGAGATCACAAATCTAATCTGGAACTGTTGATTACTAACGTCCGTTACTGAAAATTGAGAAGCAAGAAATTTGAACTACCCAGCGAGTTGCAGGGATTTGTGACTCTAATAACATTCTAAAAACTATACTCAAAAATTTCAATTACTTGCAACTTAGCTGGCCTTAGCTCACTGATATCTCATCACACAGGTGGTTAATCACCAAAACCATTCAATTTTTTTGAGGTTTTATGATTGAAAAGCATCTATACATCTGAAAGACTCTTGTCGTCACAATAACTAAAATATCGGGCCGACCTGCTCTGTAAGAGGCTTTACTCACAATAGGTTGATTTTCACGCATACATAGTCACCTACAACATTCTTTGAGGAGATAATACCCATTGAAGGGTGGAAAAACATTTAGAAGGAGGTTTGAGTTTGTTTATGAGTGCAACAAACCTTTATATAGCTTCCTTTGCTTCCCACAACCTTAATGTAGAGCACAACAATAATATTAATGGTTTCGCCTCTTTAAAAAATTTAGTTCTTGGTAGTGGAGAACCCAATTATGACATTCAATAATTCCAAAAGATGCAACAATATAATGTAGGATGGTTATTTCCTTTTAATTCTTTGATTTTTACACCATATATTTAACATAGTTGGTGGCATCGATCTGACCCATGACTTCCCATTCCTTTCCTTTGACGTCTTTCAATCAACCAACTTTACCAATCATTGGATATATCTCCATAATGTCACAAATTCGCTACTAACTTATTGAATGATCAAACTCGACTTTGGTTGTTAATCTTTCAACACTCACTCAGTAGATTAAAGAAAATGGTGTACAATAGAAACTCACAATCTTTAGAAAATCTGCTACTTTATGAATTTGAAAGGGTGAGAAAAGTAATAAGAGCATTGAATGAAATATATAACCAAAGGGGAAAAAATAATTATAAATTTTATGAATTTATTATTTTCTTGTTAATCTTCTATAAATTTACGATCTGTAAAAAATCATGAATCCGAAAAGATATGATGATTTAGTTCGAACTCTTCATTTCTCAAGCATTTAGCACAACACTAAATCTTGTGTGAATTTGTCAAGAATCAACTAGATGGAATTTCATCCATGAAACTAATTGCAAGAAGGGTTTTTATCCTTAGTTCTACCTCTCCAAACTGAGGTTTTTAGAGTAAAATGTCAAGAATGCCTTTCCCCATTTCCCATTCTTCCTTTATACATTTTTTCATAAAAAATAATAAAATAATCTTCAATTTCTTGCCAAGCAATTTTATTATTGTAACTTTATTTTTTAAACCCATAAAATCACTTTAAAACATAATTTGTTAGTAAGTTGCTTAAGCTTAGACAAATCAAATTTAATGAATTAATAATTTAATCATTTTCCACACAACCACCAAAGCTATAGAAAATATTAAAATAATAAAATTAAACATTCTAGTCAACCCCACCAACACTTTAAATGCACATGTCTCTTGCTTATAGAAAATTGCCACTCTCTAAGAAGGACGGACTTCTCCAAGAATCTTGGAAATTTACAAGAATATTGGAATGGACCTAGAATGAGATATTATACCTTTAAAAATCCTTATGTAGACAACAACCTTGAGAAATATTGTCCTTTGTATTCACCCCATGATATTTCTAGGAATAAATCCATGGGACTATGTCATCTCAAAAATGGAATGAATGAGAATAGCATCATATATGATAGAAAATCATAATAGCTATTTTTTCAAGTTAAAATGTTATTTATTGTTGCCAAAAAAATGATCCAACTTAGGATGTCAAGCCTATAATCCACTCGTTATTAAGGAGATATGAACAATATATTCAACAAACAAATAAGTATGCCATATAATGATCAAATAGTTCTAGGAATCTCCTCTAGAATATTATTTCTAGCTAAGATATCAATATATGTACCAAAAGGAGTGAGAGAGAGTGGACAAGCTTGCTAAACTCCAATAGTACTATAGATGGTTTAGGAAGTGTCATATGTTGTATAATATTAATATTTGACTATTTTATAGTCTCAAAACTACTTTACTAACAATTTCCCATAGATCTAAAGCTCTTAACCTTTCAAGGAGAAGATACATGGGGATAATATCAAAGGACTTATGAAAGTTAATAAAGCAACAATAAATTGGTTTACCTTTATGACACACTTCCTCAAAATGCCTCACAAAATATAATATGATCAATTTTCTAGTGGTGATATCTAAAACCATTTTGACTGTGTACATGGAGCTTAAATTTCTCAAAAAAAGAGGGCATGCATGCTTCTAGAATAGTGGCGTAAATATTGGATGATGTAATTATTATATTCTTGTAATTATTAGGGTCAAGAGGTTTACTAGACTTGTAGATATGATTAATTAACTAAGAAGACTAGATTTACTACTTCATCAAAAGATCAACAATGAATGAACAATGTACTCAAGCTACATAAGTTTCAAGAATTTAAATTTTAATCAACCATCATCACCATCTTATTTATTAGTTTGTACTTTATAAGATGTCTCTTTCACTTTCAGAAGTAAATAAGTTACAAGAAGATGATGAAGATGTGGGGGAAGGTATTGTGATTTTAGGATCATTAGGAATGTGAATATAATTTAAAGGCATGTTGGAACCAAATGTAAATGTCAAAGATACAAAACATTTCCTATGAAGAAATATGGCAAGCCAAAAGAGCTTAGAATCATTATGTAATATAGTAACATTTTAAAACAATATGTAAAAAGGAATTGTTATCTTTATACCATAAAAGAAGTAATATCTTATAATAAATCTCAACACCAAGAAAAGTATATGTTGATTGTGCAATGAGAGTGTTTACATTCTTCATCAAACCATTTATAAAGATACATATTGGGGTGGTACACTTTTATTCTTTCCATGATGCATCCTTAACTATTAGTACCTATCTATGGGTCATTAGTTTTTACCTCATGGTTTATTTGCTCTTCTTTAATGCAATAGTGGTATTTAAAGAGAAACTAGACTTCATTATAGATCATTCTAAATCTCATTTCAATTTGTATAATTTTATTTTGAACTACTAACCATATTTTTAGGAGTCTTGACCAAAGCTAAAAATGTATCCATGAAGTGAAATCAAATTCTTGATCTCAAAACTATGCTTTAGATTATCTAAATATTGTAAAAATATTTGTAGATAATCCCATGTATGATTTCAAATAGAAAATTTATCATTAACAGACATCATGTACATTATAACCCTATTCAATGATAAACTATTCCATTGATGATGAAATCTAAGAATATAAATATGAACTGAATTCATAAATTTAAAACAAAAAATGAACCATCTAAACGCCAAGGTTTCCAAATATTTATAACGTAATATTGTTAAACATTACGTTATTGTCTCTTTTTATGAATTGTCTATGAAACATGTTAAAATTGGAGAGCTTGACAATATTTCATTGTCTTGAAATATATGGATCCAAAGATATTTAAATAGATAACATGTCTGAAGAGTGTTGAACACATCGAAATGTTGAGAGGGGGGGTTTGAATCAATGTATACTAAAACTTAAACAAATCCATTTGTAGATTAAACATCAAATCACATTATTTTAAATAAGAATAGAAATAAAAACATGCACCATAGAAGGACACTAATATTTTTACACGGAAAACCCAATGAGGTAAAAACCATGGTGAGTGGTAACTCACAATATATGAAGCTCACTGTATACAAAAAATATAATATTATTTAAGGCTCACTACCTATGGACTTGTAGACAAAGGTGCACAACCTTAGGGTAAGATACAAGTACCTACTGATGAGACCCATTACTTGATAGTAAGATACATAAAAAATACAATGAAACCATGAACATTAACTACTATAAAAGAAGCATCTAACATATGCTAATGTTGTAGTCCCTTTTTTGCATAATTACACTATCATATTGACTTCACACACTTCGTATTCAAAGTATTGCACATTCTCTCTCATATCAATTCACAAATGATCTTTTTCTTCTATAATATCCTCTATAACAAGTAAAAACACTAATTAGGTCGATTCTAGGATGACCTATAAAATGAAACATGTGATATTACATAGGTCAACTCCAAACATATACATTATAAAGTGAAATAAGTTGTGTATCACAACACATGGCATAACAGGGCCCAAATACATGACAACACATCCTTCAAAGAAAACTTAACTAATCAAAACCAACCACAAATGAAGGAAACCGGTATGTTGGCTCAAACAACATCAACACCACAAAAATTGTCAAATGTTCATCTTTACACCACCAGGGAGAAACCAAAAACATCATGTGGACCAAGATATTAACAATGTAGGTAATTAAAAACATCCTTACACCTTCTCCTAAAGAATCTAATCATCATATGTTGGCACAAATGAAGAAACCTATTGAATATGCAAGAATAGCTTGCATTCCAAATAGATTGTGACATAGATCAACACTTAAGATATCCTCAAGTGTATGAACACATATGGATGAACCCATTCACCTCTTTGAACATATCCTCAAGTCAGAAAAACCATACATATCACTCTAGAGGAATGTAGATTAAACTAGAGAACATCTAAGACACTTAACTTTGCTATTCTACAATCTGGAAAACTGTTACATCTAACTCTTTTTGTAGAAATCCACATAAAATGAAATTATAGGAATAACCTCTTTACTAGCTGCTAAACTCAATTTTAGAACTATACCACCATATCATGCAATGCAGAGGAATGTGTCTAAAAACTAGTGTCACTAACAAAGGAAAATATGCAAATTTTCACACTTGTTTGGGCCCTCTTAATTAAATTGGACTTAATTAGGCCTTAATAAGCCTTAGTATTCATCTACAAGCCTAATAAATTACATATTTTGAAGGGGAAACCTGCTAATAATTAATACCAAAACATAACACTTTACCTTGAGTAATTTGTGTTCTAGGAATAGGGACCTAGGACCCATTCGCCTCTGGGTGAATGGGTCCTCCCTAGGCCTTTGAACCTAAATTTAAAGAATCTTTTTGGTGGTATTTTAAGGTCCCTAAATCCATATTTCACTATCAGCTTGTGATATTTGAATTTTGAAAAATTAAGGATACATACCTATAACTATGAGGTTATTTTCTAAGTTCCACCTAGATTTTCAAGAGAACTTTTATGAGATTTACAAGAGCGTTCCATGAGAATTTTATATGAGAGAATTCCTAAGGAAAATATTGTGATCAAAAGAATTCAAGAGCAAGTATATCAAAGACTTATTGCAACATTCAAGATTCATTCATCATGTCAAAGTCTTTTTGCATCATGCATGTTTTTGGAGTTGACATTGTGATGTAGGTTTCAACATCAAGTTCAAACATTCAAAGCATTATTTCAAGTATCAAGATTCAAATCCATTGAATCCATTTCATGCAAGTCTCATACCTTCTAAGATCTCCATTACCAAGTTTTATTCAAGGGTTTGTTGAGTGGTAACATAGCATTGTTCATTGTTCATTCCCTCTTTCATGTTTTATTTCAATTCAAGGTTTAATTACCCAAATAGAGTTGGACCAAGGAAAACCCCCATTCACCAAAAAACAAAAAAAGGCTCTTGTGTTTGTGTTGCATAGTTAGGTTGAAGAAGGATTGGGGACCTTTTGATGTGCAAGATTGGAAAAATTGTAAAGTTGTCAAAGTTGTCGAAGTTTTTGTCAAATCAAGGAATCTAACCTACATATCTGATTTCTAACTTGTTGAAACTGAAACTTGGAAAAAATCAAAATCTATAGATCAACATCAGAGGCTCTTGAAAGTAGTTAAAAAATCGTAACAAAAGATCCATTCACCCATGGGTGAATGAGTCCTAGATAGCCTCCTGAAAGTGACTTTTGGTGACTAGTAAACATTATTATGCCCTTCTTAGATCTACAATCAGTTTTTTGTTTCTGTCAATATTGAGCTTTATATTGATGTTTCAAGTTTGAATTGGCATAATTGTGTATATTTTCTATTTTTAGTTTTTCTCCCAAAAGTGCTATTTGAGCTTGACCCCCATCCTCAAAGCATAAAGAAATCTAGAGATTCTCAGATCGAGTTGATTCACATAAGGGTTGTTAGTCAATTCTTTGTGTGGATCTTATTTCCTAATAAAATAGGGAGAAATAGGTCCCTCATTTTTCATCAAATCCATTGTAGTGAACTTACCATAACCTATTTTTTGTTATTTCAGTGACTATCTTAATCATGACCATACCATGCTTTTAGAAAGACACATTGTCACCTTATGCATCTACTAGGACTTTCAAATTAAATTTCCTTAAACATGTTTACCCCAAGTTCATCTATTTCAAACCATTTTTCTCAAATCTCCCACCATTTCATCAACAATATACAAAAAAAAACTATACAAACATAACATCATGTTTACATCAGTGAAAGCACATATTGAGTTAGCATCAATGAAAACACATATTTCCAACAATCTCCCCCTTTTTCCTTGATGGTAACACACATTTATCTAAAATTCTTATTTTGCTCCTTTCTCTCTCAATTGATAAGGAAATCATTAACACACTCGGGTATGTGCAGGATCATGATGGGCCAAAAAGTGGCGATATGATGGGTATTTGTAGGTTATGTGGCTGACAACTATTTTTTACCCAAAATAAATGAAACAAAAAGGGTTTTTCAAGGATATTCTTACCTTTCCACCAATATAAATTATTCTTTAATTTGAATTTAATAAATAATTATTATTCATTTTCTATTTGAATTATGACTAAATTCCTGATTGATAGGCTAATTGAAAAACATCTATAGCTTTCAAATGGTATCACATTTTTTGAATCCAAAACATGCATCACATTCTATGCTCCACATAATATATGATTAAAAAAATTAAAATTGAATTTCATGAAGTTTTGACCAAGTTAAGGTGGTCAGACATACGAGTTTTTATATTTTCTAAAATTTGTAATAAAAAATTCATAATTAATTATTTACTTGGAAAAAAATTACAAAAAAATATGCATCACATCCAAACATGAGTCCTCTACTTATATCTAAAATCTTATAAAAATATTATCATTTTATTGTGGTTAGGGTGGTCAAACAGACACCTACTTCTTATTTTTTCCCTGAAATTTAAGTTCTACTACATTAAAATTTCAAATTTTCACCAAATAGATTTTTTTCTTTTTAAAATAAACCTCGTAGTTTAGAAAATACATTCAATTTTCTACATATTCTATTCTTACATATTTTTGAAATAATATAGATAAGTTACTCAAATTTTTATGTCAGGTTTCCTAACTCTGATTTTTCTAAATTTTTTGCCACTTAAAGGCTTGTTTTTTCCATGATGATCCTGCGCATACCCACTCTTCTCCTTTGACATCAAGGATGAAGGAAAAAATATCTTCTACTGATAATAGCCCAAAAAACTATAAAAAATCCCTCTTACTATATGCTCTCTACAAAAATACACTCTCTTGATCTATGGATATGCACCAAAAACTGATGCTATATATCTTCAAGAAAAGGCAAAAAGATATTGCACTCTTCCAAAACTATATAGAGACAAAATTGTCTTATCTACACCTCTTCAACTCCCTTGGAGGGTAGGTTCTTGTAAGTTACCTTAAGGTGTGCTAGAGTTGCAAGCTATTTTGATTTTTCTGAGGTAAGAATATGATTTGGACATTCAAACGACATGTATAAATCCTCAGCCTCATTCATGTACTACTTGGAGCCTTCATTTTTTTATCAATCTTTTCTACCTCAGAGCAAACTATTTCTTTATTTTTTCTCTTTTATCTTGGAGCAATGACAACTACAAATAAATATTTTCTATTTGAGATCTTGTTGATCCATCCTTATCCTTTGATTGATCATATATCTCAACCATTTGTATGATTCCTGACTCAATGGAGTCAATATGATCTTTGATGCTCTTGGTAGAATTTGGCCAATTGAAGAAAAACTGATCTATAAACCAATGACTTCATCTACGCATTCCTTAAACATCTTCATATTCTCTTACAATTTATTGTGTGAATTGGCACACCAGTTATATGCATTATCCATTCTTTTGTCATTTATCTTCCTCAATACCTCTTGTTCTACCTTTTTCTCCTTGTGAGAGGAATGATCTTTGAAAGAATCTGTTAAAAGTTTCAACTTTTGTTCTTGAGGAAAAGAAGAATCAATTTTTTCCTTAGGTAAACTTTCCTGAATAATCTTCACTACATCAATTAATCCACTCTTCTTCAAATGTTCATATAGAATCTCCTTCCTTGCAGAAGTATGCACAATATGAGCCGTAACTTATAAAGGGGATAAATATTTGACAAGTCAGCGTTTCCTTCATGAGCAGGAATTTGCAGAAGTTGCAGTGTCACCATATGTTGAAACTGCATCTTCAAAGTCAATAAGTTCTTAAAAGAATCTAATGATGAAGACCCCTAACCTAATCCATAAAAGCATCTTTCTCCCTAAGTATCTTTTTTATTGCATCCTGAACTTTCTCAGGATTATCCTCTTTCTTCTGCTAATCATTCTCCTTCTCCTTCTATTATTCTTTCTCTTTTTTCCTTTTCTATCTCCATACCAATGACTTCATGTTTATCATGCACATTGGAGACATCTTTTCCTTCTTTCTATCAGGAGAATCCTTGTACTTCTTATTAAACAGATATATCTTGCACATTTCTATTATCTAGAGGAGGTATATTTTTTATTTTGTTGTTCATCTAGAGGCACTTGTTCATTTACTTCAACATTAGTTTCATGCATTTTTGGGGGCTCTTTTGAATCAACATCAACTTCACTTTGTAATTCATCAATTATTTTCTTTGTATCATCTTCAATTTCACTTTGAATCTTCCTTTTGATGTCTTCATCCATGCACATCAGAAGATCTATTCTTCTCTTGGTGTGGAGCTCCTTAGCTTGTCTTTGGACTATCTTATCCTTTTCTTCCTAGGAAACAAAGATCCTAGCCTTGTCAATTTCTTGTAGTTTTAGCTCTTCATCAACCTTAATGGCATATTCTTTTCTTAGTCTTAAAGCCTCAACTAGGCTATTAGGAGCTTTGTCTACAATGACATTGAAGGGAATGTTTTTCTTCAACATTTATTTAATGACTTATTTTTCAATTTTATTTTTTCCCTTCAGAGAAACATCCAGATGCAGCTCCATTGTATCATTTAATAAACCATATTTAACAATTTCATTAAAGATTGCACCAAAATATAGAGGGTAATGTTTGACTAGAGGAGTCTTCTTAGTCTTTTCCTCAACAATCTCCTTTCTTTTCTTTTTTTCCAAGGAGATTTCTTCTTCTTCTATTTTTCTTTTTCTTTTCTCTTTTCTCCTCAACACAAAAGATTATAATTCTTCTTCATCATCCTCTTCATCATCATCCACATACAGTATTAATCTTTTCCATTTTTTCCTATTGCTTATGTTTTGGCTTCTTCCTCTTTGTTTGCATGGGTACCTTAGTAGAAACCCTCCTTCTAGGAGGAGTTTGAGAAGGTATGAAAGGCTTAGGAGTAGTGGTGGAAGGGATAGACCTACTTGACCTTCTAGGAGCATGAGGAGTGGAAGAAGTAGTTTGTGATATTCCCATAGAATCCTCAGGAGTTCCAAACATCTTTTCCAACCTTCTCACCATATTTTGTATTTCCCATCTTCTCCACCTTTTCCTCTACCTTCTTAATCAATTTTTTGGTTATCTCATCATACATTCCAAACCTCTCAAGAGTGGGATCCCTAGGTTTGCTAAGAAAAATATCAGCATATGCAATCTAGTCAAGTCTAGAGGCCTCATAAGGAAACTTTATGATCCATGAAGTTCTTGGTTCAAACAGCCTCCATATAACAATTGTATTTATCCACCATAAAATTCATATCATTATTGTATCTCTCCACAACTTGTGAGGGTATCCTATCCCTCTTCTTTATTTAATTTTAAAATTCTTTGAAGAAACCCCAAAACATTGTATCACATTGTTTGATATCCGAAAAACTATGCATGTGGTCCCTAATATGATGCGTAACAAGAATATACCTTCTCTAGATCGCATTCTTCAAACTAGGTAATTCCTTCATGAAATAGAACATAATAAATATAATTAGAGTGCCATACTAGAAACTGTGGCATGAATCCTTGGTTCTCTACAAAATTTCCAAAAACTATTATCCCAAGAGCCCACAAAGATCATAGTCCTTTCCTTCCTTCACCATTTGATGAGAAGTATAGATGTAGATAGAGGTAGCACACCCTTCCTTATTTGTGTAATAAACCTTGTATGGGATTCCCATTGTGTCATACTATACCCCTAGGTTAGAGATGTCATCCATAGTTAGGATTCTTTTTGTTGATTTTTTCTCCTTTAAGCTTCATAACCTCTTCATTCTACATGGCCTTAAGTGCCGACACAAGTTTAATGGAGCACAATCCAGTCATAACCCGCATGGCTTCCTTTATAATTAGGTATGGTTGATCAAGCCAAAATGTATCTTCATGGATCTGGCTCAAGGTGATTCTAAAACATTCATCTTCATGGAAAAAGTTGGGGAAATCCTCTACACATCTAACCATTTTGTGTCTATATTTGCATAGTTTAGTTTGAGCTAAAAATCATCACCCAAGAGATGATTTCTTTTGAACTCTTCAAACTTTAGATGATTGTACTTATTTTACTATGAGTGAATATAGATGTGCACATCTTCACTATGAAGCACATTGATTGCAATGTGAGAAACACTATGTCCTTGTTAGTCATAGTAGATATGTATGAATGTTTCTTAAATTTTTACCTTGGCTTCTCAAAAAATTCAATAAATATTGGTGTAACCATGATAACACTTTCTAAAACTAGGGTTTTTTAAGAAAATATGAGAAAAACCTTTGAATAATACCTTTAGGGTTTCCATGCAAATTCACTGAAAACCTTCTTCACTTCCTTAGCTATTGCACACACTTAATATCATTTGAATGAGATCAAATTTGATCAACTAGGGATAAAATAATCTTCACAGGTCTACCCTAGTTGCTTTGCATTATATGCATTTTGTTTTTGACACAAGAAGCTTCTTCATTAAGTTTTGTGATATCCCCAAGATCCATGATCATTCAACAATCTTCCACAGAGAGTGTATTTTCTCCAAAACCTTGAGAAAATGCCATAATATCACTAGCTAGACATATCCAAGTCACCATTAGCTATTATGCTGAAGACTTCACTGTCTTGTGTGTTACAAGGGTTTGAAAATATTTGCAATTGTAACTCCCCTTGAGACAATATTTTCTTCTAGTTTCTAGAGGATCCATCTACACAAGGAAAAGGTACAAATTCATTCTTTACTCTAGTCTCTTCCTTCTTCTATCATAGCTTCTTCATTTCCTTCTTTTACTACTTAGTGCCATTCTTCTTTTGAGGATAAAAATTTCTTACATTCTTTCCCTTGTAGAACCTCATAATATGTGCAGGTTTATTACAGCTGTAGTAGGTGGTACTAGGCTATGGAGCATAGTTACTTCTTTTCACATTAGATATAAAATCAACAACCCTATGACCAAATTGGTTACATTTGTAACAATAACCATAGAAGGATTGAGAAGTCATTCCATTATTCTTATTCACAAAACTATTCTACATCCCTTTACTTTTGCATTTCATTAGCCTTATGACAAATCTTATTGTAAGCATAGCATTGACCATGAAATGGTTGAGAGTTCATACCATTGTACCTTGGAGGTATAAATGAGTATTGATTCATCTTTCTTTTGCATTCAATAGCCTTATGTCCAAAATTATTGCAAGAATAGAAATAACCTTGAAAATATTGATTGAAGCTAGTAGGGGCATGCTATCTAGTTGGTGGAGGAACTCTTCAAGATTCAAGTTTATCTCCAGACAGGAATGAATCCACCTTCTTTCTTGCTGCCATGATTTGTCTTTGCATTTCCATAGGATATCTTCTTAGGTTCTTCAATGCAAGCTTTCTCCTCCTTTGTTTTAGACTTACCTTCTACTTTGAAGTTATCATACAAGTTTGTAGATGCACTGGTTGTAGTAATTTTCCCCTTTTCAAAACCAAGACCATATTTTTATTTTGATGGATTTTGAGAGGGGTATGTGCAGGATCATGATGGGCCAAAAAGTGGCGATATGATGGGTATGTGTAGGGTATGTCGCTAACGACTTTTTTTTAACCCAAAATTGATGAAATGAAAAGGGTTTTTAAAGGAGATTCTCAGCTTTCCACCAATATAAATCATGCTTTATTTTGAATTTAATAAATAATTATTATTCATTTTCCATTTGAATTATGACTTAAGTCTCGATTGATAGGCTGATTGAAAAACATCTATAGCTTTCAAACAATATCACATTTTTTGAATCTAAAATATGCATCACATTCTATGCTTTACATACTATAAGATTAAAATTTAAAAAAATTGAATTTCATGAAGTTTTGACCAAGTTGAGGTGGTCAGACATACGAGTTTTTATATTTTTAAAAATTTGTATAAAAAATTCATAATTAATTATTTACTTAGAAAAAAATTACAAAAAAATATGCATCACATCCATACATGAGTCATCTACTTATATCTAAAATCTTATAAAAAAATATTATAATTTTATTATGGTTAGGGCGGTCAGACAGACACCTACTTATTTTTTCCCTAAAATTTAAGTACTACTGCATTGAAATTTCAATTTTTTTTTTTAAAACAAAGGGGTAAAAACTTTATTAGAAATCAAAAAAGAGCATTACAATAATAACCACGGGACCCAGTCCCAGAAAACAAGGCGAAAACCCCACAACATAAAACAAAATCAACTATCCCCATGTATCCTCCTATCCTCTTCCAAGAACCGGTCTAAATCCAGATGCAGCTCAGGGTTAACTTGATCCCAATCTCAACCTTCCAACCACTATCTTGTTCAGAGGCCCATTTGGCCAAGCAGTCAGCAGCATGATTCCACTCCCTTGGGATGTGAACAAAGGATGCCTCCTCCATCCGAGAACTAACTTGAAGAATCCGTTGAACCACCGAAGCCAATTGCCAATTTATATCAGATATCTTTCGCTCATTCAAGAGATTAATCAAAATCTGTGAATCAGCTTCACATATAACCTTTCTCCATCCCAAAGCAAGGGCCCTCTCAATAGCATGAAGAATTGCTAGACCCTCCATGAAGTTAACAGTCTTCACCCCCTCATGTATAGAGAATAGAAAAATCACCGAACCAGCTGAGTCCCTGCCAACCCCACCAATTCCAGCAGGCCCAGGATTTCCCCTAGAAGAACCATTAGTATTGATCTTTAAAAATCCATTGGGAGGAGGTAACCACCTTCCAACCCGTTGGACCCTCTTTTTCCCATGCCTACAGTTCCTAGAACTGACAAAAGATGAATGAATTTCTTGAAGACCTAGTCTGGCCACCAACTCAGCATCACCTCTCTCCAAGGGGAAAACCACATCACATTTAGCTAAAACAGACTCCTGCACCATTCCAAGCATACGCATCCAAACTTGCCGACCCACCAACTTCTGATCACGAAAAATTCTGCGGTTCCGCTCCAACCAAATCTGCCAAAGCAGAAAGGTAGGGCCCACGAACCAAACTTCCTGCAAAAAGGAAGCCATAGAAGGAGGTCTTCCCATACTATCCCAGAATTCAACCAAAGAGCACGCATGAATACAGGGAAGCTTCCACACCTCCCACCACCAATGCCAAAGCTGCACAACAAAGGGGCACCGAAAGAACAAATGTGAAGAATCCTCTTCCGCTCCCCCACACAAAACACAAATTGAAGGTCCTTGAAATCCCCGTTTACGAATGTTATCCTAGGTCAAGCACCTATTCCAAGCCAAAGTCCAAACAAAGCAGTTGCATTTAGGCCACGAGAGTTTATTCCACACCCTTTTCCACCAATGAACCTCTGCCCCAGTTAGCTTCTGAGCCAATAACACCTGATAACCAGAAGCAACAGAGTAAACCCCCTTAGGATTATGGGTCCAAGCAAGAATATCTTCTTCCAGAAGAGAACTACAACTCCTACTATGAAGAATCTTGTGAAGCTCAGCACTTTCTTCCGCAAGTCCCAAATCTGGCCACTCTGCGGGATCCTTCCAATGAGCTACCTCCAACTGACCAAAAGAAGCAACAGACTTGAAGTCACTCACCCTAGCCCAGCCAGCCTCGAGAAATCTTTGGCACAAAGGAAGTAGATTGGGGAACTGAGAAGTAAGTGGAGGGAATCCATCCCAAGAATCCGACCAGAAGAGAGCTTCAGTTCCTCGTCTACAGATCCAAAATAAACCTTCCTTAATAAGCTTTGCACCCTTCTGAAGAGTATTCCAAATCACTGAACCTTTCCCCTCAAGAGGGTAACGAGGAAGATCCTGCCGTGGAATCCCCAGGAAATACTTATGAGATAATATCCTGGCCCACGGCTGATCCTGTTCCACACACCATCTCCAAAATAGCTTAGCAGCCACAACCACTCCAGATAATGCAGACTGTCGAAGACCAAGACCACCAAATTGCTTTGGGCTGCACACAACATCCCACCTAACTAGGCTCCACTTGGAAGAAGCCAAACTTCCCGCCCATAAGAACTGCCTTTCAAGAGAATCCAACTCCCTCAAAAAACCCATCGGAGCCACCTGAAGCATACATCTGTAGGTAGGGAGAGCCTGCACCACCGACTTGAGAAGTTGAACCCGCCCCGCAAAAGACAACCATCTGTGGGTCCAATGATTAACTTTTGCACGAGCTTATCAATAATATTCTGCCAAGAACCCTTGGGAAGATGGCGAATAGAAATTGGGAAACCCAGATAAGTCAAAGGGAGAACCCCTATCTTGAAACCTTAAGATATTAGCAATTCTTCTCTGTATGGGGCTCGGCGTGTTGAAGAAGAATATGGAAGACTTCTCCTCATTAATCAATTGTCCTGAAGCAACAAGATATATGTCCAACACCTGCCTCAAGTTAGTAGCTTCCCTAACAGTAGCCATCCCCATCAGGGCAGTATCATCAACAAACTGCAAATGAGATTGCGGAGGCAAGTCTCCACCCCATCGCCAACCTTGAATGATGCCAAGCTCCACCCTTCTTTTCAACAAACGACCAAGGCCTTCCACAAGAAGCAGAAAAAGATACGGAGAAAGAGGATCCCCTTGGCGCAAACCCCTAGAGGCACCAAAAAGTTCAGAATGATCTCCATTTATCAAAACTGAGAAGGAAACAGATGTGACACAGCTCATGACCCATTGGATCCACTCCTCACCAAAACCAAAAGCAACAAGGATCTTCTGCAAAAAAGACCATCTAACCCTGTCATAAGCCTTAGCCATATCCAGCTTAATGAACATAGCCTTCTCATGGGAGTTGTCCATGGAGTGGATGGTCTCCGTAGCAATGACAACCCCATCAAGAATCTGCCGACCTGCCACAAATCCACTCTGTTCCTCCGAAATCAACACTTTAAGCCACTTCTTCAGTCTCTCAGCCAATAACTTTGAGATGATTTTATAAGCCACATTGCAAAGAGAGATAGGCCGGAACTGAGATAACCTATCAGCCCCTTCACACTTGGGTATGAGAGCAAGGAAGGTGGAGTTCAGAGCACGAAGCATCTGTTTATTCCTTTGGGACTCAAGGACAACAGCCAGAAGATCCAACTTTATGATATCCCAGAATTCCTGAAAAAATTCAATCGGGAAACCATCGGGACCAGGAGCTTTACCCTTCTTCATCTGAAACACAATCCCCTCCAGCTCATCAAGAGAGATATCTTTCATCAAATACTCATTCGCCTCCCTGGAGACCAACTGAGGAATACAAGAAAGAACCTGTGCTTCCTCAACAGAGCCCCCTTGTGAATCCTCCCTAAATAAAGTAGCAAAATACTGAGATGCCTCAGCAGAGATTTCTTGAAACGAGGCAAGACGTTCACCCCTATCATTCACCAGAAAAGGAATGGAATTACCATGCCTCCTATCCTTCACAGAATTGAAGAAGAAGGCGGTGTTTTTATCACCTTCCTGTAACCATTCAACCCGGGCCTTTTGCTTCCAATAGATTTCTTCCCGCAATTCAAATTCCTCAACCACTTTCAAAGTCTTAGCCTCCTCCCTTAGAAGATCCTCAGAGGCCCCATTCTCACGAATCAACCGCGTAATATTATTCAACTCCTCCTGTGCGGCAACCTTAGCATGAAAGATATTACCAAAACATCGCCGATTCCACCTTTTAAGCTGATATTTGACAAACTGAAGAAGCTTGGAGAATGTGTACATTGCCGTACCAAAAGTTGGTCTACCAATCCGCCACCACTCAGCCACATAATCATGAAGAGTGGGATCCCGTAACCACATAAGCTGGAACTTGAATGAGGGAGACCGAGGCCCCCGTGCAGAGATAATACTAAGCTTAATAGGCCAATGATCAGAACCTCTCCAATCAAGAATTTCAGATCGAGTGGACCATAAGTTTCCAACCCAATAACAGGAAACCAAGAAACGATCTAGCCTCTCAGCAACACAACTCTCACCAATTCTCCTATTATTCCAAGTGAAGCGACCATTACTAGGTAGAACATCAATAAGATTTAATTCAGAAATGCTATCTCTGAATAACAGAGCAGAAGGCTCCAACCTAGGAATTCCACCTCTTTTCTCAGACAATTCCACAATAGCATTAAAATCGCCAGCCATAACCCACGGATGGTAAGGAGCTAAGCTACGAACAAAACGAAGATGGGACCATAGAAGTTGTTTACCCAGAAACTCAACAGGAGCATACACATTAGAGAGGAGAATACACTCACCAGTCTCATACCAAGAGGCGACAAGGGATATAGAGGATCTAGAGGACATCCACCATAGGGGGAAAATCTTCCGAGGGTTCCAAAAGCAAGCCACCCCTCCAGAAGCACCAAGAGCCCCCACACACTGGCATTCACCATATTTCCACAGCTTAGGAGCCATGGCCAACATATTATCTACAGATAATTTAGTCTCCTGAAGAAAAAGAACATCCGGAGAATGATTCCTAACCAAATCACGAACAGCTTTTTGTCGAGGGCCACTGTTCAAGCCCCTTACATTCCATGAGAGAACAATCATTTCTGGGGGCATGAAAAATGTGAATCAAGAGTCTTGACTGACCCTGACTCCACCAAAGTTTCCCCAGTTAATTTAATCTTCTCCATATCCTTTTTCCTTCCCAGCTTGGAAGTCCTGTCACCAACCCCTTTCTTCAGTTCATTTTGCTGAATACCTAAACGAGAGGAGGCCAAAGAGCTCTTCCCCACATCCTTGCCACCTTTCAGGGGCAATGGGGAGCCACCTCCACCACTCTTCGAAGCTCCAATAGAAGATTCTTGTTCAGTCTGGACAATCAATTGTTGATCCGTATCCATCTGCCCAACCCCAATCTCCTGCACATCCTGCATGGCCTCCAATGGTGGCCCATCCTGTCCTGTACCCAAAGTTCCCTGATCCAAGTTCAGCAACCCCGGATTCACTTCCTCCTGGCTGAGATCATCCAGCACCTCAAACCTATTAAAAGTTTCATCATCCTGCCTCTCCCTCAAGGTCCGCTTCTGGCCCCGATTCCTATTGCGAGCCTTAACAGGGACATAACCATCATCTCCATTACCATCACCCGGAATAGGCTCCTTACCATTATCAGTCCTAGGAGGATTACGAGAAGGCTGAGAAGGTTGGGGCACCACAGGCTTAGCCCTAGGGCACCTACGCTGCAAGTGACCATATTCATGACAAAGACGACACCGAAAAGGTAGGGTTTCGTAATCTAGCTGTTGAACCCAAGTATATGATCCAGCACTCACTTCAACAGAATCTGGCAGTGGCTTGCTTAAATCAATTTCTACACAGATACGAGCAAAAGTCATTACCTTTTTATACTGCGTCTGTTGTGAAGACCCAATAGGTTTACCGAGCATTGAAGCCACCAAATGCAACACATCATCCCGCCAACACTCAACTGGAAACCACGGCAACCGAACCCAAACTGGAATCCGACTCGGTATTGCCTCAGTCGGGTTGAAGCCAGCATGCCATGGCTTGATAAACAAACCCACCTGGTTATAAAAATAGGGGCCACCCTCGAAGACCTTATTCCGATCTGCCATGCAATCAAAAGAGACCATAAAAAAGTTGTTCGCAAGGAGCCTAATCTCCATCTCCCCCTCCGGCATCCAAGTCCGTTGAGCCCAGGATTCCAAAAAATGCAGCGAGACTCTCAAACCCATGAACTTGCAATAAAAAGAGTGCCTTGAATAGTATTCAATATCATCTGCAAGCATTTCCATCGGGATAATCAGCTTCGGTCGCTCTTTGCATCTTTCCAAACACCCATTAATCTTCGTAATTCGGGAACCATTAACCGATCCTAGATCATTCATCTCCATCTCTGAAGAAAACAGCGTATTATCAAAAACATTCACTCCATGCGCCGAAGGCTTCGAACCAAATGCTGAACGGAAATCCAATTTGGGGCTAACCCCAGATGTTTCCCCACCCGGCATAGCAAAAAACAAGATCCCCAGCAGGCATGCAAACCCCCAGGACACTTTAGCAAGAAATGGAAAAAAGAAAAGACCCCAAGGGCAGGATCAAAACCCTTCCACCCACAAGCCACCCAAACAGTAGCAAGAAGGCCTCCAGAAAAGAAAAAACCCCACCACCACAGCCCCGATAGCTTCAAAAAACCCTACCCACAACGCAGAAGCGAGCAACACACAAAGAACGAGCTAGGGCACGGTCGCCCTAGCTCGGCTTGCAGAGCATGCAAACGCCATCCGAAAGTATTTTATGAGTCATTTTAGAAATTGAAATTTCAAATTTTCACCAAATAGATTTTTTCTTTTTTAAATAAACCTAGTAGTTTAGAAACTAAATTCAATTTTCTACAAATTCTATTATTACATATTTTTGAAATGATATAGATAACTTATTCAAATTTTTATGTCAAGTTGCCTTACTCTATTTTTTCTGAATTTTTCACCACTTAAGGGCCTATTTTTTCCATGATGATCCTGTACATACCCAAAGTTAATCAACTCATCAAGAATTATAGAACATCCTTTAATTTTTAATCCCTTGTCAATTTTCTCCTTTTCTTTTTCCAAATATTTTCTCAGAATGATAATCTCTTCCTCAAGCTTTGAGCATTCAATTGCTTTACCATTGAGCTTGGTATTCAAGCAATCCTCAATCTTCTTCCCTTTTTCAACTTTAATAACTTTCAAATTAGAGATCACATCTTTTTCCTCCTTGAGTTTAGTCTCACATCCTTTACCTCCTTTCATTTGAGCTTTTAATTTTCCAATTTCTTCTTTTGATTCTCTATTTTTCAAGCATGCACTCATATTTCAAATTTAATGTTTTTGCATCATCTAGATCTTATAGAGTAGAATAGAGTTCTCCTTCAAAATCTACCCCACAATCTTCTAGACCGATGTCCCAACCTTTAAGTTTCATTGAATCTAGATCCAGTTCTAGAGAAAAAATATCATTGATAATTAATTTAGATCCTATGTGTTCAAGTGTAGGATTTTCCTCAGCTATTAGGCTTCTCAAAGGAACTTGGATCTAATACCAATTGTTGAACACACCAAAATGGTGTGAAGGGGGGTGAATCAACATATACTAAAACTTAAACAACTCCATTTGTAGATTAAACATCAAATCAAATTAACTAAAAGAAGAATAGAAATGAAAACATGCACCACAAAAGGGCCCCAAAATTTTTACATGAAAAACCTAATGAGGAAAAAAACATGGAGAGAGTTAACTCATAATATATGAAGCAAGCACTACTTACAAAGGCTCATTACTTATGTACTTGTAGGCTAAGGCACACAACGTTAGGGAAAGATACAAGGACCTACTGAAGAGGCTCACTGCTTGATAGTATACATGAAAATTATAATGAAAACATGAACATGAACTATTATAAAGGAAGCATCTAACATATGTTTATGTTGCAGTCCCTTTTCACATAATTAAGATTCCATAATACTAACTTCACACACTTCATGTTTAGCATACTACACACTATCTCTCATATCAATTCATAAATGATTTTTTTCTTCTATAAATACCCTCCACAACAACTCAAAACACTAATTAGGTTGGTTCCAGGATGACCTATAAAATGAATCATGTGATATTACATAGTTCAGCTCCAAACATATACATTATAAAGTGAAATAAGTTGTGGATCACAACACATGGTATAATAAGGACCAAATACATAAAAACACATCCTTCAAAGTAAAATTAACTAATTAGGACCAACCACAAATGAAGGAAACCAGTCTATTGGCCCAAACAACATCAATACCACCAAAATCACCAATTGTTCATCTTTACACCACTAAGGAGAAACCCAAAAAATAATGTAGAAAAAGATGTGAATAATGCAGGCAATAAAAAGCATCCTTACAACCTTCTCCTAAAGAATTTGATCATCGTATGTTGGCATAAATAGAGAAACCTACTAAATATGCAAGTACAAAGCATTTTGAATAGACTATGACACATCAACACTTAAGATATAGCACTATGATTCATCAAAACATATGAAACACGTATGAATGAACCCATACACCTCTCTAAACATATCCTCAAGCCTGCATAACCATATCTATCACTCTAGAGGAATACAAAGCAAACTGGAGAACATCTAAGATACTTAACTCTACTATTCTACAATTGAAAAGATTATTACACCTACCTCTTATTGTATAAATTCTTATGACATGAAATTCTAAGAATAACCTCTTTAGTAGCTTCCAAACTCAACTTCAATACTACACCACCATATCATGCAATGCAGAGAAATAAAAACTAAAAACTAGAGTCACTACCTTAGGAAAATATGCAGTTTTTTCCTTAGACAATTTTTCTCTACAAAGCAATTGAATTTCATCTAACCCTTTGAAAGATGGAGAAAAACACCAACAATGTGCAACTATCTTAATCATGATCATACCATGCTTCTGAACACACATACTATCACCTTGTGCATCTGCTAGGACTTTTGTATTGAGTTGCCTCAAACATGGTGAACCCAATTTCATTTGTGTCAAACCATCTTTCTCAAATCTCCCACTATTTTATCAACAATATACAAAAAACACTATAGAAACATAACCTCGAGTTTAAATCAATGACAACACATATTTCCAAAAGAGAGATGTGTCTCTTATATTAGACATGACTCAACATGGAAAATATGGTAGTGTGTGATTAAACAGAGTTTATATGTTTTTTAACATCTCCCATAAGCTTTATTTTATTAGAGAACTTAACTAGATGATGGGGGTCAAATAAGTTAATTAGATACTCATGTAGAAAGAAAAACATTTAACATGAATTCCTTCTTGAAAGTTTCCAAACTTATATTTATTTTTAACATTTGTGATTCCCTTTGTTCATACATTTTCTTTTGAAATATTGTCAAGTTCAAAATGAATAGAAAAATTATAACTCTACAAAACCTTTCCTTTCCTCTACTCACCATTCACCATAACAAGATGCACTCCATAGTTCTATCAATGAAGGAGGTGTAGTCTAATAATTAAAAAATAAAATCATATAATACTAAATTTTTTGAAAGTTGTCACAAACACTTAAATTTGTAAAGATATCAATCAATATATTATTTACCATTTGTAGTGATATTTGTAATCAAAACCTTCATAGATTTAGTAATGATCTCTATGATCAATATTACATTGTTTTATATTTAACAATTATCTCTATTATCAATGCTATAATATTTTTGATTCAACAATGATCTCTATAATCACTGCTACAATATTTTAGATTTAGTAATGATGTTTTCCATCAATGCTATACTTTTTTAGATTAACCAGTGATTTCTACAATCAATGCTATTTTTTTATTTAACAATTATCTCAATGATCATGGCTAAATTTTTTTAGGTTTAGCAAGGGCCTTTGCTATCAACAAAACTTTTTGGATTTATCAGTGATCTATGCGATCAGTGCTATAAATTTTTAGATTTGGCAATGATATTTGTAATCAAAGCTAATTGTTTTACATATATAAGTGCTTCAATGCAAATCTCACACCTTTGTATAGACGGATTTCAAGTGGCCCTTATAATAGTTGAAGGTTTTTAGATTAAATTATATGGCTTTTATGATGATATCTAACCTCGCATTTATTTGACGATATATAATTAAATTTACTTGTGGAAAGAAAGAATAGAATATCGTAGAATGAATGGAGATAAGATGGACCAAAATAGAAAATTTATAAAATAAGGTGTAGTCAACAAGTTATTTTTTCTCTCAATAATATATACTATATGTAATTGTTTCTTATTGTTGATAGTGTATTATTTGGATATTCATAGCTCCTCAAGGTTGAGCCTAGGCCAACCATGAATGGTTAATTTTGCAAGCTCCCTCATATAGAAAGTTGTAGATAATATTTTTTATATTCTTACAAATTTATAGTACAAGTATTGCTCTAATCGAAGAAGAAATTTTTCACAAATAGCAGAGAGACTGGATAGATTCTTATCTTCTTCAAATTGGTTGATTGATGGTTATTCTATGTCTTCAATGATTCTTCCTTTTGTGGGATTAGATCACTATGCAATTGCTTTAGATTTATCCTCCTCTAATCCAAGAAAGAGCAAAAAATCATCGTTTAAATTTGAGAAAATGTGGTTCAGACATCTGGATTTTTTGCATCTGTTGCAGCAATGGTGGGTTTAAGCTCCTTTTATTGAAGGTTCAAAGTTGTTTCAGTTTTGCAAGAAGATGTCATATATAAAGCAACAAGCTAATCAATGGAACATTCATGTTTTCAAGAATATTTTTCATCAGAAAGAAAAAGTTTCTAAGAAGCTTGAACAAATAAATGAGCATATCATTCACCATGTCCTTGATCCTCAAACTTATGACCAACAATGGTTTCTTCAAGAAGAATGGGCAGACCTACTTGTAAGGGAAGAGGAGTATTGGAGACAGAAGTCTCGTGAATTGTGGTTAAGAGATGGTGATCGTAATACAAAGTTTTTTCATATGTCCGCACAAGTAAAAAAGGCCAACAATTGAATTTTTTTGATTCAGGATAGTTCTTCAGGGATAGTGCTTGATGAGCTCAAAATATGCTCATAGTTTGGATGTTATGATAAACTTTTAATGCCTTTACTTTTGTTACTTTGTGGCTGTTTAAACTCTGTTGAAACCTTTTTATTGGGGTATCCTGTAGCAAAATACTTTCATATTCCTGCAGCTTATTATGTTGACTTGATTACATTTATTGCCCCATTGACTCCCTAAATGACTGGTATATCGTATACAGTTTTTGAATGATGAAATATATTTAAATGTGTGATTAATGAACGTATATTGTGTATATTCCATATGCCTTTTCTTTCGCATCTGTTACCTTTTGTATCGTAGGTTGTTGAAGAATGATCAAGTCAAGCGCAGCCGATCTTGGCCTTATAGTAAAGTCCATTTCCTACACAACTTCGAGGAAGCTCCGACGAAGACTCTTTGACCGAAACCGTTGGGAAAGATTTTTAATGACAGTCAATCTGGAAAGAGTGGAGCACTAGATTCTCTCCGAATTGAGTTGGATGGATAAATTCATTTATGAAGTTTGTTCCTTGATTCTGGGATACACTTTACTTCCACGTCTTTCTTTGATAGGGTTAGTTAGTTAGTTGCTCTCCTAATTTTAAATAAAGTACTCCTCCTGCGCGAGTGAGAGGAGAGAGGATAGCTAGAGTAAGATAGAAGCATAGTGATAGAAAGATAGCAGATATCATGTAAGAGTCAGTATGATAATGAAAAGCATAATCTGTTTGACAAGAGACAGAGTTTGTTGTTAGTTTATATCAACAAAGCAATGTATACCATTCTATTTTTATGAATAAAGTTTGATGAAGTTCTGAGTTCAGCACCTGTGTAATCAGTAGATGCTTGCTAAGGGGGCCCACTTAGTAAGTATCTGTAGCTAGTTAGTTAGTTGTTCTTTTCTGTTGATCTCTAGTTAGCTTTCATCTTTGAAGTTTTCATACAAACTCAGTCTTATATTGCTCCTGCAGCATAGAGAGTCCATCCCTGTGACTGTTCTTGCAGCATAAGGCTAGTTCACGGTTTGTGTTTCAGTCGTAGTTGTTATGATTTCTATTTTAATCAAATTATAGTTGAGTTAAAGAATTTTGCATTACCTTCCTGTAGCGTAGATAGAATTCCTTTTCAGCATTCATTTCCGCTAAGTTTTGACTGAAACTAGTTCTTAGTGCATATATTTTTCCACGCCATTTAAAGTATACATCCCCTGGTTTGACAAGTAAATGAACGTCCATAGAGAGATATTAGTCACCTATCAGAATGTCCAATTCCCAGGAAAGGTTCTACTGTGATTTTCATATCCTTTTGTGGGCGCGACCAGTGCTTACAAAGGAGTGTGAGATTTAGAATGAAGGGATCAATTTTTTTTCAAATTTGTTATTGGCCCCTGATGATCAAAATCAGTTGTTGGATCAACAATCACAAGGTCTTTTATCTGCAATTCCAAGTTTAATCTCTCATGAAGATAAGGAATCTTTTCTAAATCCTTTCACTTTTCCTAAACTTAAACAAGTGGTCTTCTCTTTATCTTCGGATAAGGCACCAGGACCAAACGGTTTCACTGCACTTTTCTTTCAAAAGAGTTGGGATTTTATTGGTATTGATTTGCTTATGGTAATTGAAGAGTCAAGAAGAATTGGTACCATGCTTAAACAATTTAACACTACCAATATTGCAGTGATTCCCAAGGTCAAAGACCCAAAAACATTTGCAGATTTCAGACCAATCTCTTTATGTAATATGGTGTATAAGATAATCACAAAGGCAATTTATCTTTGTCTTCAGCCTTTCATTTCGAAGATCATCTCTCCTGAGCAAGGTGGCTTTGTTCTAGGGAGAGAAATAGTAGATGGTGCTATTATTACACATGAAATCATGCATTTTATTAAAGAGCATAATCTGCCTTCTTTCATTGTCAAACTTGACATGATGAATGCTTATGACAAAGTAAATTGGCAATTTCTAATGCAAGTGTTAAATTTTTTTGGATTTAGTCATAAGTGGTGCAAATGGATATACTCCTACATTTCAGGTGCTAAATTTTAGTTGTTATAAATGGTATACCTATTGGGTTTTTCAACTCTTCTCAAGGGGTGAGACAAGGGGATCCCCTTTCCCCTTTTCTCTTTATCTTAATGGCAGAAGCATTGAGAAGATCGATAAAGAAAGCTAACTCACAAGGGTTATGGCAAGGGATTTTTGTTCCCCAAACAAATATTTTAGCTACTCACGATTTGTTTGCAGATAATACAACACTGATGGGGAAATCTTCTATTCAAGAGGCTACACAAATGAAATGTATTTTGGACAAATACACCTCAATTTCAGGTCAAAGGATAAATGCAAGTAAGTCCAAAATTTTTATTTTCAATACTAGTGCTCCTTTGAGAAGAAGAATTTTAAAAATCTTGGGTTTTCAAGTATTAGACATTCCTTGCACATACTTAGGTATACCTCTTTTCATGGGAAAAAACAAACCTAGTTATTGGGATAAGGTTATAGAAATGATAAAAGCTAGGGTGTTGTCTTGGAAAGCAAGATGGCTCTCATTGTCAAGAAGAATTTTGTTGATAAAATCTATCCTTTCTACTATTCCAAATTATTTTATGGCAGTATTAAAAGCACCTAAAATGGTCATCTATCAAATTGAAAAAATAATTAGGGGTTTGTTGTGTTGGGGTAATATGGATGATCATAGAAAGTTGCCACTCATTTCCTTGGAAAAGATGTGCACAAAAAATATTAAATGTGGGACAGGTCTACATGATTTAATTTCAATAAATTTGGCTTTTGGTGCTAAATTAATTTGGTATATGTATACAAGACCGCATCTAAAATGGTGCAGTATCCTTCAAGAAAAATATCTAGATAATCAATCACCATCCAGGATACTAACTATTGCAAACCCTCCTAATGGATCAACAATCTGGAATTTTATGTTATCATGTAGACATGTCATTGTTTCTTACATCTCTTGGGAAGTGAATAATGGAGAAGATGTGTTGTTTTGGGGTGACTCATGGAACAATCATCCTCCTTTGAACTCCAATCAACAATTGGTAGTCGCAGAAGGTTTGCTTAAGGGTTGTTGGGGCTCTAAACTAATCGATTATGTCTAGTCCATGTGTGCATCTTCTGGGAAGGTAACATGGAAAGATGTCTCTCTTATGCCCATTCCACAAAATGAAGTGGTTTTATTGAACAACATTTTGAAAAATAGAGTGGTATACCTTTCCAACAAGAAGGATATAATTATATGGGCTCCCTCAAAGAATGGACAATATTGTGTCAAACAGGGATATAAAGCTTTAATCAGCAAAGGCCAACAGATTCACAAGCAAAGAGCTTTCTCTTTTTTTTGGAACCTGATGGTGCTTCCAAAGGCAGGCAGTTTTGCATGGTTGGCTTTGAGGCATAAAATCCTTACTAGTGACAAGTTGTCTAAACTTGGTATTGCTAATCCATTTCAATGTGTTCTTTGTGGTGATCACCAAGAAACAATTTAGATCATTTTTTTGTGCAATGTATCTACTCTCAGGAGTGTTGGAACTTCATTAAGCATAAATTAAGTTGTTTTCATGTTCTTCCTAATTCTCTCTGGGATTTTTTCTCCAGTTGGCCTGTCTTATATAAATCTGGTTTTTTTGCTTGTATTTGGAGAATAGTCCCAGCAGTGCTCATCTGGAACATCTGGTGGGAACGAAATAGAAGAATTTTCAAGGACTCTAAGTCTTCAGTTGATCAGACTGTAGTAAAAATTGAGAAAGTAGTTTCAGAATGTGTGAATGATTATGTCTATAATCATAAATCAAATGCTTCCATTTTCACAAGTTGGGATAATCAGATTTTAAAAATCTGGCAATTTAGTATGCTTCCATTCAAAGGTATTATGTTGCATCCTCCTAAGTAGAAAGTGGATAGAAAAAGTGTCAAGTGGTTACCTCCCCAGGATATTTTTGCAAACTCAACTTTGATGGGGCTTCTCGTGGAAATCTTGGGGTGTTAGGGGCAGGTATGTGTATTTGTGATTGCAAGGGCATCTTACTTGCAACTAACTTAGTTCAATTATCCAGGGGCACGAATAATATAGCTGAAGCTTAGGCTCTTTTATATGGTTTGAACTTAGCCCAAACCATTGGTATTAAAAAACTTCAAATTGAAGGTGATTCATTGTTGATTATCAATGCTTGTAAACAACAGTCTACTCCCAATTGGAATCTAAATTATGTTCTTCAAAGGTTTTGGTCTTTATTAGATCATGGTTTGACTCAATAGTTATCTCTCATACCTATCGAGAATGAAATCAATTGGCTAATTCACTAGCCAATTTGGGCTGTGAAGGAAAAGATATTGAAATTTTTAAAGAGTCCAACATTAAGCTTTTTCCTTCAATTGCAACCATCATAGAGAGAGAATATTCTTATTAACTATGGATTGGAGGTCAAGGATGGATTTTTCTTTTCATATGTAATGGGTTTAACTAGTAGTCATTCTTGTTTGGTTGTGTCTTTAATCTGGTTGTTTAAGAGCCTTTGTCTTAAATTGTAATTGGAAAGTCTGTTATCTGGCTATTGTAGAGCCCTCTAAATAGATGTATATTTATTTTGTAACTTTTTATATATTTTAATATATGGGCCTCCGTGCTCTTTGCCAAAAAAAAAAAAGTATTGCTCTATGCTTTGACTAACATTGAATTGGCACATTGATTCATAGCACAACCACATTTAAAAATCCTTATCCTATCATTTATTAATTTTTAGTATAGGCTTCAAAATTAACTTCAATCATTTAATAATTTGTACATTTCAATTCATAAAACTAGAGTGATTCACTATAGTACATTTCAATCACCAAGAATTGTACTATAGCCTTGCGGAAATGTTGTCCAATATCTATGGAATGAATCTATAGTAATTTTTCACAATTGTAATGGTCTTAAAAATAATCTAGATTTTACTATCAACCATGTGGTAATAATTCAATGCTCAACAAAATAATTCAGGAAAGGATAATTCACATAGGTATTTTTGAATGATATAGTATGACACTTCAATTTGTGAGGATAATATGTTTCACATTTTATTCATTTTTCTATCATGAATTATCTACCATGGCTCTAATTCAAAATTTTAAAATTAGAGAGCTTGAATAGATTTCACTATCTTCCAAAATAGATCTAAAGATCTTTTAATATATAACATTCCTAAAAATATGTCTTTTGTGTGAGACATAACTTTACATGAAAAATATGCTAGAGTGTGATTAAATATAATTAGCCGATAGGCTATTTGTTTGAAGTTTTTGCTGGGATTTTTGTTAGCCCAACTGTGAATTGGATTTGCTGGCACTGGAGATGTCCTAGTTGGCAATGACTTGACCGGGTTTTTTTGTGGCGACGTGGAGCTTGGAAATTACGTGGGTTACCGGTGGTGGAGCTGGTGTCCTCGATACTTGGAAGCTGAATGGTAAGTATTTGCTCGTGCAAGGGTTAATGCATTCTGTCATTGTTGTACGATGAGGGAAAACAAAGTAAATGCGAGCAGACTAAGTAAATACAATATTGAATGTTGTAGTGTGGGAAAGTATACTTTGATTAAGTGGCATTGTCGAAACAACCATTGTGGTATTGGTTTCATAGTAGGCTATTGTAAAAATCATCGCCTTCAGCTCTGTGGTTGGTTTGATAGCAGACTATTTAATTCTATGCATCTTTCATTTATTGTTTGTAGTTATCTCTGTGTATCTTTGGTGTTGCACCAATTACCATAGGAGCAATTGTAGTTAAATCTTCTTTCTTTCATAAAAAAAAATGGTTAGGGTTAGTAATCTTATCGCCCTCCATTTTTTTTTTTTAGTTATCTTTATGCATCTTTTCCATTACACCCATTAACATAGGAGAAATTGCAAATTAACATAAGAGTGATTGCATATATATATATATATATATATGCAGAGGATTAGTATGAAAGCATAAACATATTGGAGATAAATTAGTTTGGTGGTTGTTCAATGTTATTCTAATAGCTCTTTTAAATTAGTTTGGTGGTTGTTCAATGTTATTCTAATAGCTCTTTTACAATTTCTCTATTTGTCTATAATATTTAGTGCCAGGTGATGGAGCTCAAATTTTCAATGAAGTATGTGGGGCTATACTCATTTTGCATAGATTATTGCTACCTATTGGCTTTAGGAGTTTTATTTAATGTGGATTTATGTTCATCTATGTTGCATCAATTTGTTTCATGATATTCTTTTTTCCTCATGTTTTTGAAGTTCCCTGTCACAAATTGTTCTTCATGATATTCTTTTTTTTAGTTGCTCATAACAAACTGTTGATTATCATAGTTTTCCTGTTCCATTCTACATATTTTATTCATGATATTCTTGTTTCATGACCTATTTGAAGGTAAATTCATAATTTTTTTCTAAACCTTATTGACCAATGAGCAACATTTAGGAACATTCTTTGTTCAAGAGGTAAGGTCCACATTGTGATAAGTAGATTGAAAATTGTTCTTCTCCAGAATTTGTAAGTCATTTTGCATGGATATTTTGCATAGATGATTAATTTATTGTTAATGTCTTCTTTTTATATGTTTATATCTTTGGCATTATACCAATTTTGAATACTTCAAAGATATTATCACTCTTTATGGGTGGAGAAATTGTAGTTAAATCTTCTTTCTTTTGTCAAAAAAATATGGTTAGGGTTAGTAATTTTTTTGGCCCTTGTTTATTGTTTGTAGTTATCTCTATGCATCTTTGGTGTTATACTTGTTACCATAGGAGCAATTGTAGTTAAATCTTATTTCTTTCATTAAAAAATATGGTTAGGGTTAGTAATTTTATTGCCCTTGGCTTATTATTTTAGTTCTCTATGCATCTTTGGCGTTATACCCATTAACATAGGAGCGATTGCAAATTAACATAAGAGTAATTGTAAATATATATGTAGAGGGTGAGTATGAAAGCATAGGCATATTGGAGATCAAATTAGTTTAGTGGTTGTTAAGTGTTATTCTAATAGCTCTTTTACAATTTCTCTATTTGTCTATAATATTTAGTGCCAGGTAATAGGTCAAATTTTCAATTAAGTCTATGGGGTTACACTCATTTTGCACATATTATTGCTACCTATTAGCTTTAGGAGTTCTATTTAATGTGGCTTTCTATTCATTTGTCTTGTATCAATATGTTTCATGATTTTTTTTTTCTTATGTCTTTGAAGTTCCCCGTAACAAACTGTTCTTCATGATATTCTTTTTCCCAGTTCCCCATAACAAATTGTTGATTGCCGTAACTTTTTCCTCTTCTATTCTCCATATTTTATTCACGATATTTTCTTTATATTATGAAAAAAATTATATGATGCAATAATTTGTGAAAAATGTGTATAATTCCACAAACTTTATTGTAAATTCTAGCTACATTGCTTGGAATTAAATATTATAAACAAATCATTTATGCAAAATACCCATGTAAAAGGACTTGTAGCAAATAATTGTTATTCTAACATCTCTTATAAAATTTCTCTACTTCTCTTCAATATTTATTAACAAAGAACATAGCTCGAATCTTGTATCAATATGTTTCAAGATATTCTTTTTTTCCTGATCTGCTTGAAGCTCCCTAGAACAAACTATCCAGATCTGTTTATGTAGGTGGTGGAGCTTTCTAATTACATGGGATGACAGTGTCTTATATCAATATGTTTCATTATATTCCTTTTCCTTCATCTATTTCAAGTTCTCCACAACAAATAGTTCATGATATTCTTGTTTTTAGTTCCCCATAACAAACTATTCATTATCGTAGTTTTCCTCTTCTATTCTCTATATCTTAAAGTTCTATTTAATGTGGGTTTTAGAACATCTGTCATTTTCCTATGATTCTTAAGTGTTTTCCTAATAGCTCTTTTCTGATTTCACTTTTTGTATTCTATCAATATGTTTAATGATATTATTTTTTCCTCGACTATTTGAACTTCCCCATAACAAACTGTTCTTCATGATATTCTTTGTTTTGGTTCCCCATACCAAACTATTCATTATCGTAGTTTTCCTATTCTATTCTCCATATTTTAAAGTTCTATTTAATGTGGTTTTTCAAACATCTCTCATTTTCCTCTAATTGTTAACTATTTTTCTAATAGGTCAGTGAAATGCATGTATAGATTTGAGTTTGCAGCATATTCCTGCATACCTAAAATTCTATCACTATCTAGACAAGGTGTAACAACAAATTCTATTTAATAGTTGGCTTGTTAATTCAAAATTCAAGCTACATTACTTGCCACTAAATATTATAGACAAAATAGGGAAATTGTAAAACAACTATTAGAAAAACACTTAAAAATCATAGGTAGCGCCAGAGATGTCCTGGTTGGCGGTGACTTGACTAGGTTTTTATATGGCATCGTGGAGCTTGGTAATTATGTGGGTTAGTGATGGTGGATTTGGTTTCCTCAATAAAGCATAAGCTAAATGGTAAGTGTTTGATCGTGTGAGGGTTAATGCATTCTACTGTTGTTGTATGATGGGGGCAGATGAAGTAAATGGAATATTGAATTTTGCGGTGTGGGAAAGTATATTTTGATTAAGTTTCATTGTCGAAATAGCCATTGTGGTGTTGGTTTCATAGCATTTTGTATATGTTATTTCCCTCTTCTATTCTCCATATTTTATTCATGATATTATTTTTTCCTGATCTATTTGAAGTTGCTTATAACAAACTGTTAATTGTCGTGGTTACCTTGTATGGATGGAACATGTTATATTTCTTGTATGAATATGTTTGGTGATGTTATTTTGTCCTCATTTGTTTTGAAGTTTCCCATAACAAACTATTCTTCATTTAGTGTCAGGTAATGTAGCTCAAATTTTCATTTAAGTATGTGGCATTATACCCATTTTTTAGAGATTATTATTACCCATTGGCATTATGAGTTCTAATTAATGTTGGTTTCCATTCATCTATTAGTTACGTCTGATTCTTAAGTGTTTTTCTAACATATCTTACAACTGTTACATAGATTGCTTGTCTTGCACCAATATGTTTCATGAATTCTTCTTCCCTGATCTGTTTGAAGCTACTTAAAATAAAGTGTTAATTGTTGTGGTTATTTTGTTTGTATGCAACATGTTATATGTCTTATATCAATATGTTTATGATATTCGTTCTTCCTCATTTATTTGAAGTTCCCCATAACAAATTGTTCTTCATGATATTTTTTTTTAGTTCCCCATAACAAACTCTAGCTCTCCTCAGGCTATTGGAAAACCCTTAGGCACCAATCCCGTAGGTGTGTTCCTTGCTTCCTTTTTGTTGTTGGGAATTGTATTGGCCCTTTTTTAGATGCATGGTTAGTTTGTTCATCAATTGCACTCAATCTTAGATCTATGAATTTGTTGTTACACTTTGTAGCTTTTTTTGATATGTGTATACATATATGTATATACATATGCATATGCATATGTATATACATAAATACATGGGTATGTGTAGGATCATCATGGAAAAAATAAGCCCTTAAGTGGCAAAAAATTCAGAAAAATCAGAGTTAGGCAACTTGACGTAAAAATTTGAATAAGTTATCTATATTATTTCAAAAATATGTAGGAATAGAATCTATAGAAAATTGAATTTAGTTTCTAAATTACTAGGTTTATTTTAAAAAATAAAAAATCTATTTGGTGAAAATTTTAAATTTCAATGCAGCAGTATTTAAATTTCAAAGAAAAAATAAGAAGTAGGTGTCTGTCTGACCACCCTAACCACAATAAAATAATAATATTTTTTTATAATATTTTAGATATAAGTAGAGGACTCATGTCACGATGTGATGCATATTTTTTGTAATATTTTTCCAAGTAAATAATTAATTATGATTTTTCTATTACAACTTTTTAAAAATATAAAAAACCCATATGTCTGACCACCTTAACTTGGTCAAAACTTCATGAAATTCATTTTTTTTAATCCTATAGTATGTAAAGCATAGAATATGACACATGTTTCAAATTCAAAAAATGTGATACCATTTGAAAGCTATAGATGTTTTTCAATCAGCCTATCAATCAGGACTTTAGTTGTAATTCAAATAGAAAATGAATAATAATTTTTTATTAAATTCAAAGTAAACCATAATTTATGCTATGTGGAAATTTGAGAATCTCCTTTAAAAACCCTTTTCGTTTCATCAATTTTGGCTAAAAAAATGTCATCAGCCACATGGGTCATCATATCACTTACATATCACCACTTTTTGGCCCATCATGATCCTGCACATACCCACAAATTTATATGTATATATATATGCATATACAATTAAAAAATTGAAGATATTTTACATGGATGGTGCAAAAAAGGAAGGAACGATGCATAAGCATAAGCAACAACATTACACTCTCCGGAAGAAGAAAAAAAAAAGTTGTACCTTCCATTCATTACACTCTCCACTAAAAATGCATTGCATATGCATAGATACATTTACATATATATATGCATATATATGTATATACATATGAATATGCATATGCATATACATATATGCATATGTACATTCGACCTAATTAGATGTATGATTTGTTCTTCAATTAAATTTTGTCTATATTAGTTTAGTGCCTCTTAAGTGTTATTGCAATCTGTGTTATACAATTGCTCGATTTTTCTTCAATATATATATGCATATATGTATCTGTGTATGTTTCGAAGCATTGGTTTCCACATATCGTTCACATTCTATACCATTCTCTTTGTAAGGTTTTGAAGTTAAATCAATTAGAAAGATACCAAGGAACTAATTGTGAAAAATGTGTATAACACACAAGATGCACAAAGTATATATATGTATCTATAGGGTATGTGTAGGATCATCATGGAAAAAATAGGCCCTTAAGTGGCGAAAAATTCAGAAAAATCAGAGTTAGGCAACTTCACATAAAAAATTTGAATAAGTTATCTACATTATTTCAAAAATATGTAAGAATAGAATCTGTAGCAAATTGAATGTAGTTTTTAAACTACTAGTTTTTTTTTTTTAAATCTATTTGGTGAAAATTAGAAATTTCAATGTAGTAGTACTTAAATTTCAAGGAAAAAATAAGAAGTAGGTGTCTGTCTGACCACCCTAACCACAATAAAATGTTAATATTTTTTTATAATATTTTAGATATAAGTAGAGGACTCATGTCCCAATGTGATGCATATTTTTTTATATTTTTTTTCCAAGTAAATAATTAATTATAATTTTTTTATTACAAGTTTTAAAAAATATAAAATCTCATATGTCTAACTGCCTTAACTTGGTCAAAACTTCATGCAATTCATTTTATTTTTTAATCCTATAGTATGTGAAACATAGAATGTGACGCATATTTTGGATTAAAAAAATGTGATACCGTTTGAAAGCTATAGATGTTTTTCAATCAACCTATCAATCAGAACTTTACTCATAATTCAAGTAAAAATGAATAATAATAATTTATTAAATTTAAAGTAGAGCATAATTTATATTGGTGGAAAGCTGAGAATCTCTTTAAAAAACCCTTTTCCTTTCATCAATTTTAGGTAAAAGAAAAGGCATCAGCCACATACCCTACAAATACCCATCATATCGACACTTTTTGGCCCATCATGATCCTACACATACCCTACATATGTATGTATATATATATATTAGAAAGCATACTCTGAAATGTGCAAGAAAATATATTAATTAAGTTGTATTGTCTAAAGAGGCATTGTGTTGTTGGTTTGATAGCATAATACTATACAAATCGTTGGTTCCACCTCTATTTTATATCATATTAGAGGGTTTTAAAACTGTTGTGCTCTAGAATTTGTCTCACACACACACACACACACACATATATATATGTATATATATGTATATAATAATATGCATATGTATATATGTATAAATATATGTATATAAATATATATATATATGCATATATGTATTTATGTATGTATGTATGTTTTTGGAACAATTCTTTTACAATTTCCATATTTGTCTATAATATTTAGTGTTAGATATTGTGGCTCCAATTTAGAATTGATAAGACAACTATTACATAGATTTGTTGTGTTGTATCAAAACGTTTTATGATATTCTTTCCTCCTATTTAAAAGTTCTATTTAATGTTGGTTTTTTATCATCTCTCACTTTCTTGTGGTTCTTCAGTGTTTTCGTAATAGTTCTTTTATAATTTACCTATTTGTCTATAATATTTAGTGCAGAATAATGGATCTTGAATTTAGAATATATGTATATATATATGTATATTATACATATATATATGTATATTATACATATATATATGTTTGTGTGTGTATATATATATGTATGGAAAAGTATACTCTGAAATGTGTGAGAAAATATATATTGATTAGGTTTCATTGTCGAAAGAGTGATGAGGGCACAACCCGAGACACAAAAAATAACCACAAACAAGAGAATAATTTTATTATTCAAAAAATGGAACTTCTTACATGCAGAGGATCTCAAATCCCCAAGTTTTACAACACATGCAAGTTACAGAAAGCTACAGAATCACCCTTTCACAATATGTGAGCTTGTCCCGAAAAATTACCCAAAAATACTAGAAACCTGCCCATAAATAGAGCTCCTCTTTAGTTTGGAGCCAAAACAACATTAAAATTTGAGTTTAGGCGGTTTGATGCCAAAAATTACAACTTGAGGTTCAAATTTCAAAAGAACATTTGCAATTGTATCTTCTAGAAAGTGCGCCAACTTCCCGGGGCCATAACTTTTGATCCGGGGCTCCGATTCGCAAACCGTTTGAACCGTTGGAAAGGTCTCAAAGTCAAGAATGCACTTGAAATTGGCTACATATATTTGAGCAAGTTTTGGGGCCATTATGGAAGCTCTAAGTGCCTCAAATCCAACTCGGAAGATTTTTAGGTGCAAATCTGGGAAACTAAAATTGCAATATCTTTCAACCCAAGAATAGAAAATAAAAACCATAAATTGAGAATTTCATTATGACGAAAAGGGTATCCAAAAATGTAAAAAACATCTGAAAAATGATAAACTTGAAATTTAACTATTTTTGGGTGATGCAAGATTGCCCTTACACCATTGGATGCTCCTACATCAAAGAGCCATTGTGGTGTTGGTTTGATAGCAGACTATTGTAAAATTTGTTGCCTCTGCCTCTCTTTCAAGTTCCCCATAACAAACTATTCTTCATGATACTCTTTTTTCTATTCCCCATGGAAAACTGTTCATTATCATATTTTGCTTAACAATCATATGTAAATGATAGATAATCAAGAACCCACATTAAACATATTCATACAAGTCAAGCAGTGTATGTAAATAGAACTTTTAAACGCAATGGGTAGCAATAATCTATGCAAAATGGCTATAAGGCGACAAAGTTAATTAGAAATTCAAGCTGCATTACTTGGCACTAAATATTATAAAGAAATAGAGAAGACTTACCCAAGGTTTTTAATGACAATGTGGAGCTTAGCTCTTCAACATAGGATGTTCCTAAATGTTACTCATTGGTCAATAAGGATTGCAAAACAATTATGAATTTAGAATTGACAAGGAAAATGTTACATAGATTGGTTGTCTTGTATCAATATGTTTCATAATATTCTTTTTCCCTCATCTATTTGAGTATCAATATGTTTCATGATATTCTTTTCCACTCACCTGTTTGAAGCTCCCTGTAACGGATTATTCTATTGTTCTTGTAAAAAGGATTGTTTTCAATTTTTAAAATTCTAAATTTTTTGTTGTGGTTATTTTGTTTGGATGAAACATGTTATATGTCTTGTATCAATATGTTTCATGATGTTCTTTTTACTCAACTATTTGAAGTTTGTGATAAGAAAATGTTCTTCATGATATTGTTTTTGTCAGTTCCCCATAGCAAGTTGTTCATTATCATAGTTTTCCTTTTCTATACTCCATATTTTAAAGCTGATTTTTTCATCTGTTATTTTCTTGTGGTTCTTAAGTATATTCCTAATAGTTTTTTTACAATTTTCCTATTTGTCTATAGTGTTTAGTGCCAAATAATGTAGCTTGAATTTAGAATTGAGAAGCCAACTCTCACATAGATTGTTTTTCTTGTATCAATATGCTTCATTATATTCTTTTTACCTCATTTGTTTCAAGCTCCTTGTAACAAAGTGTTCATTGTCGTGGTTTATCTCTTGTAAATTCTAAAATTTTGTAGACTTCTAGAAACTACAACCATGGTGTTGATTCGTACCTTTGGGCTGCTTGCAACTTTTACATAGACATATACACACACACAAATATATATATATATATATATATATATATATATATATATATATATATATATATATATATATATATATATTGAATTCCCTATTGAATTCCCCATTTCATATTTAAAAATATACATATATACAGATATATATATCCATATATACAGACCAATACCAGTGTGGCTTGTTTGACAAACCAATAGTAATTTATATATACACATGTATATCGAAACAAATGTGTATGGTATATTTATTCATATTTATGTAGACTTTGGTTTACAAAGAGTAAAAAATAACAAAGGACCACAATGGCTCTTTTGACAATGCAACTTAATCAATATATTTTTTCACACATTTTAGAGTATACTTTCCCATACTACAACATTGAATATTGCATTTACTTCCTCCAGTGCCATAGTGCAACATCGCCAGGATGCATTAACCCTCACGTGAGCAAACACTTAGCATTCTGATTTTGTGTATTAAGGCAACCAACTCCACCACCTCCAAACCATGTAATTAGCAAACTCCATGTTGTCATAAACAGCCCCAAGAAACCCCCCCACTGGTTTCGGGGGACTTCTGCTCATAGCTAGGCTAACGAAAATCATGACAAAAAGTTGAAACAAAAAGCCCATAGCTAAATTCCAGTTGTTGCATTCTACTTTTTTGTTCCAAGGTGGCAAAGAACCCAGGCTTGTTGCATATATATTTTCATAGGTTGCAATGTTTAAAACATGTTGCTGGCTTGCAGAACCTTTTCCCTCTGCTTATTTTTCCTTCTTGCTGCTATGCACCTTTGACATTATGTGCATATTTTCATAGGCTGCCATGTTTAAAACATGTTGTTGGCTTGTATAACTCTCGCCCTCTACTTATTTTTACTTCTTTCTTTTGTGCACCTTTGACATTATGTGCATTTTTTCATAGGTCCTTGCTTGGCATTCCAATGAGTACACAGTCAAGAATAAATATAGTATACACATTCATTTAGACATACTAGTGCATATATAAATAAATATATACATGTGTACATATGGATATATATATATATATAGTTATATGTTTTTTTTTTAAATGTGTAGACAAAGGGAAAATTCAATGCATATATGTACTTAATAATTTTTATTCTTGTTGTTGTGTATCCTATTGTTTGTATTAAAAAGGATGAAGGCACAAGGTAGCAACATATACAAATATTTGCATATAGGTATTTATAGAAATATAGTAAAAAACTGCATGCATACATATATAAGCAACCTCAAAGATAAATAGATACATATAGGGATATATACATTTGCATTTATCATTTCCATTGTTCTTGTTCTATCTCCTTCCTTTTTTGACAATATTAAAAGTGGAATGGTTATAAAATTTTTCATTTAATCAAAATATTCAAATGGTTGCTAGATTATCAATATTTCTAAGTTGTCTACCAATTGGCATTGGATGTTGCAATACATTAATTTTTCATTTTTATTGTGAAATAGAGGTGCCAATCAGTCAACTATAATTGTAACATTTCATCCCTCTAGAAGGTCACATAACTATGTCTAGGGAATCAAACTTTGTGGATGGATCTCCAGAGCCCCCCAAAATTTATTTGGTGATACCTCCCATAGGTCCCACTACGGTGTCTAGCTCTGAGGGTACCATCCACCAGCCTCTAGATCTTGATTTTGTAAGTTTGTATTTCCTTTTCCTTATATCTGCTACAAATTTTCTATTATTGTTTCTTTCCTCTTTTTTAATAAACTTGAACATTTCCTATTAGTTCCTTTAATTTTAGGATTCTCAAATATAGAAACACACACCACATACCCTTTACTATTTATGTTTCCAGTTTTATTGGCCTTTAGGTGTATACACACATGGTTGGCCCTGGTAAAGCATATAGATGTGGAATCACATATGCATTGATCTTTTAGAACACATAAAAATATCTCTTTGCAACCTTTGTTTTCCTAACTCCTTTTATCCATTTGGTGTGATGAAGTGCATTTTCCTTGATTGATCTTGTCTTTGTAGGTTATAAAGAAACAACCAACTTTGACTTCATTTGCAATTCATTCCATCAATGTTGGAGATGGCATTCCCTCTGCAGTCCTTCAACTTTTGTCCTTCAAAAAATTTGGTAGTGATGAAGGACATGTTGAGCAATACAAGGTTGTCTTGTCTGATGGACACCATATGCAAATAGGAACCCTACCTTCCAAATAAAATGATTTGTTGTTTTTAGGTGCCTTGAAAATAGGGTCCCTCATATTTTTAAGAGACTACGCCTGTAGGAATGTCCAAGATTCAAGGTGGGTTGCGTTGTTTCTTGTCTATTTTAAAAAAATCTCTTTTTCCTTCGTATGTGCCTAATATAATGTGTCCAATATATTCTTTTGCTTCTTTTCTATGGCCTTAATCATATCCAACTTAGTTGTGATTATGTTTGATTGCCAAATCATTGGGACCCCTAGGTATCTGTTCAAGCAACAAGAAGAGAAAATGTTGGGGTTATACTCGCCTTCTCCTTCTAAACGAGCCCCTAAATTTGGTCTGCAGCTGTCCCCTAAAAAGAAAAAAAAATCCTCCAAATGTCAACCCTATTAAAGCTTTGAACATTTATCAAAATTTTTGGAAAGTGGAAGGGTCTGTAACACATATTAGAGAGATGTACCATTTCCACAAACAAAGAGGTGAAGGCCAACTTTTTAGTTTTGACATTATAGATATGGAGGGGATAGAAATACATGTTACTTATTTTGATGATATTGTTGAATTGCATTATGGTTGAGTTGAGGTGGGTGCAACTTATTTAATATCAAGAGGATTAGTGAAGGAAGAAAAAAAAATCAATAAATTAAATAGTAACCTCAAAATTGTTTTGGATGAAAAATCAACAATAAAGTGGTGTGAAGATGACATTTTTGTGCCCAAGAAAACCCCAGCTTTTGTGCTAGTTAGTGACATAAGAAATTATAGTAATAATAGTTTGGTTGATATTATTGGCATTGTAGTCCATGTTGGGTACATATCAAATGTTCATAGGAAAAATGGATCTGAAACAATCCGGCGAACTATTAAACTATATGATATATCTACTTCTTTCATTGATGTTAATTTGTGGGGCCCAAGTTGGCAAGAAAAAGGTGATGTCTTGGAGCAGATGTATCTTTCTGGTGATATAGTCATAATTGTTGTGTGGGGTGGTCGTGTAGGCTACTTTAATGGTAAAGTTATCAACACATCAATAGCAACAGTCCTCGACATTAACCATTCTATTCTTGAGGAAAACACTCTTAGATCCAAGGGCCCAATCAAAGTAGAACAAATGGTTTCATCTTCTTCTACACCTTGTAGGTTGCATCCTTCAAATGATAGAGTTACGATTGCATTCATCTTGAACAACTGCCTTGGCTTGCCAGAAACTATTGAAGCCATTTTTAAAGCAACCATTCAAATTATAAAAATTGAGTCTTTTTGTTATCATGTTTTCCCATTGCTAGTTAATGGGAAATAGTGTAAAAGAAAATGCACACACCCCCATGTTGATGTTTGGTTTTGTGATTGCTACTAGATGGAAATTGAGGAATGCAACTATCACTATCTTCTGTAGTTAAAGCTGCAAGACCATTTAGCCATCCTTTGGTGTATTGCTTTTGATGAAGCTACCACTAGTTTACTACAAATTGTAGCAAAAGACCTCTACATGTTGTAGGACAACTCTAAGTCTACAATAGATCCTGTTGTTGTTATTAAAGGCATTGTTTTTAAACCATACATCTTTACTATCTTAATTAAAGAACAGATACTTAAAATTTTGAGGACCGACTTAAAACAAAAATTGTGAAAGCAACAAAAGTTGATTTTGAAGTAGAGTGTAAAATATTTCTTTTAAACATAGTAAAGATATATGCCCTTGCTCCAGAAAAAGGCTCCACTAGCGAGCCTACACTTTGACTACTCTTTTGCACTTTTCAATATTTCTCCTAGTCTTTCCTTTTTAATGCTCACTATGCGATGCTAAGAATTTTTTTTTACAAATATGAACATAATTTATTCTTTTGTTTGCATATATATATTTGCACATTCATTGACCTCCCATCCTTTTGATTTTAACATGGTGCCTAGATTGTTTTTAGTCTACATTGTCACTATGATTCTTGATTCATGTTATATGTTGGAATTTTTTAGTTCTTCTATGTGTATTCTAAATTCACTTCTTCCCTTTATAGTCATTGAATAGAAATATTATCTTCAATGGAAAACATATAACAATAGTTAATTACTAAAAATGGTTAACGAAGAAATTTGTACAGTACTTGTATATATATTTTTTATATATTGCAATGTTCAAACCATGCTATTCGTCTTGTGATCATGGGTATGTGTAGGATCATCATGGAAAAAATGGGCCCTTAAGTGGCGAAAAATTCAAAAAAATCAGAGTTAGGCAACTTGACATAAGAAATTGAATAAGTTATCTATATTATTTCAAAAATATGTATAGAATCTATAGCAAATTGAATCTAGTTTCTAAACTACTAGGTTTATTTAAAAATAAAAAAAATCTATTTGGTGAAAATTTGAAATTTCAATGCAATAGTACTTAAATTTCAGGGAAAAAATAAGAAGTAGGTGTCTATCTGACCACCCTAACCACAATAAAATGATAATATTTTCTTATAATATTTTAGATATAAGTAGAGGACTCATGTCTTGATGTGATGCATATTTTTTTGTAATTTCTTTCTAAGTAAATAATTAATTATGAATTTTTTATTACAAATTTTAAAAAACATAAAAACTTGTATGTCTGACCACCTTAACTTGGTCAAAAATTCATAAAATTATTATTATTATTTTTAATCTTGTAGTATGTGAAGCATAGAATTGACTTATGTTTTGGATTCAAAAAATCTGATACTGTTTGAAAGCTATAGATGTTTTTCATTTAGCCCTTCAATAAGGACTTTAGTCATAATTCAAATAGAAAATGAATAATAATTATTTATTAAGTTCAAAGTAAAGAATAATTTATATTGGTGGAAAGCTGAGAATCTACTTTAAAAACCCTTTTCATTTCATCAATTTTGGGTAAAAAAAAAGTCGTCAGCCACATACCCTACACATACCCATCATATCACCACTTTTTGGCCCATCATGATCCTACACATACGCTTATCCATAGATATATATTTATATCCACATGGATACATATATATATTTTTATATGTTTGTGTGTAATTAATTTGACCATCATAATTAATATTCAAATAAAAAATAATGAAAATAAATAACATCAAAGTAATAAATTATCTACTACCACATAAGCATTGGGAAAAATATGCCATACCTAAAGTTATGGACTGATGTTTTTTAAAAGAATATTTTTTTATTGAATATTAGTAATTAAAGACATGACTAATAACTCTTTAAAAGAGGACAATCCTTTAATGTTCCATATTTTTCATAAATATTACTTTATCCATAACTACAAGTCTACCATGTACTTCTATGCATATGTATCTTAAAATAATTAAATAATAATCTACCAATTGATTGATTAACCTATACAAAAAGGTAAAATATAGATGTGCATCTAGGTCTAATAAATATAAAACTAAGGTAGAGGTAAAATTATATCATACTTGAAGCAATCTATATAATAATTGGCTTGTCAATTCAAAATTCAAGCTACATTATAATTTCGTACTAAATATTATATACAAATAGGGAAACTATAAAAGAGCTATTAAAAAGACATTTAATAATCACAGGTAAATGGAAAATGATTGGAAATCCACATTAAATAGAACTTGAAAAACATGGAGAATAGAAGAGGTGAGAAAATTACTAACCCTAACCATATTTTTTTGATGAAAGAAAGAATATTTAACTACAATTGGTCATATGGTAATGAGTATAAAGCCAACGATGCATAGAGATAACTACAAACAATAAACAAAGGGAAAAAAGTGTATGTGTATGTATATGTATATGCATATGTGTATGTATGTATACATATATGTATGTATATGTATGTGTATATGTATATGTATATGTATATGTATATCTATATATATATGTATATGTCTATGTATGTGTATGTGTATGTGTATTTGTATGTGTATGTATAATGTTGATCTACAGAATTCTCTTTTGAGCATTTTACTATTTCACTCTTCCTCTATATTGATTTTAGAAATATAGTCTTTTGTACATTGCATTTTTTGCTTAATATATGCTAACACTGCATGCAATTTGTGAAATCTTGCCTGGGCCTATTCACAACAACGATGGAGTTTTTTTACCACATGGGTTGGAAGTGGTGGAGTTGGTTGCCTCGTTCAATGGGTACAGAATGGTAAAAACTTGCCATGCACCTCCATTGGCTGGCAGATTGGATGGTTTAACAAGTTTTGTGTTCTGCAATCTGCACTGTCTCGTCCCCCTTGTTATTGTTGTAAGTTGTTTTTCCACTTTCTTTTTTGTTGTTCCATATGCATCTAACCACAAATATATATTTTGATAGATTCAAATAAAATGTTGCTTTGTAGTAATATGATGTTGGCCTTGATGCAAGCATAGATGGACAAGGAGATATGAAGCCCATTTTTGGAACAATTGGTGCCTAAAAGATGCCCATAGTTGTAACCATAATCAAGGTTTGTTTTATAAATTTATATTTTACTAACTTATACATTCACCCCTTTTTTTTCTACATGGCTAGATATCCTCCAGTACATACCAAAGTTATACATTCACCCCTTTTTCTTTCTACATGGCTAGATATGCTCTAGCACATACCAAAATTAGGTATGTTTATAAAGTTATTTGTATACATTGTATGTTTTGAAGCAAAACCTTTGTTATTTCTTTGATGTCTTCCTTTTAATGATATCTATGTATTTCATCTATGAAATTGGTTCTTCTTTGAAACAAGACCTCTCATATATTCTCCTTTTCCTATATTTATCGACATTACAGAAAAATTCCATCTTATGTAGTTCTTTATCAACATTCCCTATTTTAAAAAATTTATTGGAGCAAAAAAAAAACTAGGAAAAGGAATCCATATATTGGAACACACAATTTTTTTTGCAACTTTTTCATTGTGTGATATATGATGATACTGCATGAAATTTGTCATCAGTGTTTCATACTTTACCTGCTTGACAGTTTTCCAGGAGCCCATAAGGCTTCATGATGCTAATGTGGTGGGGAGGAGAGCAACCATGGGTTTTGTGCTTTTTCCTTTCAGTATCATATATTTTTTGCTACATATATACATGCATGCACAAATTCTTACATACACTTGACTATGATAACCATAGTCTATTCTACACATTAAATTTTTCCATGTTTCTACAATTATCTTTTCAGCTTATGAGAAAAATTATCTCTGAGCAGCTATTTATCACCATCCCATCTTTTTAAAGTTGTTACACCATAAAAAATGCAACAATATAAGAAATCATATATGAAAACACCCAAATCTCCCCTACTTCATTGTTGCCTGATATATGATATGATTCCATTAAATTTCTGATGGGTCTTTCATACTTTTCCTTGCTCGAGGGTTTGGCTAGAGCCCATGTGGCTTCATGATGCCAGTATGGTAGGGAGGAGAATGAGCATGGGTTTTCTGCTTTTTCCTTGCATCATCATATATTGACTGCTACAAATACAAAACATATTCTATTCTGCAAGCTACATTTCTCCACGTTTATACAACTATCCTTTCAACTTTCCAAATCAATTATTTAAACCTATTTCTTTATGATGATGCCTATTTTCTCTAGGTTATGACAACAATTATATGATGCAATAATCTATCCAAAATGTGTATAATTCCATAGACTTAATTGGAAATTCAAGCTACATTGCTTGGTATTAAATATTATGGGCAAATCATGTATGCAAAATACCTATGCAAAATGACTTAGGAATTCCAGAGCACAACAGTTTTAAAAAACTAAAATTTACTATAGAACGGACCCGAGGGTGATGATTCTTACAATAGTTTGATACCAAACCAACACCACAATGGCTCTTTCGACAATGCAACTTAATCAATATATTTTCTCACCATACCAAAAAAAAAAAAGTTAATTAACATTTTGTTATAAGGAGCTTCAAATAGATGAGAGAAAAAGAATATCATGCAACATATTGGTACAAGACAAGTAGTCTATATAACATTTGTAAGAGGTATTAGGATAATACTTAACAATCAGATGTATATGACAATTCAATTGAAACCTTTAGCCTACCTTTCTTTTTCCCCTATCTATGTATGTTTTCTTGCCTCTCTTAAAGTTCTATTTAATGTGGGTTTCTGACCATCTATCATTTAGCTATGATTCTTAAGTGTTTTCCTACAACTCTTCTACAATTCCTTAAATGACTGGTGATCAAAAACCCATTTTAAATAGAGCTTTAAGATATGGAGAAATGAAGGTGCAAACTATGGCCATGAATAGTTTGTTGTATAGAGCTTGTGTTGTACATAATACATATAGCATCAAATATCCACAGAGATAACAAGGAACAATAACTAGAGGCCAAAAAACATACATAGACCAAAAGAAATTGAAAGCAATCCAAATGTACAGGTTAATGTTATGTTTGTAGTTTACACCAATCTACAAAATTTTACAAGTTTGAAAGTTAAAAACAATTCTTGTCACAAGGGAAATAGAATAAGATACTCCTATAGTCTCATGCCAACCAAAAAAATACATGAGGGAACAATCCCTAATCAAATGCATAGAAACATTTACCTGGGTTATTAATAAAAAATACAAGAGCTAGACTACAACAATCAACATCTTTTTATAGGAAGCTTCAAATAGATGAGAACAAGAGAATATCATGAAACATATTGATACAACACAACCAATCTATGTAATAGTTGGCATTTACCTCTTGGTTTTATGTTAGCCAAGCTATGAATATGATTCCTTGGCTGATGGGTATTTGAAATTGACATGGGAAACCAATGATTTCCTTGGGGTTCTTTATGGAGACATGGAGTTTTCTAATTATGTGGGATGGTGGAGGTGGGCTGGATTGACTCGAAGCATGAAGGAAGAATGGAAAGTGTTTTTGGATGTCACAGTTAATTCATCCTGGCATTGTGGTACGATGGTGTAGTAGGAAGTAAATGCAATATTTAATGTTTCAGTGTGGGAAAGTATACTCCAAAATATGCGAGAAAATATATTGATTCAGTTGCATTTTCAGAAGAGCCATTGTGGCAATATGAATATGTTACACATAGTGCATGATTAAATGCTCTATTATTAACAACATCTCAATGCTATATCATTGAATGCTATGGTTGTATTCTAGAGATTTCCTCACAACATAGATAATACTTATACATGCTATTTTAAACTCTATTTAAAATCACAGTCTACATAAATATGAATAAAAATAGTATAAATATATTTTTAGATATACATATGTATATATAAATTGATGTTGCATTCTCAAATGAGCCACAATGCTCTTCGTTTGCATATATGGATATGTATATCTGCATATATGTATATTTTTATATATCGATTGGGGAATTCAATACATATATATGTGTGCATATGTATTTGTCTATGTTTTAGGGAACTAAATACAATTTTGGTTTTTGTCTATAATATTTTGTACCAAATAAGTGTTATTCTAACACCTCTTATACAATTCCTCCATTTTTCTTCAATATCTACTACCAAACAATGTAGCTCTAATCTTATATCAATATGTTTCATGATATTCTTTTACCCTCATCTATTCCAAGCTCCCTGGAACAAACCACCTAGGGCTTCTTATGACAGCGGTGGAGCTTCCTACCTACATGTGTTGGCGGTGGTGCAGCTGGTTGCCTTAATACACAGAAGCAGAAGGTAAGTGTTTCCTTGTGTGAGCAATTTTGGTTAGATGAGCCAACTCTTACATAAACTGCTTGTCTTGTATCAGTATGTCTCATGTGGGTTTTTGATCATCTGTCATTTATCTATAATTCTTAAAGTGTTTTCCTAATAGTTCTTTTACAATTTCTCTATTTTATCTAGTAGCTTGAATTTTGAATTGAGAAGCCAATTGTTACATAGATTGCTTGTTTTGTATCAATATCTTTTATGATATTCTTTTTTTCCAATCCCTAAAAGCAAATTGTGCATTATGTATTAGTAGGCAGTCTATGTAACAATTGGCTTGTCAATTCAATGACCATTTTTTAAATATTCCTCCCTAGATTGTAATTGTATTTTTAATATAGGTACATTTAAACTCGCATTGTGAGGTTAGATGGAGCTTTCTAGTTATTGTACATTTTTCTATATATTCCATCTATCCATCTTCTTCTAGCCGTCTTCAAACCCTATTATGTTAATTCTTTATCAGGATATCTAGTTTTTCATCAACTTGTTAGACCAAAAAAAAAACACTACAATATTACAGAACTTGTTTCAAAACACTCGTCCTTCCCAAAGTTTGTTACTATGTGGTATATGATAAGAGTCCATGAGATTTTCCATGTAACCTTTCCTGCCTTTTTTGCTCAAGGGTTTCGCTAGAGCCCACAAGGCTTCATGATGCCAATATGGTAGGGAGGAGAACAAGTGTGGGTTTAGTGATTTTCCTTCCACCATCATATATTTCTTGCTAGTTATATACATGGACACAAAAGTTCTCCCATATACTTTTATACCAAAGACATACTCTATTCTATCCATTGCATTTGTTATTCTTTTCAAAGCTCTCTTTTCAACTTCCCCAATAGATTAATTGCTTATTGGCAATTCTTTACCAAGATGCCATGTATTCAAATTTTTCCATTTTATCTCTTTCTATTTACAACAAATAGTGCTAACCTCTTTTATTGTATATGTATATTATTTCATTTATATCGTTACACAAATATAGTAGGCATTCAACAAAATTAGTGTATTGTAAACTGTCTATTTCAAATTCTTTCATGCTCTTACAACTCAATCCAATGCAACTTGCCCTTGTTAAACACCATCAATAGTGTATGTAAGTACAAAACTTTCTGATTTTCAATAGACAAATTTGGGTAAGTAATTGTTAAAATTATTGATTATTTTTAGCTTCACATTGTATATATTAATTCTACCCATATACTTACTCACTTTTCATTGTTCCTTTTTTATTTTTCTTGTTTGTGCACTAACATACCCTTGTATTTCATTTGCAAGAACTAGACTAATGCATGAAAAATCATTTGAAAACCAGGATACCTTTTTTCCTTAAAGTTGCCACAACAAAGAAAACACAACAATATCAGATATTATATATGAAAACACCAGATTTTTCCCAACTTTTTTATTGTGTAATGTAGGATGAAACTCCATGAAATTTCCTGTGGGCGTTTCATCCTTTTCTTGCTCAAGGGTTTGGCTAGAGTCCATGAGCCTTCATGATGCTAATATGGTAGGGAGGAAAACGACCGTGGGTTTTGTGGTTTTACTTTTAACACTATATATTTTTTGTTACATAGATATATGTGTACACAAATCCTTGTATCAACTTAGCTTCAACAAACATACTCTATAATAACATGTATTTCATGTCATAACAAGTGCTAGGGAAGAAAAAATATGTTTCTCATGTTGCCTCAAAACAAGGCGTACCTTCTAATTCAATTATTCTAACAATCCAAAATATGTGTATCATCTCATCGCATTCTTCTTCTAACCCATAAATCACAAGCACAAAAATGGTTTTATTCCCAAAATTATGGAGTAGATACTACTTATAACATCTTTCTTTTTTGAAAAAGTCATTTGTGATGACCATTATAACTAATATTCAAATAAAAAATGATGAAAATAATTATCAAAGTAATACATTATCTACTGCCATATAAGCATTGCAAAAAATATGTCATGCGTAAAGTAATGGAATGACTTTTTTTAAAGAATACTTTTTTATTCAATATTAGTAATAAAAGACATGACTAATAAGTCTTTAAAAAAGGAGAATCCTTTAATGTTCCATACTTTTCTTAGATATTGTTTAATCGACAACTTCAACTCTGCCATGTATTTGTATGGATATGTATCTTAAGATAATTAAATAATAATCTATCAATTCATTGATTAAACTACACAAAAAGGTCAAATATAGATGTGCATCTAAGTCTAGTAAATGTAAAACTAAGATAGAGCTAAAATTATATTGTACCTAAAATTTTGAACAGATTATTATTATTTACAAAATTAATTATTAAAAATTTAAATTTTATTTAATTTTTCAATTCTCATTTTATAAGAAAAAAATTATTTTCATACCTAAAATTATTTATTAAAGTAAATTTTAAACAACTATTGTACCTAAAATTATTAAATATTACATATTAATAAAAATAAAGTCATTGATGATTAATTACTTCAAATTAAAATTAATGGATACATTGCAAATAATAACATTCATTCAACATGACGTATAGTTTTATTCTACAATTTCATAACCAATTTTGCACTAATAAATTTTCATGCCGAAACACAAAGACCATTTTCCCATTTTTATGCAAATGGTTCTTAATTTGGCATTATAAGAACAGACAAGTGGACTATAACATCAGGTCTATAATGCTTTACAATGCTCATATGAAGTGAATATATATAAAATAATCTTTGTGTCAAAATTATGTGATTTATAATATGTTCATGTTGGGCTATTCAAATTTAACTTTAAATTCTACATAAAGTCCAAAATCATAAGATCCACCTCCTACTATGAACTATCCTCATGTTATTTCATATTGCCTAATTAGCACACTCTCTCTTCCTCGCACCAATCAGACAATTGCAAATATTACTGATTATTTATATCTCCCATTGCACTTGAAAATAAAAGTCTACTACTTCCTACCCATTCAATAGCCATTTGCGGTGCACCCTATTGGCTGATCGTTGCATGCCTGTAGTCGCTAGTTTATATATTTTTAAACAAAATAGAGTATCCTGCTTGTGGCATAAGTAATAACGGAGGGACTCTGTACCACCTAGCTACAAGTAATACAATGTTCTCTAGGTGATGAATTTTTTTGATCCAGACCACCATTTATGTCAATTTCCACCATCGATTCTGCAACTGAAGCCGAGCTTGTAGAAGCATGAACGTCTGTTTCTTGTTTTACCAAAGTTAGGGTAAATGTTTGTGAAGATTCATTAATTTCCATCTTCGTAAACTTGGCCTTTTCGGCCAAATTTTCCACGGCCAAAATGACGCTCTCTAGTCTTGCTGCAATTTCCATGACAAGAAAAGCAAAGGTGGCCACAGGAAGAGCCTCCTCAAAGGCAATAGCAGGGTCACTTCCCTCGACATGTCTAATTTGATCAAGTTTGTGACCATCAACTATCTCCTCTTTTACCCACATTTCGTCACAGTTACTCAAGTGTTCTAACATTTCCTTCTCTACGAATTGGAATCGTTGATTCTCCATGAAAAACTGTGGCAGTGAGCGCATTGAATTCTGGAGACCGACCACCATGGCAGTCAATCGATGCATCATGGAAGAACAAGCTGTAGACTTGGTTTTGGTTCTGATACTTTTACCAAGTTCTCGTAGAATGTTGCCACACTGTCTGCATATATCTGTGCATGGGCTTTGAAAAATTTCCTTCAAAGGAGACGGAGCCTGGGGAAAAAATATATAGTTACAATTTGTATCTTATTTTACAGTATTAATGTTATAACTGAAAAGTCATGCTCGAGCTTGTACCTGAATCTCAGAGTTGATCATTCCATTCAAAGCCTCTACAGTATAAGCACAGTAGCGCATCTTAGCTCCAACTTTTACAAACTCATTCCAAGGATACCCGATGAAAAATTCTCCACGGCATGGTTCCCATGTTGCGAAATTCGCCTGCAAGGTGAAAGAATTAATGTTAATGCTAGAACAACTAATTTTGTTCTAACAAAAAAAATTATTAGTAAGCTCAATAAGTACCCAAGATTCTTGTGTCGTTCTTGAATTCAGCACACATTTGTAGCCATTGCAGTCTGGATCCGATTCCTTCTCTTCATCTTCCAACTCCGCAGCTTTGAAAAATTCTCCCACACACCCTGCAGCCATTTGGAAATTTTTGTTGTAAGATTTCAAATATAGTTGTTTTACAGCGATGCAGTCATTCACATATGCTAAATGTTGTTTCTGGATTCGAATATGTTGAATTTCATAAATATTGTTTCTGATTGTGTTGAATTTTTGTATGAACATTTTCAATCATATTCTTGTTTCTGATTGTGTTGAATTTTTGTATCAACATTTTCAATCATATTCTGTGATCATAGAGTTGGAGGAAAAAAATAAAAGATAGATCAAAAAGTGTGATCTGAAACTGAAACCTTGGTGGAAAAACTCCAACGATTTCAAAAATAATATTTATCAATTGTTAAAAACTGGATATCAATTATGAATTGTAAAAACTGGATAATCGATTTCAAAAATAATAATTTATCAATAATTATGAATTGTAAAAACTGGATATCATTATATGATATTTACCTTCGATGGATCCAGCAAGCGCTTCGAGATTACTTATAATAGAATTTTGTAGATCATCTCCCGCCCATATTGGGAAAACAAGTATACTTATTAAGAAACACAGTGCACATCCGATCATTACAGTAGCTAACCTTTCATATGCCATTTGGAAGATGTCTTCAACACGATAACTAGAAACGGCAACCAGATTGAAGGTGAGAATGAAGATCACAACCCCATAGTCGTATCGTTTCTTGATATGTGGAATGAATCTTGAAAATGTGGAAACTGTACCTGCATCGTCGAAACACAAATACGTTCATTTACACTTGTCAAATCATTAACATATAAATATAAATATAAATATATAGGACAAACTTTTACCTAAAACGAAAACAGAGAATACGAGTACGATTCTTCCTCCGTCTTGTCCTGTATATTTTGCTAGGTAGCCTACTCCGAGTCCCAAGGATCCCGCCATCATGGTGGCAAAACATCTATTGAGCCCTTTGCTTAAAGTTGCACCTACGAAACAGCAACAGGCGAATCTTATGGGAACGCACAATATTTCTGTACTTCGTAAAGCCATCACTAATATATAAACTTTTAGATCATGTATAAGAGAACGAAAAATACATTGAAATTTTGTTATTAATTTCAAGTAATATAAGGGACTGGTTTCATATAGCTGAGTGTAGTTCAAGTGAACATACCCACAGTGAATTCGAAAACCACCACCACCGTTAAAACAGCCCATATGGCATTCTCTCCAATACCATCAAAAAGCGGTTTCACAAAGTAAAAAAGTGATACCAGAGAAAGTGCAAGGCCAACTTTGAGAGAATGGACAAGTCTTCTAGGATCATCATAACCAATTTGCCAAATTCTCTTCCACAGACATAAAACATTAGTTTTTCTCCTTCGAAAAACTTCTGAAACTCGCCTAACCGCAGGTCTGCACAATTTGGGTGAATTAAAAGCTGTCTCTTCCACAACATTGATCTTCAACTCCGAGGATTTTGAGGGCAAAATCTTGTTTTCCATGCTCATTGTCTTCATCTCCTGATAATACAACCTTTTTCGGTATATAAAGAAGAGAACAAAAATAAGACAAGGTTTTTTTTTATCAAGTTCGTCACAATTCCATCTATGGGAGCTTGAATAAGCTTCTCATAAGTTCCGAAATGTTTTCACTAGCTCTGGAAAACCAAGTGTTGCATGGGTGATTTATAGAATCTCAACAACACGGAAAATGTACGAAAGTGGACGGTTGAATGAGAAAGTTTGTAAACTGAAAAGCATGTTTGATGGTTCATGATAGACACCTATTTGGAATTCTTGTTGGGAGTGCAGGACCAGCTCACCATCCATAATAAATTACCGAACTATCATTCATGTACGTTTCTTTTTTCAAAATTTTGGGCCGAAAGAGCATTTGCCTTCTATTTTTAATTGCGTTTATGTAGTAAGTTGCGAACAATTATGGCATGTGCAGCATGCTAATCAACTCGAATATTCTGTACCCACTGAACCAAATTCTCAAGAAACTGTATTTGATCTATTTGTGTCACTTCAAATCTGCTGTTCAGTAAAGTTGTTTTTTCAAATGTGATCAGCTTCGAAGGAACTTCCAAATACTCCAGAGCAACGTGGCGAACACTGAGAAACATGCCCGCTGTTAAAATCATTGAACTGAAACTACAATTGGGAATTAAATACAATTTAAATCCCACTCAACTGAATTCTTTAATTTAAAAAATTACCCAGTGTTTTCTAGTGCCAAGGTTATGAAATATGCAGTGATCTTTGGACTGTGACGACGTCATGAAAGATAAGTGCATCATACTCCTTTTGACTGTTTTTTTGGTTAATTTGTGTTTTATGTGGCTGATGCAGGGTGCATTTTAGGATGAAGTGAAATAATTTAAAAATAATAACAAAGAGTCATATATTTAATGTTAGATGGAAGAGACAATGAGTGCTTATTTTTGGTAAAGTTCTAGTGGCGCCACCCACCGTGTGAAATTGAAATGCATTCACGGTGTAGTCATGTGGAGCAGGGAATGCAGACGGTTGTTGTTGGTTGAACAAGACGTTCACAATTGGAACTGATGATGGATAGAGAGGCATACAAAGTCAAACACATTTGAATGTTACAATTACTTTGCTTCACTTGATAGAAATTGCCATTGTAGGTTGCTTCTTTTATGGCCATGACACCACCTCATCGAAACTGAAACATTTATCTAGAAGTACTTATTATATATATATATATATATATATATATATATATATATGCTATCTGCAAAATCACTATCATTATAGTCAATCAAATCAAAATCATTTGTTGTGGAATATAGTATTTAATGTTTTGTTCATCTTGCTACATATCTCAATATTTTAACATAAAGGAGGGGTAAAAATTTATTAAGGCAAAAGGAAGTACAAAGCAAGGGCATTAAACAGCCCTATCCAGCTCCACCAAGTGGTCTAACTGTTGAGACAAATCCGGGGGTAACTGACCCCGATCCATCAAATTTCAATCATGAATATGATCAAAAGCCCATTTTGCCAAACAATCAGCAACACCATTCCATTCTTGAGGAATATGAATGAAAGTAACGTACTCCAAAGAAGCGCAAAGGTTGAGAATCTATTCAACAATCAAGGCCAAATGCCAGCTAACATCATCTAAATGCTGCCTATTCAACAAGTTCACCACTACCTGGGAATCAGATTCACATATGATCCTTTGCCACCCCAATTGACTTCCATGCTCAATAGCACATAAGATGGCCTAAGCCTTCATTAAATTATTAGTATGAAGACCCTTATAAATAGGGAAGATAAACTAAACATCTTTAGAGCTATCCTGACCAACACCACCAATTCTAGCATGACTAGGGTTTCCTCAAGAAGAGCCATCTGTGTTGATTTTTAAGACTCCCTAAGGTGGAGGAGACCATTGCCCCTCCCTATTAACCTCTAGAGTAGGATTTCTACATCTGTTGCGCATAAGCTGCCATTGTTTAGGAGGAAGATGAAGACGATTACAACAACCAACATCACAAGGATCCACTAATTCTGACAAATCACGCTTAGCCACAACAGTTTCTCCCAAAGAATGTAGAATTTTCCACCACGAGTGAGGGGCCACCTACATCATATCTTGAAAAATCTGACGATTCCTCTCCAACCAAAGGTTCCAGATAATAAAGGATGGGCCAAGAGCCCAAGTATCTTGAAGAAAGGAAGTAGAAACAGGGGCCCTACCCCACCGATCCACAAACTCAGCCAATGAAGAAACATGCCAACAAGACGTGTTCCACACCCTCCACCAAAAATGCCAAATCTCCCTAGCATAGGAACATTGGAAGAAGAGATGAGAGACACTCTCCTCATAGTTACAACACAAAACACACATTGAAGGGCCTTGGAAACCACACCTACACAAATTATCCCAAGTAAGACACCATTTTTGAGCCACTACCCACATGAAAAAATTGCAGTTTGGCCATGACAACTTATGCAAAACTTGCTTCCACCAAGGGACCTCAATATCCCCAAACAACTGCCTACCAAGCTGGTTATAACTAGTAGACATAAAGTACTTCCCAAACAAATCAGTACCATCCCAAGCCAAGACATCAGGGCCCCTCAAAGAATTACAATAACGGGAAGCCAGAAGCTAGACCAGCTCATGCCTATCCCCCTTAAACCCCCCAGGTGGCCACTCAGAAGGATGCTTACAACAAAAGCTTACAACTGATCCACAATGTTGTGCAACCTTACAATTCTCAATAGTATCCCAACTGGCCATAGTAAAAACATCACAAAGGGACTTGAGGTGAGGAAGAGTAGAGAGAATAGGTAGGTGACCATCTGAAGAATCTAACCAAAATAGAGCATGTGACCTTGAATGACAAATCCAAAAAAGAGCTTGCTTAATCAAATGAGCCCCCACTTTCAAAGTATGCCAAATCATAGAACCACTCCCTTCCAGAGGACATCAAGGAACCTCAAAGTAAGCAACACCCCCAAGATACTTATGGTTAAGAATGCATGCCCATAACTAATATTGATTGGTACACCAGGACCAATAAAGCTTAGCAACAAGAACTTGCCCATTCAGAATAGTAGAGCATAACCCAAGACCACCCTCCTACTTTGGTCTACAAATAGATTCCCACTTAACAAGGCTCCACTTAGTAGACAACAAGTTACCACTCCAAATAAATTGACATGAGAGCATCAAATTCCTTAAGAAAATACATAGGGGTTGCTTGAACAAAGCATCTATGGATAGGAAGGGCTTGGATAACAAACTTGAGAAGAGTCACATGAGCAGTAGTAGATAACCACGGATGAATCCAATGAGTGACCTTCTGCCACAACTTATCAAGTAGAATCTGCTAGAAGGACCTGGGCTAACAACCAACAGCAAGAGGAATACCCAAATAGAAAAAAGGGAAGAGACCTTATCTAAAACTGAAAAATAGCCGCAATTCGTTGTTGAATAGCCAAAGGAGTATTAAAGAAAAAAATAGAAGACTTCTACTCATTGACTTTCTAATCTGATGTAGCAAGGTAGATATCTAAAGCTTACCTAAAGGATTCAGCTTCCGGAATACAAGCCAACCCCATAAGAGAGGTGTCATCCACAAACTGGGAAACCATCAGGGCTTGGAGCTTTCCCCTTATTCATCCCAAACACAACCTCCTCCACTTCAGATAGAGCAATCAGACGAGTAAGAGAATCATTCAAAGCATTACAGATCAAAGAAGGAATTCAAGCAAGAACCATATTCTCATCAGCCTCAACTAGAGGTGAATCCTCAGTAAACAGAGTAGAGTAAAACTGACGAGCCTCTCTAGACAAAGCCTATTGCAAAGAAATTGAAAGACCCTCAAAATTAACAAGAGAAGAGATATAACACTTATTTCGAAGAGCTTTCATAGAATGATGGAAGAAAGAAATATTCCTATCACCCTCAAGAAGCTAGTCAATTTGAGCCTTTTGTTTCCAAAAATATCTCAATATTTTCTTTTCAAACTTATTAATTTCATTCTTTTGGTGACTTCACAAATTTTGAATTAAACTAATACCTTGCATTATATCTATTTTTTTTGCAGTGAGCTACATCAAAATTTCAATAAGTCTTTTGATGACTGTTAGATCAAAATTGGGCCTTTTTTCTTTTTTGTTGAGTTTAGTTTTTGTTATAATTGGTGTACATACTACATTACAATTCAACATCTTAAATCTCTTTAACACATTCTTGGCATACTTAGATTGACAAATAAAAATGCCAATCTTTGATTGAATAACTTCAATACCTAGAAAATATTTCATCAATCCTAAATGTGTCATTTCAAACTCTTTCTTCATAATTGATTTGAATATGTCTACAAATAATTTTTTAGTAAAGATTAAATGATCAACATATAAGTTATGTACAATCAAAATTATACCTTTCTTCTTGATATTTGTGTATAATTAGCCGATAGGCTAATTGTGTGAACTTTGGTCAGAATTTTTGTTATCCTTCCTAATTTTTAAACCTTTTGACGGTCGGAAAAAAGGTGGCATATGTTTTTTATTTTTTTAATAAAAGTATTTGGCATGCATTTTTAAGCCTTTTGGTGTTTGGCTATCAGTCGGGAAAAAGGTGGCGGATTTTTTGGCACATGGATAGAGAAGGATATAAAAATTAAACGTTGGTTGGCATCAAAATTAATTGTTGTATGCTTTTTGTGTAGTGGCGATGGTTGTAATAACACCTTCTGTTTAAAACCTCTATCAGAGCTATGATCGACGAGGGCAAGCTTCTGTGAAGGTACAAGTTTAAACAACCATTGTTAAGCTTTTGTAAAGGTGGTTGGAGGTTATTTTATTTTTTTGCATGGCGTGATGGTTGCAAAAGCAATACAAAAGTGTCGATTGTGATAATTTTTTGCGCATTTTTTGCAGGCATTTGAGAAAGAAGGGAGCAAAGAGAAAGCAAGTGGGAATAGGTGCATTTGAAATAAGCAGGAAGAGGTGCATATTGAAAAAAACCTTTACAGAGTATTTCAAAATAATTTATGTTATTTTCCATAGGGCATTTTTTATTTTCGTTCTCTAGCTTAGGCTATATTGCTTCATTTATGGTTTCAGTGTAGTTGCAATGGTTGCAAGGCAATATTGTTTGTTTTTGCATTGGTCTATCACTACCAATTCTTCTATTTTGTGGATTTTTTCATCTAGGTCACTGTTGAAACCAATATTATTTCATTTGTGGTTTGTTTTTTGTGGCGATGGTTTTGCATGGGTTTGTTACTATTATTTTTTGTTGTTTGTGGGTTTTTCTGTCTGGGTCGCTGTTGAAACCAATATTGTTTGATTTATGGCTTCCATTTTGTGTCTATGGTTGCAACGCAATAAAATAGTTAATGTTATATAATTTATGTTGATTTCCATAAGGCATTGTTGATTGTTGTTCTCTAGCTTAGGCTATATTATTTTATTTTCAATAAGGTACTATTGAAAATGCTATATTGTTTCAATTTTTGATAAGGTACTATTGAGAAAAGACTATATTTTTGCATGGTTTTGTTGCTACGAATTTTTGTATTTTGTGGGTTTTTCCATCTAGGTCGCTATTGAAACCAATATCGTTTGACCTATGGCTTCCATTTTGTGGCTATGGTTGCAACACAATAACATAGTTAATTTTATATAGTTTATGTTGATTTCCATAAGGCATTGTTGATTGTTGTTATCTAGCTTAGGCTATATTGTTTCATTTTCGATAAGGTACTATTGCAAATACTATATTGGTTCATTTTCGATAAGGTAATGTTGAGAAAAGACAATAGTGTTTGTTAAAACCAATATTGTTTCAATTATGGTCCGTGTGTTTGTGATGATGGTTTTGCATGGGTTTGTTACTACAATTTTTTTTGTTTTGTGGGGTTTTCCATCTAGGTCATTGTTGAAACCAATATTGTTTGATTTATGGCTTCCATTTTGTGGCTATGGTTGCAATGCAATAAAATAGCTAATGTTATACAATTTATGTTGATTTCCATAAGGAATTGTTAATTGTTGTTCTCTACGTTAGGCTATATTGTTTTGTTTTCAATAAGGTATTGTTGAGAAAAGAATATATTTTTGCATAGGTTTGTTACTGTGATTTTTTTTATTTTGTGAGTTTTTCCATCTGGGTCATTATTGAAACCAATATTTTTTGATTTATGGCTTCTATTTTGTGGCTATGGTTGTGTACTGTAGAAAAAAGGACCCTTTGCTTCACATGGGATTAATTCATCATAAAATGGACTTAATGAGGTCTTAATCTAGTGTTGTGAGGTATTTTATGCATCCACACTAGGTCTTGGACCCTTGAAAATCAAATAACATGTTTTTAATGAGGTCTTGTAAAGGTGTTGTAAGATACTTTCATGCTTTTCTAGACTTAATGAACCTATTTCTCCCTAATTCAACATTATAAAATGTGTTTAATAACATTATTACATCAATCTAGAAGGTTCTTGAATTAAATTTAATGATAAACTAGTTTTGTAATGTGTCTTGCACATTCACATTGGTTCTTGTGCATTCCTAGGCTTTATGGACCTCATTTTAGTGTTTTAAAGTGTATTTAATCACACTTTCACAGTGATTTTTGTGTCCCAATCCCTATTTGACATTTACATCATCATAATAGGCCCCTATTAACCCATATTGTGCATCTCAAGGTTTAAATTGATCAAATACTCGACAAGGTTTCATTTTAGACCTTATTTCCTTATTCCTTGGAATATAAGATGTTAAAATAGCCCCTGTGGGACCCATTCACCATGCATGGTGAATCAGTCCCATCCAAGTGGGACCCATTTTCCATGTGTAGCGAAGGAGTCCCATTTGGCCCCATTTTGACCTTTGATTGGGGAAAAAAGTGAAATTTGAGTTTAATTTTGCTTCATATCGACCTATGATGAGGTATTAATGGGTGAAATAGGTGAATGGACTATAAAATCATCTCTCTAAACTCATTTTTATATCCATTAACTTAATTCTTCATTATTCATCCATCAATCTTTCATCTCAAGTCAAGCATCTTAGGGATTTTATATTGTAATTCATCAAGTAAGCTTCTAAGCACATTCAAGGGCTAAATCTTTCTCCATTGCTATAGAGTTTCAAGATCAAATCATCATGACAAGGTAATCAACTCCATTGTTTCATGTTTCATTATTTTATTTCATCATTTGGTTTAATTACCTAAAAGGGGGTTGACCAAGGAAAACCCCTATATCCTAACCTTCAACACTTTTTCCCCTTTGCATGTGTTTGTGTATGCAGATTTATCAAATGGAAAGGTGAGAAAAGGTGTACATATCTCATCAAATTCATTCAAGGTGTTTCAAGCCCTATTTCAAGCTTGGAGAGAGTCTACAGGTTGAGTTGCAAATTTAGATCTGAGGAATCTTCAGAAACAGAATTGCAAATCATAAGCCACAGAATCTTGTCCAGAATTCTCTATTTTCTAGAAGAGGACTCATTCACCATTGATGGAGAATCAGTCCCATTTCTAGGCTTGAATAGTGATTTCTGTAGATTTGGATACCTAATTCCCTGAAATTGGTTCTGACACTTTCTAGCAAAAATAAGACTCATTCACCCAGGATGGTGAATCAGTCCCAGTGAGCATTCTTGGTGTCTTCTACAAGTTTTTAGAGCCTCATTCCAATCTCTTCAAGCTTCTAGGTTCATATCTTCAATTGGGTTAATTTCTGTTACAGTTTTTTTACATTCCTAGTCAAATAGTTTGAATACACAATGTGTTTTCCAACACTTTTGCATTAGGTTAGAATACATTCCTTAATTTGCATTTTCATTAATTTTTCAACATTTAAACACATCCACACACACACACACACACACTTCATATCCCTCTTTCCATTTCCTCTAATGAGAACATAAGCATTTTTGGCCCACCTTTCTCCTTCTAGGTGAAAAACCCTAGGAGTCATAGAAAGCAAGTAGGTGCCAAAAATCTATGTTTCAGGTTGCAACACAATAAATTAGTTAATGTTATACAATTTATGTTTATTTCCATAGGGCATTGTTAATTTTTGTTCTTTAGCTTCAGCTATATTGTTTCATTTTTTATAAGCTACTGTTGAAAAGGCTATGTTGTTTCATTTTCGATAAGGTACTATTGAGAAAAGACTATTATTTGTTAAAACCAATATTGTTTCATTTATGGTTTTCATTTTGTGGAAATATTTTTTCATGGGTTTGTTACTATGATTTTTTTTGTTTTGCAGGTTTTCCCATTTGGGTCATTGTTCAAACCAATATTGTTTCATTTATGGCTTTCATTTTATGGCAATGGTTGCAATGCAATAAAATAGTTAATGTTATACAATTTCTGTTGTTTTCCATAAGGAATTTTTGATTTTTTTTCTCTAGCTTAGGCTACATTGCTTCATTTTTGAGAAGGTACTATTTAAAAAAAGACTATATTGTTTCATTCTTGATGTGGTGTTGCTGAGAAAAAAATTGTCTGTGTGCAGGGTTATTTTGGTTTTTTTTGCATGGGTTTGTTACTGTGAATTCTTTTGTTCTATGGGATTTTTCATTTGGGTTGTTTTTGAGACAAATATTGTTTCTTTTATGGTTTCCATGTGGTGTTGATGGTTGCAAGGCAATTAAATAGATTATGGCATTGTTGATTGTTGTTTTCTAGCTTCGGCTATATTGTTTCATTTTCGATAAGGTGTTGTTGAAAAATGATTGTTTTGTGGGTTTTTTTCATATGGGTTGTTGTTGATACCAATATTGTTTCATTTATGGTTTCTATGTGGTGCCAATGGTTGCAAGACAATTAAACAATTTCTGTTATTTTTGCTAAGGCATTGTTTACAAAGCTTTGGCTATATTGTTTCATTTTTCACTAAGGCAATAAAATAGTTGATGTTATATAGTTTATGTTGTTTTCCATAAGGCATTGTTGAGTGTTGTTCTCTAGCTTTGACTATATTATTTCCTTTTTGATAAGTTATTGTTGAAAAAAGACCGTTCTATGGGTTTTTTCATCTGGGTTACTATTGAGACCAATATTGTTTTATTTATGGCTTCCGTTTTGTGGTGATGGTTGCAGCGCAATTAAATAGTTAATGTTATATAGTTTATGTTATTTCTCATAAGGCATCATTGAGTGTTGTTCTCTAGATTTTGCTATATTGTTTCAATTTCGATAAGACAGTCTTGGGAAAATAATTTGTGCATGTGTGGGGTAATTTTTGTTTTTTATGCATAGGTTTGTTATTGTGATTTCTTCTATTTTGTGGGTTTTTCCATCTGGGTCATTGTTGAAACCAGTATTATTTCATTTATGGCTTTTGTTTTGTGGTGATGGTTGCAACACAATAAAATAGTTAATGTTATATAGTTTATGTTTTTCTCCATAAGGCATTGTTGAGTGTTATTCTCTAGATTTGGCTATATTAAATATTCATTTTCGATACACAATAAAATAGTAAATGTTATACAGTTATGTTGTTATCCATAAGGCATTGTTGATTTTTGTTTTCTAGCTTTGGCTAAATTTTTTTTTTTTGATAGGTTATTGTTGAAAAAATAATTTTCGAGGTTTGTGTTGAAACCATTATTGTTTCATTTAAAGCTTTTGTTTTGTGGTTATGGTTGCAACGCTATATAGTTTATGTTGTTTTCCACAAGGAATTATTGATTGTTGTTCTCTATCTTTAGCTATATTGCTTCATTTTCAATATGCAATAAAATAGTTAATGTTATAGAGTTTATGTTGTTATCCATAAGGCATTGTTGACTGTTGTAACATACATTTCCCACCATTGTGATAAATGGTGAAATCAATGTTTTTTATTGCACTTAATATAGAGTCTATCATTCTAAGTTATGAAACCATAGCAATCTGAAAGATAGACATATGAAACATAACTTTATGAGCCCACATGTAACAATAATATACTCTACACTCAGCCAATACAAGAAGAATAAAACTACAGTAATCAAATGACAAAATTATGAAACCTCATGTTTTGTGGTTTTCCCTTATTGTGTTCACTTTGGTTGTAATTTTCATCGGCCTTCCTCCTACTCCACCACCCTCTTTACTATTTTGGATTTTTTTCCTCGGCTTCCTTTTTCAATGCAGGAAACAATTGAAAAAATTAGGCCTTAGTAGGTAGAATGCATTGAAAATCTCTTTGAGGTTATTGCAAAAAAGAGTTCCTTAAGATTATTATGTGTGATTTTCAATCAAGCTTTTTTCATGAACTCCATATCTTTGATCAACTACTCTGAAGAAAAATACTTCTAGAGAATGCATGTCTACACATTCTTGATGAAGGTCATCAAACTCGAAGTGCTAGATCAAAGATATGGAATTTATGCAAAAGGGTTAATTAAAAATTGGCCATTATACTCTCTAGAACTTCTTCCTTGAATAACTTCAAAAATATTTTCAACACATTGTATGTGGCAAACAATTTTTCTTATTATGCTTAATATAAAGCCTAAAATTGCAAGAATTCCTTTTTGATGAAGAAACAAATAACAACTATCTTCCCCAAAAAAAAAACATGGGGAGGAGTATATATGAATGTTGTCTATATTGTTTTGTTTTCGATAAGGTATTGTTGAAAAAATATATTTTTTAGGTTGCCATTGAAACCATTGTTGTTTCATTATGGCTTTCACTTTGTGGTGATGGTTGTGATACAATAAAATAGTTAATGTTATATAGATTATGTTGTTCTTCATAAGGCATTGTTGACCGTTGTTCTCTAGATTTGGCTATATTGTTTCATTTTTGATATGCAATTAAATAGTAAATGTTATAGAGTTTATGTTGTTATTCATAATGCATTGTTGTTTGTTGTTCTCTAGCTTTGGCTAAATTTTTTCATTTCCGATAGGGTACTATTGAAAGAGGAATTTGTTTGGGTGTAGGGTTGTTTTATTTCTTTCTTTCTTTTGCATGGGTTTGTTACTATGAATTATGTTGTCATCTATGACATTATTGAAACCATATTGTTTCATTTATTCTTTTCATGTGGTGTCGATGGTTGCAAGGAAATTAAATAGTTAATGTTATCACGGTTGTTTTATTCCCCCTTGCATGTTTTTATTGTTGTGAATTATGTTGTTTTGTGGTTTTCCCTGTGTAATTCATTGTTTAAAATAATTGTTGGGCTGTGGGGTTGTTTAATTTTTTTAGGTCATCAATACCTTCAATAATTATTGATATATGAACAAGGATCTTCTTTCCATGGTCATAAAAAAAAAAAAAATCTTAGTTTTCAATACAACATGGTCTAATGTTCTTTTATTTTTTTTATATAGATGTAGATATAGATATAATTGAATGTATTGACTGAGGCACATCTATGAACTTCAAGATATAATATTATGGCTATGTGTTAATAAACCAACAATTGATTCACAATATTGTCCTTAGATGTCAAAATGTCAGATTGCTAGCTAATTGGAACATCTAGATATCTATTTAGAGATCAAGAAGAAAAAATAGTGGGCTCTAAATCACCTTCCCCATCCAAATGAGCCTAAAAATTTGGGATTCATACACCCCTAATACATCATAGTGTGCCTTCAAATATCAGTCCTATTAAACCATTAAATTTGGTTTCCGTGGGAAACTTCACAAAATTTTATTCTTTTAGCATTAGTCTCTATAGTTGAAACATCATTTACCCTTTGATTCCTTGATTGATAAACATCTTTAGTCTCTATAGTTTATTTTCTTTTTCTTTCAATAAAGTTAGATTTCTCATTTAGCAATGATGGATATTTCACTTTGAATTTTCCTTTTGAAATTAGTGCATTAAAACAAATGAAATGGAATGAAAATTTTGGTATAATAATACATATACAAACCCATTTTTTTTCTTTATTTGTTCATGTTGATAAGCACACCATGCAACATGATAGTGATATATTAAAAAGAGTTAAATGAAAGATACACTACTTTCTAAGCATTCAAATAATTTAGTTTTTTTCATAAGATGCATGTACTATAAACAACATTTCTTTCATAATGTAACATGAATGAATCAGAAATATAGAATACCATATTTCATTTAGAATTCATTAACAAATCAAATATTTTCACCAAGAAAGATTCAAAATAATGTTATAAAAGTAGTCCATAATAACCTTACTCCATATCTCCCTATTTGAATGATGCAATATCTCTCCCAAGTATCTAGTTGTTTTTCAAGCTTTAATTGAATTGTGTATTGAATAGTATCTATAGCCTACAGAGACACCATATATGGAATACCAAAAAATAATAATCAACTTTTTCAATTAACTTCTAAAAAGAGAAAATGTCAAGAGGTTAATCTTTTCTTTTTACTAAAGAGAAAAAATGACACTCAAAACATATAATGCAATGTGTTATCAAGATTCAATTGTATAGTTTTTTGAGTAAAACTAATTGACCCATATTTCATGAGTAGTGGTTCCCAAGACCTAGAATATCTTATGATAATTAATGGTCAACTTAGCACCCATTTCATCTAGTCAACTTCCTAACAAGGGTGTAGAATCCAAACTTCCTAAGAGATCATCCATCCCAATACTACTCCAAATCAAGTGTCCTTTACCATGGAGTTCCCTAGGGGAGGAATACATGGATTGGGAATGTCAATCTAAAAACAATTCCCTCACAGACCACAAGGTGGATTTGGACTTGCACCTATTCCCTATCCAATGAGGTAGGAATCAAATGGATATGCAAGAGAAGAAAGAAGATTGAGGTGATGGAAGAAATTCTAGTTTCTCTTCTTTGACCAGAAAATAATTGAAGCAGAGCATATTTAAAGTATTAATCCTTCCATGGGTGGGTGGGTTTACAAGTGGGATATGGCTCAATTATCAATGAAAAATCCAAGGCAAATAGCTTAGGAATCCTTGTAGGTCTTGATCTTGGAGGAAAGTCCATGATTAAAAGCACACATGAGTTTAAAGTAACTTACTAGGATGGATGACCTCTTAATAAGTCCAAATGCTTCACCCCTATAACCATAACTTAGATGTAATTAGTGTTAAGTGGACCATTCATTCTAATGAGAGGGAAGGGCTTTGTTTGTTATCCAAGTCACCTGATAATTTCATATTGCACTATTCCAACATAGTTGCTTAAGATCCCTAAGAGAAAAAAATTTCCAAAAAAGGATAAACTGGTTCTCGAAGCTTGTGGCACCTAATTTTTTTTTTCTACACATAAAATTCCATATGGAATCCCTCCACATAAACCTCTCTCATTTTTTTCAACTCAACACTATTTGACCATGCCAACTTAGAATGGAAACTTGAAAAGAGTGCTAGTAGAGAGTAGTACAAATTTGAAAACAAGCATATTTTTTGTTTCATACATCCTAGAAAACAATGACTATGCTATCACATCCACAAAGGAAGCTAAATGATAAGTAATCTCTATGTTCATTCTCCAAGACACCCAATCATTTTGGAGTGCACTATTCTAATGTACTCTCTTAAGACTCCTAAGAGAAAAAACTATCAAACTATGATGGAGTGGTTCATGAAACTCATGGAACCTAACAATGTTTCATCTACATGTAAAAGTCCATATGGAATCCCTCCACATAAACCTATCTCATTTTTTTCAACTCAACACCATTTAGCCATGCTAACTTGGAATGGAAACTTGCAAAATATATCAATAAAGAGTAGTGCAAATTTGGAAATAAGCATATTTTTTGTTTTGTGTGTCCTAGATCAAAATTGATTGTGCCAACATGTCCAAGTGGGTAGCTAGATTCTAGGGAAGGGATTTTTTTTATCTCCAATCCACTCAATCATTTCAAAGTGTGTTATTCAAGTGTATTCTGTTAAGATGCCTAAGAGAAAAAAAACTTCCAAACAATGATAGAGTGGTTCTCATGGCTCATGATACCTAATATGTTTTTTTTCACATGTACAAGTCCATATCACATCCATACATATAAAATTCTCTCATTTTTTTTCAACTCAACACCATTTGGCTATGCCATCATTGCATGAAAACTTGCAAAAAGTGTTAGTAGAGAGCAATGGAAATTCAGAAAGAAGCATATTTATTGTTTTGTGCTTCCTAGAGAAAAATAGATAGCGCCAACACATCCAAGTGGGAATCTAAATGCTAGGAAGGTATTTTTTTGTTCTCCAAGTAACATGGTCATTTTGGAGTGCACTATTTTGGCATAGTCTCTTAAGAGCCCTAACAGCAAAAAACTGCCAAACTATGACCAAGTGGTTCTCAGAGCTCATGGCACCTAACAATGTTCCATCTACATGTACAAGTCCATATGGAATCCCTCCACCTAAACCTCTCTCATTTTTGGTCAAATCACCATCGATTATCCATGCTAACTTAGAATGGAAACTTGCAAAATGTATCATTTTAGAGCTTGCAAATTTGGTAATGGGTGATCCCACAATAGCGGTTTACAATTTTTGGCCAAACTGGACACTAAAATTATTATTTTTAACTAAATCTTCACAATGGGGCACCTATAACAGATAAACCGTGAGGAATTTGAAGATGATGCAAACTAGTCTCTCCACATTTTGTCTGTAGATTCTAAAAATATTTTTTTTCAAAATTTTTGGAATCAGATTGCACTTCTTTTTCCATCTCCCATGAAAATTGGTTTTTTTTCAAAAATAACATTTTTAAAAAGTGACGCACACCGTATAAAGCATAACTTTTTTTCCTTGAAAAATAAAATTCTAATTATTTCAAATTTAGATTTGTAACTCCAATATCTAGTGCTTCCACTTGGTTAGATAATTTTTTATTGAATATTTTTTCTTTAATCAAGTTTGAAAGTCAAACCAATTACAATTCACACATAGCGCGACCGTATAACACATAACTTTTATAGTATGTATCAATTTTATTTATTTATTTTTTTGGATGAAGGACTCCAATATCTGGTGCACTCATATTTTTTAAAAATAAAAATAGATAATTTTCTATTTTTCCATATGTGTAGAATAGAGAACTTCATTTTCGGTGAGAAACCTATATTTAATAAAACTTAAAAAACAAATAGATGATAAAACCAAAACATATTAAAATTATATTCGTTGGATAGCCCATTCTGAGGGATACCTAATACCAAATGGGTTTGTAAATTCTCCTCCATTTTCATTTTCAAATCGAGCTTCAAAGTGCAAAATTTTGGACAATTTTGGTGCCTCGTAGAGTGAAGGTGAAAAAAGGGTGGTTCGGGCGAACCAAAAAATATGTTATGTTGATCATAGGTTCGGTCGAACATATTTTTGGTTGAACCACTTTAAAATAAAATAAAGAAATGTATACTAGAGGGGTTTGGTCAAACCTGGAAATAGGGTTTGACTGAACCCCTTGACATGGATCTTTCTTTTCCCCATTTTTTTTTCTAATTTGTTTTTTTTTTGGTTTTTTAGTAGTTGTATTTTATTCTTTTTATATTATACTATATAATATACTTATAATACTAATATATAATTATTATTAATTATATATTATTATTATAATATATAATTGTTATTATTATAATATTAAAAGTATATAATTAAAAAGTAGAGGGGAGAGAGGGAGAGGGGGTAGGAGGGAGAAACTTGAGAGAGAAAGGGGGGAGTGGGAGAGAGATAAAGGGTAGGGGGTACAAGGGTTTAGGGTTTAAGGGTTAAGAGTAGAGGGGAGAGAGGGAGAGGGGGTAGGATGGAGAGAATTGAGAGAGAGAGGGGGGAGTGGGAGAGAGATAAAGGGTAGGGGGTACAAGGGTTTATGGTTTAAGGGTTAAGAGTAGAGGGGAGAGAGGGAGAGGGGGTAGGATGGAGAGACTTGAGAGAGAGAGGGGGGAGTAGGAGAGAGATAATGGCTAGGGGGTACAAGGGTTTATGGTTTAAGGGTTAAGCATAGAGGGTAGAGAGGGAGCTTGAGATAGAATTAGTGAGTGAGTGAGAGATAGAGAGAGAGGGTTTAAAGGTTTTTAAGGCTGTAGGGGAGCTCAAGAAAAAAGGAGTTAGTGATTGAGTGAGAGAGAGAGGGTTTAAGGCTTAAGGGTAGAGGGGAGAGAGGGAGAGGGGGTAGGAGGGAGAGACTTGAGAGAGAGAGGGGGCAGTGGGAGAGAGATAAAGGGTAGGGGTATAAGTGGGTTTAGGAGTTTAAGGGTTAAGGGTAGAGGGGAGAGAGGGAGACGGGGTAGGAGGGAGAGACTTGAGAGAGAGAGATAGGTGGAGTGAGAGAAATGGTGAGGGTAGGAAGGCTTTAGGCCTTACAATGGCGTTGGCGCAGAGGAGTTTCCCAAGATATAATTAGTGGAGGAGTGAGTGAGTGAGAGAGAGAGTGTGTTTAAGGCCTAAAGGCTTAAAGGTAGAGGGTAGGGAGGGACTGGGGAGACAGGAGTGGGAGTGAGAGAGAGAGAGAGAGAGAGAGAGAGAGAGAGAGAGAGAGAGAGAGAGAGAGGAGAGAGAGAGAGAGGGTCTAGGAAGGAGGGAGAGAGATAAAGGGTAGAGGGTACATGGGTTTTAGGTTTAACCCCGTTAAGGGGTAGAGGTGAGAGAGGGAGAGGGGGTAGGAGGAGACTCCGGAGAGAGAGAGAGGAGAGTGTGAGAGAGATAGAAGGGGGTAAGGGTTGAAGTTTAAGGGTTAAGAGTAGGGAGAGAGGGGAGAGGATAGGACTGAGAGACTTGAGAGAGGGGGGAGGGAGAGAGATAAAGGGGTAAAAGGGTTTAGGTTTATGGGGTTAAGGTAGACGGAGAGAGGGATTCAAGATAGAATTAGTGAGTGAGTGAGAGATAGAGAGAGAGGGTTTAAGGTTTTTACAATATAGGTGATCTAGATACAAAGGTGGGAGGAGCAGAGGAGGAGAGAGAGGGTTTAAGGGTTTAAGGCTTAAGGCTAGAGGGTAGAGGGGAGAGAGGGAGAGGGGGTAGGAGGGAGAGACTTGAGAGAGAGGGGGGAGTGGGAGATAGATAAAGGGTAGGGGTACAATAGTTTAGGGTTTAAGGGTTAAGGGTAGAGGGGAGAGAGGGAGAGGGGGTAGGAGGGAGAGACTTGAGAGAGAGAGGGGGGAGTGGAAGAGAGATAAAGGGTAGATGGTAGAAGAATGTAGGGTTTAAGGGTGAAGGGTTAAGGGTAGAGGGGAGCTCAAGATAGAATTAGTGAGTGAGAGAGAGAGAGAGAGAGGGTTTAAGGCTTAAAGGATTAAAGGTAGAGGGTAGAGGGGATCTAGAGATAGGAGTGAGAGAGAGAGAGAGGGAGAGAGGAAGAGAGAGAAAGAGAGAGATAGGAAGAGTGGGTCTAGGAGGGAGGGAGTTGAGAGAGAGAGGGGGGAAGTGGGAGAGAGATAAAGGGTCAAGGGTACAAGAGTTTATGGTTTAAGGTTTAAGGGTAGAGGGGAGAGAGGGAGCTCGAGATAGAATTAGTGAGTGGTTGAGAGATAGAGAGAGAGTTTAAGGGTTTTAAAGGCTATAGGGGAGCTCGAGACAAAAGGAGTGAGTGAGTGAAAGAGAGAGATGGTTTAAGGCTTAAGGGTAGAGGGTAGAGGGGAGAGAGGGAGAGGGGGTAGGAGAGAGAGACTTGAGAGAGAGAGGGGGGAGTGGGAGAGAGATAAAGGGTTTAGGGTTTAAGGGTTAAGGGTAGAGGGGAGAGAGGGAGAGGGGGTAGGAGGGAGAGAGAGAGGGGGAGTGGGAGAGAGATAAAGGGTAGAGGGTATAAGGCCTTAGAGTTTAAGGGTCAAGGGTTAAGGGTAGAGGGGAGCTCAAGATATAATTAGCAAGTGAGTGAGAGAGAGAGAGAGTGTGTTTAAGGCTTAAAGGCTTAAAGGTAGAGGGTAGAGGGGGTCTAGATATAGGAGTGAGTGAGAGAGAGAGAGAGAGAGGAAGAGTGGGTCTAGGAAGGAGAAACTAGAGAGAGAGGGGGGAGTGGGAGAGAGATAAAGGGTAGAGGATACAAGGGTTTAGGGCTTGACCCAGTTGGGCGTAGAGGGGAGAGAGAGAGAGGCACAGGGAGTGCACTCTGAGAGAGAGAGAGAGAGAGGGGAGCGGAGAGGATAAAGGTAAGTGGCAATTGTTTGGGGTTTGGTGTTAAGAGTAGAGGGAGAGAGGAGAGGGGATAGGAGGGAGAGACTTGAGATAAATAGGAGGGAGTGGGAGAGAGATAAAGGGTAGGGGGTAAAAGGGTTTATGGTGTAAGGGTTAAGGGTAGAGGGGAGAGAGGGAGATCAAGATAGAATTAGTGACTGAGTGAGAGATAGAGAGAGAGGGTTTAAGGGTTTTTAAGTCTATAGGGGAGCTCGAGACAGTAGGAGTGAGTGAGTGAGTGAGAGAGAGCTATGCCTAAGGCTTATGGGCAGTGGGTAGAGGGAGAGAGGAGAGGACAGAGTGGAGAGACTCCTTGGGAGAGAGTAAAGGGTAGGGGGCACAAGGGTTTAGGTTTTAAGGGTTAAGGGTAGAGGGGACAGAGGGAGCTCGAGGGTACATTGATTTATGTTTTAAATATGTGTGCAATAGTTTTATAATTAAATAATACTTAATTTTAAAATTTACATAATTGCTCATAGAACAATTTGATGGAAGAAATATAAGTTGTATATATAATTGTATATAAGATTCTTGAACTTAAGAATTCCATGAAACAAATATAAGTTGTATATAATTGTATATAAGATTCTTGAACTTACGAATTCCATGAAACAAATATAAGTTGTATATAATTAAATGTGAGAGATGAGAGATGATGCTATCAAATATTCTTGATCTTAAGAATTTCATGGAACATATATGTACATATAATTGTAATTTATACAAAATGATTTACAACTATGTACAAGTTACTATAAGTTCTCACTTGAACATGTATAGGGTTACAAGTGAACTTGAAAATCATTGATATAATCTATGTCAAAGATTCTGGTTCAGCCCACTCTTCAATAACATGTAGAATTTTTTGATGATCTTCACTCTCTAGTCTCCATTTTCTTCGGCCACGTGCATTTGGAACTGCATGAAGATGTAGGGCGATAGCAATTATCAAGTGACTATATTGATATACCTTGTTATCAGGTTGATAGTCAACAAAATGAATCCCATGTTGAACAACTTTGACTTGTTTTAGATATGTCCCTTGCACCATAACAAAACCTTCATGGTAAACATGAACCTTCTTAGTAATACATATGAACATGTACACCATTTTCATGCTCAAGGTTTGTACAATGTATATTTAATATTTATAACAGTCATGCACGCACATGTGAACACAATGTATATATAATTTTAAATTCAAACTCACCTATGGGAAATGGCATTCCATCACTTGTTTCAGGTCGTGTTAGCTTATTCCTCTCTTTTGTGCAACACAATAAATAATAGCTAACACCTTCGATGTTTCCAGGCTCTGCTATGACTATAAAAACATCTCTTGTACACCAAATTTACACACAAAATTTCTAAAAAATTAGAAATGTCTCTATACTTTAAAGATGATTAACTAGATCTATATAATATATAAAAAATTATTAAAAACTTACACATGTACCTTTTCTAACCAATCCTGATATATGGTCATAATCAATTGAAATCAAAGGAATGTCTTCAAATCTCTCTTCCTCATTTTCATCATATGTTTTTGAAACAGCTAGTGGTACTGTATCCTATTTACCAACATATCCAAGTTCTTGGTTGTTGCATGCATAATCAGAGTTTCCTGCAATGCACTCAATGCAAAAAATAGAGTAATCCCCTGTGTGTAATGTCCATCCATGGTGACTATCTGAACTCCCAACACAATGCAAAGATCTTGTTTTTTCTACCCTCTTGCATCCATGCATTGATCTTTTGTTCACACCTAGATACATGTACAACAACAAACTTATGTGAACAAACATGTATATATATATAATTTTTAAATTTAAATAAATTCAAATTTTTGAAAATGTAATTTATACATACCGGATATCTCCCAAAACAGTCTATGTGGAATGTGTCAGTTTGTTCTTGAAGATGTGTTGACCACATTTGATGCAAAGTGTTTCTTGCACCATTCAACAACACCATGTGCATTGTCTATACGATCTTCTGGATAACTCATTTTATGTTTTCTTAAAGCTCGTTTGATGCAAGCTCCTACTCCATCATGCTCACCCTTTCCATGCCCACTCTCAAAATAACTCCAAACATGTGGTATTTTGTAGATTTTATGATATCTACAAAGTGCATAGAATGGGCGTGAAGATTTGAATTGTGTTGCATACCCATCTGACCATACAAAATGATTTTCAAATTTTACACCCCTGCTTAGAACTCAAATTCTCAAAAAAACTTGTAAAGCAGTGTTGGACAAAAAGCGTGTCATGCTCTTTATCATCACTAATATAGAAGTGATATTCTTTCTTTATGGCTCGTTCTTCATCTGTACTCTCAACACCATCCAATTCTAATTGTGCATGTCGATAATACACATGAACCATAATAGTGATTTTCTTTGAAAATTAATACTCTGATTGAATCTCCTTTTGATGTATGAAGAAGTAATTTTCTGCAAAGTCAACTACTGATAGAACTGTTCCAAATGGGAAAGTATCTCTCAATGTTTGGAATTGATGTGCTTGCCACTTATCAAAAAAGGAATGTTGTATGTATGGTTGTATCAATTTTCGAAAATCTTCCATAAATTTTCCAATAGGAATCTCCTCTTCTACATAGTTCAACCTTGTGGATTCTTTCCCAATTTTTTTTTGCAACTTTACATACTTGTACATGTGTGAGTAAAATATGTGAATAAACTTAATAAACCACACAATGAATGAAACATTACATTAGAGAATTCAAATAACAATCTAATAAAATTGAAACAAATAAACTCTCTAAAAATAGTACTTACCTCTTGCAATTTGTTGTCTTTGTTAGGTCATTATCCTCATTTCTTGAAGGAAATTTAGCCAAATTTCCACATGTCTCACAAATTCCTTTTATGTAGTTTATTTGAGGTCCATTTTCATGATAACATAAAATAGCCTTTATGAACAAACTTGTCTTTTTAGGAGGTGCATTTTGAAACCCACAACTTTCTTCTCTCATCTTTCAAAACACTTGATAGTAGAGATCAAATTCAATATGATAACGACAACAACAAGTTTCAAAAAACTTGTTTATCTGAACATAATATGGCTTTAATCTTTGAAATATTGTTTGCCCAATCTTTATATGAGGATATGTATTACAAAATTTCATATACATCTGAAATTGTGTTATGTCTAGCTAATGTTTGATATGATTTTCATAAGTACCAGGCCCAATCCTATGTCTCATAACATCTCTAGTATTTGATGATGGATGAGTCCAATCATGCCAAAAACTTGAGATCAAGTTCCTAACAATATCTTCAATCCTATCAGAATGGGGAGCTCTACACATAATTGCCCAATTTCCTTCTGAACTCTCATCCAAAAACTTTCTTTTTTTCTCATATTTTTTTAATGTGGTTCTACTATAACCAATTTCAGCCAAAAGTGCAGAAATTTTTATTTTTCTTGCTATATCTTGATGTACAATAGATTTCAACATCACCCTTCTTGTAGTGGCTTTATCCACTAATCAAGATCCTTTCCTAATGGAATCTAAACCCTTTTTAACATTTTGAGCAATATCCTTTTGTAATCCCATTTGTTTCTTCTTATTTTATGTCAAATGTACACCCAACAATTGTAATGAATCTTTCATCTCATTACGAAGAAGTAAACGTGATAACAATTAGGTTTTTTCAAGTGTATCAAGATGATTGAAATGATGATTGATTATTCCATTTACAGATTTAGTCATTGACCTCTTTCTCTTATTATAAGGCTGGTTGGCATAACATTTCAACTTCTCCATATCCATTTCAAGTAAATGATCTAAATTTCTATAAGAAATTTGTTTCATCACCTTTTCAGCTAGTTTTATATGCTTATGCATAGCAGTAGAAGGAAGTGATCCTGACCCCTCTCCAACATGCATTTTTTGAACTTGGGCCTCCTGCCTATCTTCAAGGTCCATGTGTTCCTCAATGGATTCATTTGATCCAATATCTAGATTTGGCTCAACTTCAACATGAGAACTTCCTGCTTGTTGAGCCCTTTCTACATGTCACATTTTGCAAAGAAAAGTGACAGATTATTCTATATAAGTGAAGTTTATGTATGTAAGCATGCAAAGTGATAAGACATGATGCTATAAGTGATAGAAGTTTTGAACAACTAGTTTTATATGCTCATCCATACCAGTAGAAGGAAATGATTCCGACCCCTCTCCAACAAGAATTGTTTGAACTTGGGTCTTCTCCCTAACTTCAAGGTCCATGTGTTCCTCACTGGATTTTTTTATCCAATATCTAGATTTGGTTTGACTTTTGCTTGAGAATTTCCTGCTTGTTTGAATTTGCATGCAAGCAAAGAAAGTGAGACTATGAGTTATTTACTTGTGGAGCTGAAACGAATAAAATAAAATATTCTTAAACTTAAGAATTCCATGGAACAAAAACAATTGGAAATAGATGATAAGAAATTTAGGTAATGTCTATGCAAGATGACTATTTTTTAGTATTAAAGTTTCCAAGTTAAATCTAACATGGTTTTCATAAAAGGCATGCATATTTATAAGAAAAAAAAATTGAGGTGTTAATAAAATTCCTAAACACACAATTGAGAGAGAGAGAGAGAAGAAACAAGCATGTGTACCTTGTTTCTTTCTATGATAATTTTCCAAGTTTTGTTCACACCTCTTTTGTTCTTCTTCTTTTGAAATTTTTCGTTGAGCCACATTTTTTCTTTTTCTTTGTTGTCCCATTTTCTTCTTCAAGTTAAAGATGTCTCCAAAATCTGTGAGCTCCATCTGATGTAAATGTGAATTAATCTTGCAATTTGATATGGAATAATGAAAAAAAATCTTGTATCAATATGCATATGGGGAAAAAATTTATTATAGTGTATGGAATAACTACATCCTAGATCATTAAATGAATCAAGTGGTAATCAAACAAGTTATTTCATTGTGAAGTTTTTTATTTTTTAAAGTATAGATATGCAACAAATATCTTAGAGTAATTTTAGAATTTTGTTACTTGTCAAAAAGACAATAGAGGTATAGTTTGAATTGAATTTTCTTAATGTTTCAAAGAATAAATTTTTTGTATAATTTAATAATGGTGTAGATTAAGAGATTATTTATGAAATAATTTAACATAAAAAATTTATAACTTAGAGGGAAAGTGTTTGAAGGATGGTATATAATTATAAAAGGAATGTTCTTACCTCTTCTTTATAATTATATTTTATAACTCGTTTATAAGATATCATTAGTCTACTTGAGCTTGAGAGTCATTTATTTTAGAATTTTTGACTTCTTACTATAAAATTCAATGGACATGCGTGCAAATTATTTATTGTGGTCAACATGAATGAACTTAATTATAAAGTGGCTTGTTCATTTCCTAAAATTATACTAGAGATCAAATGTATATCATATAAGGAAATATAAGTTCTAAGAGATCATCAAATAAGCAAATGTATGTATATTGAATATAAGAAAATGTATACCTATATCATATAAACATGTAAACATAAGAAAACACATACATACATGTAAATAGATTCAATGTATAAACATGTAACATGTTATAAGCAAAGAGACAAATGTATGTATATAAGAAAATAGCCAAATTTATGTATATAAGCAAAGATCATCAAATGTCAAATACTGAAAATCATCATATAAGCAAATAGCCAAATTTATGTATATAAGCAAAGATCCAAATGTATGTATATAAGAAAAGATCATCATATAAGAAAATACATGTAGTAAAGATCATAGATCTAGTGCAGGGCCTAATATGAATGTCGACTCCTAGTCGAATGACCATTTGAATGAGAACGGTCCTGCTCTGATGGATGTGTTGATCCCTACAAATAAAAATGTGTACAAAATGTGTTAAATACATATAATTTATATTAAATAAATTTTATGAAAGTTATTTGTAAGAATGTACTTGTATATTTTTAAATATCTATCTAGATCTATGTGCATACATATGCATGTACATATACACATGTATATATAAAAATTTAAAACTCACATGTCCACTAGCAATAGATTGATCCACAGAGTCATGTCGATGTACACGATCTAAAGGAACAAGGCTAGGAGTGACATGAGGTATGTCTACCTATAATATATATACATATACCAGTACATGAATATCTCTAAGTTAAAACTAAAATTTAAAAATAATTAAGGAATTAAAACATGCACATGGCACACATACATGCACATCATCTGATATCGGATGACCTAAGTCCTCTGAAATAGATGCCACCACCATATGAACTATATGGTCAAGCGATCGGTGACGACAAACCAAAACCAATCAACATGTTAGTAAAACCCATAGTATGTGCAACTACCGAATGATCTGTAATTGGATCCTAACGTGCACTAGTGCTAGGTTGAGAGTGATGGGATCTTGGAACAGAACAACCTCTGCATCTCAAATGATCTTTAACATGCTCTATATCGATACCATTGTTTGATGCAATGTGGGAATATGCCTCCAACAGGTCCTCAACCAAACAATGCAGAGTCATGTGTGCCATATCTCTTGTAAGTGAATCAAGTTGTGTAGGAGTAGGGATGTCAACTGCTGTAAAAGGATCCATGGTGGTCCACTGTGCTAAAAATAACATGGATTGGGAATGTCTGGACATCAAATATTGACCTACACGATCATCAAATATCCTAGTGGTGGTAGCCACAATGTCACCTACAGTGTCAATTGCTTCCTTTTGGGAAGCAACGACAACCTCATATGTTATGGGGGCTAGAGCTGGGGTGAGAGCAGGAGACCTCTCACCAACCAATACCCTAAACACTGGGTGTGGTCTATCTACTCTACGATAGGTGGGACTATCAGCAATTCTACCATGCCCCTAACCAGCATATGGTGGAATGCCTAGGTAGTTGACTTTGAGGCCCAAATGGACCTCAACATACAACTACTGAACAAAATATAATGGAATCTATTCATTGTTTGGGTATAGACAATGTGCTGCAAGAAATCGTGGGTAACATGATCAACACATCTAGTGACCCAGTATCCCCTAACCTTACGCACATTTTGATAAAATGGAAAACAAGTGGCTTTTATCATTTCTTTGGTCACACTATCCTGTATTTTTTTAAGGGGAACGTCACCATGTAATTCTTCCCACATGCAAGAAAGAATAGCAGCTACTCTATCTGGGGAATATGCACTAGTCCTCTCAAATTCATATTTTAGTTTTTCTAGACTATGCAATATTAACATTCATGGTTCAGTATATATCCTCGGGTTTGCACCTTGCGCTAATGAATCTCTCAAATTTTTAATCTCATTAGTGGTATTTCCAAACAAATTTTCCTCAGGTGAAACATCTTCATTTTCCATGTTATATATGTATGTACACCTAAAGGAGAAATGAGACCTTGGTAAATAATATATCTAGATATAGAGAATATATTTATCTAAAATAGTTCTAATAATTCATCTACTCATCAATAATATTTTCATACCATTAACAAAAAAACATTCAACATCTATCTAGTTTTTAATAATCAAAACATTCAAATTACTAGATTGCACACAAAACATAATCTAAAATAGTTATAAATTTTAAATTTACAAGTGTGCACTCTAGTACAAAATGTGCCATTAAAGACTTAAAAAATATTGATAAAGGTTGCATCTAATATTTATTTCCTACAACTAGTAATAAAGGGAAATCATCATTACTTAACATTGGTGGTCACGTAAAATCAATTTAGTCATTATTGAAGGTACAAATAAGAGAAGAAAATGAGAGAGATGATTAAATATGATTTCTAAATTATTGAAGCAATACTTTGATAAGAGGAAACCAACAAATTAGAAATAAACTTCCTCATATCCATTATAAACAAAATATTATAGGAGGAAGGGACACATGCACATAATATTTATTATGAAAGTTACCATCCAATGTACAAGAACATGATACTAAGGAACAAAGGTTTCTTCTAAGTACACAACAAACCTAGATGAAGATTTAACCCTAGTACAAAAAGAAAGAAATAATGAATGAATAGGAAAAAATGACTTGATTTAATCTTTGTACATATTTTTTCTATTACCTCAAATCTTATGAATAATATAAAATCCACCATGTGAAAATATGGTTATATTTACTCATGTTTAAAGATAATATTTAATAATTATTTTATTACTCTTATTTTTATAAATTTCTTAGATAAATTATAGTAAAATAAATCAACTCTTACATTTTTAAAAATTTAAAAGTTGCCTATACAAATTCCACAACTAGATATAATGGACTAGAGCTTTCTATAATGATGCACAATGATCAATCCTTGATGTTCCAAATCTTTGTGTGGGTATTTTACTTCATCCCACCATCTTCTTTATTTTTCATGATCTAGGTAGGTATTCCTAATGAACCTAGGAATTATCCCTTGTTGACCCATCTTATTTCAATCTTTATTTTATTGATGATTATACTTGAAACTCTTATTTTTAAATTTTATGCAGTAATGAATACCTATAACACTTGGTGAAACTAACAAACAACCACTAAGATCAAGTTCCTCTTCCTTTATCTAATCCCAGTATTTCATGTTGACTTCTTGTATTCCTTTAAGAACACTAAATAGTATAATAGTATAAAATAACTTTAGCAAATAATATTTCTCTTTGGGATATATTATTTAAACTTCACCTTAATATCATAAGTTTCTTCATAATTCTATACAAAAGATCCATATTCCCTATTCTACTAAGCCTATTGAAATAGTTTCCCAAATTGGGTGTATTATATACTGGCATTATGGAGATTACATTTATTCCATCTAAACTTCACTTCAATGTGGTTTAATAGAAGATTATTTATCTTCTAATCATTTTTGGTACTAAACGTATATGAGCATTAAGTATACATTGATTGAAAATGGTTTTTTAATCTTAATATTTGTAGTCATTAATTCCTAAAATGTAGTTTTGTTTATACTTCTAATCTTACTCTTCTTGAATTTTCTATTAAAGGTTTTGTTATTATTCGATAAGATCCTTTGGGAACTATTATTTTCTTATCTAGAATCAAGCCCTATTTTGCTTCACTTGTTATTCCATGTTATGATAGGGAATGAATTTCTTATTATAAACTCCTTCATGGAAAACCTTTGATTCATGCAATAGGGATTGTTCCATCTAATTGGACACCAATATTGTAATTTTTTTTATATGGAAGTAAAACTTTCATTATTACATTAGATAATGATCTATTGTATTATTGTAAAATTAGTGATGAACTAATTTTATTTTTATATTCCCCTCTAGTTACCTTAAAAATAACTACATATATTTATTTTATACAATTATTTAAGGGGGCATATACTCTCACAACCCTTGTAATTTTGACATTTTTCCTTTTATACATGTATAATGTTTATGTTGTTTTATATATGATTTGCTGGCATACTTTCTATTATTGGTTGTATTATTCTAACATATATATATATATAGTATATTTTTGTGTTTTTTGACATGCTTGTTTTGCATATCTTAGTTTGAAAGGGAATCAACTCCTTGATCATTTAACACACTGTATATCATTCTATGTATCCAAAATGTTTGATAATTTTTAGGTTTTTCTTTTAGCATTTATTTTTTATACTTTAATTATGTTTTATCATATAGTGACATTAGCCCATTAAAGTGAAAGAAAATATGATGTCAAGAGTTGCATACACTACAATATTAATTTATATTTCATGCTCACGTTTTAGAATCTATATCCATAGCATAATTTTAGGGCCCATTTAACCCTCTTTCCTAACCTTCTCCTAGATCTAAGTGGCAATCTCATATTTTCTTACTTAATTATGTTAAATTTCATATTTTTATGTATTTTTCATCTTCTAACATTTTATTATTTATGTATTGTTTCAAACATTAAATACACAATTATATAAACATCTTCATGACTCTAAAAATATCCTAACAATTTTTTTTTTTTAAATCATTCTTCTTACTTGAATAAAAAATTCTAACTAACTAAGACATTTTAAATTATTTTTAATTAAATTTATCTTTAATTAATTAAATATTTTATCAAAACTCAAATACAATTATCCTCTTATAATTTTTTTTATTTAAACTACTTTTTAATAAAATTTATTGTATTTTCAAAATTCATGTTCTCTCACTACCATTTTAAAATGATAAATCTTCCTATTTTATAAAATACTTGCAATAGTCCATTCTTGACATCTTTACAAGGAGAAAAATAAAGAATCTTCATTCTAATCATACAACTATATTTTTGAAATGCATGTTCTTCTTGCTACTATTTTATAAAATACTTACAATAGTCCATTCTTGATACCAAATTGCAAGAAACAAAAGAAATAATTTTCATTCTAATCATACAATGTCTTATAATAGCTTTCTCTATTTTCATAATATGTTGTATTTTATTCTTAACATCTCAAAAATGTCCTTTTTTATAATTAATTTTGAAGGGATTGAAAAAATATCTACAAAATTCTTTTTTTTTTCTCATTATTTGTCCAATTTTTGTAACACATTTTTTCCAAAACTTTATCTCATCCCATTACATTCTATTCATCCCTCTTTTAACACCAATCTCTATTTTTTATTCAAATTTGAAAGGCATTGTGTACTTTTATATGCAAAAGTGTAATATATCCCTCATACGCTCCATTTAATCCTTAAAATTCTACAAATGCAGTATAATAGTATTTTTTTGACCCTTATATTCTATATATTCTTTACATTGGAGCATTCTTCATTCTACTCTTGCATGAAACCATATTACTATTTATTTTTATTTTCCTACACTACAACACTTGGTTTCTCTTTGTTGCATGTTACATTTATTCTACATTATTATTCTTAGCCACTAAAACATTATATGCTCTAGTTATATCTAACATTATATTTCTAACTTATGTTATAATATTTCATTATATATACTACAACAATTCTTCATACAATTTTTATATAATTTCTAAATTGACTACAATAAAAATTTCCTATTTGAAAAAATTCTTCCGATTTACTTTATTTTTAACTTATATTCATTCTTCAAGCACATTATAATTTCTTTACTTGAATATTATTTATCATAATATAACTTTGCAATGTTATTCTACATATTATTTGTTTTCTTCTTTAATGTTGTAAGTTATGTTACTTTTATTGATCTTTTCTCTTTGAAAAGAATACAAATCTATTTTATTTTTCATTTCTTCCTCTTACAAATATTATTCACTTGTTGAATAATATTTTCTCAATTTAGTAGAATTTTTTACTATGTCTAGTTTTACTTAAATGCATGCAAAATAGGCATGCATATAAACACCACACAAATTATTTGGAAAAATGCCACAAAAAATGTGATATCATTTATATAAAACTATGGTAAATGTTGCACTACATTACAACAATTCATCCAATTAAGAGGTAATGTAATTTATTGATTCACTGAACAAAAAAAGATTTTTATTCTTAAAATTATTCTCTAGAACTAGACTCATGGAGTGACCAATTTGAAAATCAATTTGAACATTTCAATCACTTAGATAACAATTTATCCAAATAATAATTAAGATAGTGTTATGCAACCAATAATATAGAAGCAATAAATCTAGCCTAGATTAATTTTTCTAAGGTTCCATTCAAGTATAATTTTGAATTCAAGTTTACAAGAAAAATAAGTCTATAATAATATTCAAAAATAATATCTCCATCTTGATAATTTAATCAATGCCTTCAACACAATCTATTAATGGATATAGAGAGAACTAAAATATGGATATACAAGTGTAGGTTGGTAATATCCTCAAGATGGAGCAAAATTAAATTTTGATTATACATTTTGGGGAAATCTTCGGGCTATAGATGTTGACTATTTTCTTCATAATTCTAATAGTTTTAAATTCTAATTAGAGGTTTGAGTAAACTTGGTTTAAAGATGAACAAAAATATTAGTAGGAAGATCTCATTGTTAGGTTAATGCTAGTATACAAGAAATGATATAATGAATTAGTAATAGAAGGTAGTGTCTTTACAAAGGTTGAGGCCCCAATTGGGCTATGCATTCTTATGAAAAAGAAGCATTGAAGTAGTCCCATTTTTTTATAATATCATGCATATATGCATTGCTATTGGGGAAAATATTAGAAAATTTCAAGCAAATGCCATTGGCAGCTGTAAAGCCAAATGAATATTAAAAACTTTCAAGCAAATGAAATTGGCAGCTGTAAAGCCCAATTTTACAAGATGAGTTTGTTTAAAAGGCTTTAGAAACTTTCAAGCAAATGCAATTAGCAGCTATAGATCCAAATTTGGTTGAAAACTGAGTTTGTTTAAAAGGCTTTAGAAACTTTCAAGCAAATGCAATTGGTAGTTGTAAATCCAAATTTTAAATAATGGGTATTTTTAAAAAAAGGTTTTAGAAACTTTCAAGCAAATGCAATTCACAACCGGGTATGTGCAGGATCATCATGGAAAAAATAGGCCCTTAAGTGGCAAAAAATTTAGAAAAATTAGAGTTAGGCAACTTGACGTAAAACTTTGAATAAGTTATCTATATTATTTCAAAAATATGTAAAAATAGAATCTCTAGAAAATTGAATGTATTTTATAAACTACTAGGTTTATTTTTATTTTTTAAAAATCTATTTGGTGAAAATTTGAAATTTCAACTTAGTAGTACTTAAATTTCAGGGAAAAAAAAAGAAGTATGTGTCTGTCTGACCACCCTAAACACAATAAAATGATAATATTTTTTTATAAGATTTTAGGCACAAGTAGAGGACTCATGTCTGGATGTGATACCTATTTTTTTGTAATTGTTTTCCATGTAAATAGTTAATTATGATTTTTTTATTACAACTTTTAAAAAATATAAAAACTTGTAGGTCTGACCACCTTAGCTTGGTCAAAACTTCATGAAATTCAATTTTTCTTTTTTTAATCCTATAGTATGTGAAGCATAGAATGTGATGCATGTTTTGGATTCAAAAAATATGATACCGTTTGAAAGCTATAGATGTTTTTCAATCAGCCTATCAATCAACACTTTAATCGCAATTCAAGTAGAAAATGAATAATAATTATTTAATAAATTCAAAGTAAAGAATAATTTATGTTGTTGGAAATCTGAGAATCTCCTTTAAAAACTCTTTTCATTTCATCAATTTTGGGTAAGAAAAAAGTTGCCAGCCACATACCTTACAAATACCCATCATATTGCCACTTTTTGGCCCATCATGATCCTACACATACCCAACCTTAGCCAAAATGAGAGCTTGAAACATGGTATAATCATTATAAACAATAAATTTTGTTCTCATAATGTGCCTTCAAGTTTTAAATGAAAATTTTGTTTGGAATTTTCTTTTCATTCAATCTATTTTCATTTCACTAGAAAAATTTGGTCTCATGGAATCCATTGGAGTTTACAAATTTACAAACAAATGGAATTTTAGATCACCGTGAAAGAATTCCAACCTGCTAATGGATGTCCAAGTCAATATTGAAGTTGAAGAAGTTGATATTTTAAGTTGAAATGTTGGTCCCGTTGCAAGTTTTCGATGTTCCCTGTCAACACGTTCGTTGTTCGCCACACATGAGCTCAAATAGTTCACTATTTTTTTGTTTGACAGTGATAGGATTTGATTTATAAATTTTCCCTAATTCAACAAGGTTTAGCCGAACATGGGTTCAACCAAACCCATTTAAAATACTATTTCTTCGTTGACCTTTACAGGGTTTGGCCGAACCCATAAAGTGGTTCGGTTGAACCATATGGTTTGGCCGAACCCATAAAGTGGTTCGGTTGAACCATATGGTTTGGCCGAACCATCCTTTCTATTGAAATTTTTTAAAAATTGATTTTCCTTCCTCTTCTCAATTGTAAACCACTATTGTGGTTTCACCCTAATAAGAATATATTTTTTATTTTGTACATCTTAGACCAAAAATGACTATACCAACACATCCAAGTGGGAAGCTAAATGCTAGGGAAGGAATATGCTCATTCTCCAAGTCACTTGATCATTTCAAAGTGCACTATTTTGACATAATCTCTTAAGAGCCCTGAGAGAAAAAAGTTGTCAAACTATGATAGAGTGGTTCTCAGAGCTCATGGCACTTAAGAATGTTTTTTCTGCACATACAAGTCCATATGGAATCCCTCCACATTAATATCTCTTATTTTTTGTCAACTCAACATTGTTTGACCATACCAACTTAGAATGAAAACTCACAAAAAGTGTCAATAGAGAGCACTACAAATTTGGAAAGAAGACTTCTTCTTTTTTGCTTCCTCGACCAAAAGTGATTGTGCCAACATGTCCAAGTGGGAATCTAAATTCTAGGTAAAGGCTTTGTTTGTTCTCCAAGTCACCCAATCAAATCAAAGTGCACTATTTTGATCTAGTCTCTTATGGGTCTTTTGAGCATACATAGGAGATAATTACAAAATGAACAAGAATACACTTGACATTCATGAACATACATACATACAAATTATACTACAATTATCATTTATGAACAAAAATACATATGCATGATATTACACTTGAGATTCATGAACATACATACATTGTTAATTTTTTTACCTATGACCATCCAAATCTAATAAATCTAGTTACATACCATGTGCATTGTTAGCATACACATAAAACATCATATTCATCATCAGACTAGCTACATACCATGTGCATTCTTAGTATACACATAAAACATTACATCCATCATTTCACTATAACCAATAACATGCATATCATATTTTTCATGTCCATATGTACAAATAAATCAAAGAACCACTCTAAGGTGTACAAATTATATGCATATCATATTTCTCTCTCTATGTCTACATGTCATTCTCATCTCTAGTACCCTAAAGTGTACAAATTTTATGCATATCATATTTCCCGCTCCATGGTTACATGCCATTATCATCTCTACCACCCTAAGGTGTTCCATGTCATTGTCCTTGTAGAAGTCACTCATCCTCTTTCACTTCTCCAAAAAAAAAATAGACCTACATATAAATATAGTCAAATTGTTGTGCATAAGCAATATGAACTAGAAACTAAATATGATGCAATATTTTAAAGAATTAATACATATAATTCTATTGTAGATGTCACATTAAGAATTATATGGTGAATTTATTATTAGTGTAACCTTGTCTTGCTCCAAACTTGAGTGTAGTAGAATTGCATATAAATATACACAAATTGTTGAGCATAAACAACAGGAACTAGAAAGTTTTAATTCAAAATTCCCTCAAACCAAATGTGATGGAAAATTACAAATCACTACATAAGAATTATATGTGAATGTCACCTTATGAATGATATGTGACCACTACAAAAGTTATAACTATTGATCTCAATAGCCTTTCATCTGCTTCAAATTCTCTAAAAACCCTACACATATAAACAAGTAAATTGTTAAGAAAATTAATCTTGAAGACCTGTTTGAAAATTAGTAACAATGGATTTGTTGTAATTGTAAACTCCTCATGCTCAAAACTTGAGTGCAGTAGACTTGCATATATATATATATAAACATTTTTTTGGGAATAAGTAATGCGAACTATAAATTTTGAATTGAACATTCTCTCAAAACCAAATGTAATGAAATATTAAGAATCATGGCTTATGAGTTCTATGTCGATGCATTACCATCATTACCTCATTGTACTCATAACACAACTATGAATGTATTGATCTGAATCACTTGAAAATATACCTTTGTTCTTGAAAATACCTACATATATAAATAAATGAATTGTAAAGAAAATCAATCTTCAAGACCTATTTGAAACTCAAAAATGGTAGATTTATTGTCATTTTAATATTGTTGTGCTCCAAAATTGAGTGTAGTAGACTTGCATATATAAATTTATAGACAAATTGTTGAGCATAAGCAACTTGAACTAATTTTTTTGAATTGAACATTCTCTCAAACCAAATATGATGCAATATTAAGAATCACAACATATGAATTCTATGTTGATGCATTACCATCATTACTTCATTGTAATCATAACACAATCATGGATGTATTGATCCAAGTCACTTGAAAATATACCTTTATTCTCCAAAAAACCTACACATATAAACAAGTTATTTGTTAATAAAATCAATTTTTAAGACCTATTTGAAACTAAAACATGGTGTATTATTATCATTTTAACCTCATCATGCTCCAAAATTGAGTGTAGTAGACCTGTATATAAATATAGGCAAATCTATTCGAAAAAGCAATATGAACTAAAAAGTTTGAACTAAACATTCTCTCAAACCAAATATAATATAAGATTAAGAATCACTACTTATGAATTCTATGTCAATGCATTACCATCATTACCTCACTATACTCATAACACAAGTATGGATGTACTGATTTAATTCACTTCAAAATATACCTATGTTCTCCAAAAAACCTACATTTTTATATACCAATTAATTGTTATGAAAAGTTATAATGTGCTTTAATATATCCCATAAAAATAACATGAATCTAAATAAGATGAAAAATATCACACCTTTGTCATATAAAAAATATATCCACTACTCAAGTGTGCCCAAGGGATGATCACTTATCTTCAAATTTTCCAATATTTCTTCATTCAATTAGCAATAGTAATCATCCATAGTTATTTTGTTCTTGGTTATGCATGATGCTTCAATAACTTAATATTTTTTGCTACAACTAGGTTTGAATACATGATTATGGTTTTTTCTTCTCAAAGTCCTCAAATGTAGGAATTCTATTCTTTCAAATCATATATTTTCACAACCAAGTTCCAACAATAACAACTGATCTTGTAAGATATGTGAACCCATCATCATTTATCATAGGTTGTGTTATATTTTTTCCTTGAAAACATCATTCCAACCAATATTATTATCTATCTTCATTCCCATGTGGTGCAACAATTGCATAAACATGTCCTGGTTGTACAAGGTCTAAATTATGGTCAAAGTCAAGTGAAATTTGCATTTCACCGAATAAAGATAAAATAGCTTCATATAAAGGGGTTAGATATTTTGGAATCCATGTATCTACCCACTCACTTGACTCACAACTATCCCTCTCACATTTGATACAACTCTAACAAAAACAATCTAAATCTTGTGTCCAAATAGTCCATGTACTTGCATCTGAGCTTCAAAAGAATGCATCTTGGATGATTCCCTGATTGTATGACAATCTAATATCTCTCCCTCTTTAGCTTCATCAATCAACCAAAATAACCTACATACTTTTGAATCAAGTGTCCCTCATGAAAATGCATATCTACACCACTCAACAAATGAGCTTGCATCAACAAATACAACACCACCTCTGATATTTAGTTGTTCTTTAACTAGAGACCTCTTTACACATGAAACTACTCCACTATTCTCCCCTTTTCCATGCTTAGCTTAAAAAAATATATAAATATGAGGTATAAACCTCTTTGCATGCATTCTACCAATAAAATATACAACCATTCTTGAATTGATTAGTGCAATTATCTAATAAAATGGGATGTTGAATCATTGTAGTATCTTTTTCCTACAAAAACTCAAAAAAATATTAAAATAGTATCGTACATACTTTGATGAATGAGATCGATCATGACTCATGTAAAAATTATACTCTGTATCTATCTTCTTGTTCTCTTATATACTGTTATGGGCATGTATGTATGTGATGTGAACAAAAACTGTAACCTAAATTGAATTGTAATATTGAGATTGGACTTCATTTTATGGTTGCAATGTGTAGTTTACTATGAAATCAACTACATAGATGATAGTTCCATTCAGGAAAAAATACTTACACATTCTGAATTGTTGATCTAACCATGTAGACCTGTGGTTGTTTCTTGTATACTTGTAAAATATATTTTCTTCTAATACAAAATAAATTTGAAATAATGCATACCTCTCTTGTAACCAACTCACATGTGGAACCTTCACCTCCACTCTTTGAATTGTATCTCATTATCTAAAATGTATTTTTCTCAACCATTTTCTTTCCAAAATCATGCTCACTACCCTCATGAATACATTTGGTATAAAATTTTGTAAACCACTACATTGCAAAAAAAATTATTTAAGAAATAATTTCTATTAAAAATGCATCCATTATATCCAACACATAGAAATAAATTTGATAAGTCCCTTGATGACCTTGGTAGTTGCATTGCAGTACATTCCTGTAGCATTTCATTAGTATGAAAAGTAGAATGAATATTGTATAATAGTTCATGATACGTAGAAAACTCCACATGGTATTTACAACATGTATTACAAATTTTAAGAGGCAAACAATAAAATGGATTACAAGATTCAAATGCCATTTTTGATATTTTAAATTTGGATGTGTTTCACAAAATAGTTTGTACAATGTTATTTGGCTATGTTCTAAGAAATTTTTAGGATTTGGTTGTGGTCTTGATCACCAATTCTTAATTTTAAAACATCTTTTACATTTGGTGACACTCTAAATTTAGAGTGTCAAAATTGTTGAATTTCATCATTTCTAGTAATAGTTAGCTTCTTATCAACTTGTGGAAGCCTACCACTAAAAGCCAAAACATAAATTTGAAGAGAATTATCTATTCAATATCTTATTACTATTTCTTTTGATAATGTCTTATGATTTATCCTTAAGTCAACATATTTTTTCCTCAACAATTGAGCCTTCTTAATTGATTTCTTAATAAAGATGTGTTTACTCTATGAGCAGATCTCTTACCTTTTTCCTTACTAGTCTTTCCAATAGAATTGAGTGTATTAAAAATATTTTTAACAATAATTTTATTTCAATAGGACTTATTTTTTACATGAATCTTCAATTTCTTTAATAATGGTCTCATTTTGTAAGACTTAAGCAATTGTACAAAAAATTGACATTATTCAATTTATTTATTTTTTGGAAAATTATTGATTAAATATTTGGGTAGCCCACTACCAAACCATTCATGATGACCTTTACCCATCAAGTTTATCTAAATTATGCTATTATCTTTTTGAAGAAACCCTTTTGGGGTTCTTGAATGTTGAGCTTTTTCATTGGAGTCATTATAAAGAGATTCATTTAGTATTTTGTTTTCTTCTTTGCAAAGATCCTCTCTTCTTATGTAATTTGGAAATACATTGATATTCATTATTTCTTGTGTCTTATTGATTTTATCAATGTTATGAATGAGTGGATTATGGATTATGTTTTGAACTTCGTGGGCTATATATACACATTGGTCAAGAAAATTTTCACGTATTTCATGTTCAACATTTTAATTTTTAGTTTCATGCTCAACATTTACAATTTCATGTTCAAAAATTTCAATTCTAATTTTTTGTTCAACATTTTTATTTTCAATTTCATGCTCAACATTTACAATTTCATGTTCAACATTTTGTTTCTCAATTTTATGTTCAAAAGTTTCAATTTCAATTTCTTGTTCAATATTTAAAATTCAATATCATGTTCACTTTCAATTTCATTTAAATGTAAATAGGATCCTTCTCCTTGAAGAGAATTCAACATACTTTTTCCTTCCACCCTCTTCCTTACTATATCTCTCTCCCTACTTTCCTCAATTTCCTATGCTTGACATTTTCTTTTCCTTTTCACTTTACGACAACTATTTCTACCCATTATCCCAACTCAAACAAGTACCTTGATGATTGAAAGGACAAAATTTTGTGTAAACAAGTGCTCAAAAAGTGAAATTTTGTTTGTAATGTGTAGGAATCATGACATTTCCAAAGAAAAAAGTATGTGGGGACTGTTGGAGCACCCAAAATGGAATTTTTTCCATTTTATCCACTCAAACAAAATGGATAATTTTCTTTTGTTAAATGCATATTTTTTTTACCAAAGAGTGTATTCTATGCAAAAAAAAGCTTTACAAAATGGCTATCCATTTTGTAAATCAAAATGAATATTTGTTTTGTGAAGCTTGTTTTCATATAAGTGAAAACAAACTTTTCGTAAAACAAAATGGGTACTTGTGTTGAAAAAAATCAATATATGTAATGTAGACAAAATGTATATCCATTATATCGAACTTAAAACATACATGTATTAAAATTTCTTAATATCTACTATATTATATATATTACATATTATATTATATATTATGTATAATATTATATATTATATATTATAACTTATATATTATATTAATATTAATATATTTTAATCTATATTATATATTGTATTATTATTAAAAAATATAGATAGAGAAATTGAGATAAGGAGAGAGAGAGCTAGAGAGAGGAAGAGGTAAGGTGGGAGGGAAAGATATAGGGAAGGAGGGAGATAGATAGAGGTAGGGTAGGAGGGATAGGTATAAAGAGAGTTTGTGAGGAAGGGAGGGGTAGGTGGAGAAAGGTATGGTAGGAGAGGTAGATATAGAGAGATGTAGGGAAAGAGAGACGGTTAGGTGGAGATAAGTTATGAGTGTGTGTGAGGGAGAGAGGGAAGGAGAGATAGAGAGAGAGCAAAGGAGGGATACAAAGAGTGTTAGGGTGAGAGGGATGGAGGGAGGGAGAGAGGGAGGGATAGGTGGAGAGGTGATGTGTGGGAAGGAGGAAGAGAGAGAGAGGGAGTGGTAGGGTGGGAGAGAGAGGGATGTAGAGATTTAGAGAGAGAGCTAGGGGTAGGTTGAGAGAGTTTGTGCGGAAGTTAGGGAGATAGAGTGAAGGAGGGAGATAGGGAGTGGTAGGGTGGGAGGGATAGAGGGAGGGAGATAGTTAGGAAAAGAGGGAGGGGTAGGCGGAGAGAGAGAGAGGGAAGGAGGGAGATAATGAGTGTTAGGGTGGAAGGGATAGAGAGAGGGAGGGGTAGGTGGAGAGAGGTTGTGCAAGGAGGGAGATAGGGTGGGAGGGATAGAGGGGGGAGAGAAAGAGAGAAGGGATACATGGAGTGGTAGGGTGGGATGTATATGTATAGAGATTTAGGGAGGAATGGAGGGGTAGGTGGAGATAAATGTGTGTGTGTGTGAGGGAGATAGAGAGGGAAGGAGGGAGATAGGAAGAGGTAGGGTTTGATGGATAGTGGGAGGGAGAGAAAGAGGGATGGATGGAAATAGAAAGAGGTAGGGTACAAGAGGTAGGTAGAGAGACATTTAGGGAGAGAGGGAGGGGTAGGTGGAAAGAGGTTATGTGTGAAGAAGGGAGAGAGAGAGAGAGAGGGAAGGAGAGAGATAAGGAGTGGTAGGGAGGGAGGGAGGGATGTGTAGGTGGAGATAGGTTGTGTGGGAAGGAGGGAGAGAGAGGGAAGGATGGAGATAGGGATTTGTATTGTGGGAGTGATAGAGGGAGGGAGTGAAAGAGGGAAGGAGGGAGATAGGTAGTTGTAGGTTGGGAGGGATAGGTATAGAGAGAGAGAGAGTTAGAGAGGAAGGGGTAGGTGGAGAGATGTTGTGTGTGTGAGGGAGAGAGAGAGATACAAAGAGAGAGTGAGAGGGAAGGAAGGAGATAGGAAATTAGTAGGAATTAGAATTGATAAGGAGGGAGAGGTATGGATAAGAGAGATAGAGAGAGGTAGAGCTAGGAAGGTAGGTATAGAGAGAGATAGGGAGAGAGGGATGAGTTGCTGGAGATAGGGAGTGGTAAGGGGACAGGGTTAGAGGAAGGGAGAGAAATAGGGAAGGAGGGGGATATGGAGTGGTAGGGTGGGAGGGATAGAGGAAGAGAGATAAAAAGGGAAGGATGGAGAAAGAGAGAGGTAGGGTAAGAATGGTAGGTATAGAGAGAGTTAGGGAGAGTGGGAGGGGTAGGTGGAGAGATGTTGTGTGGAAAGGAGGGAGATCGAGAGAGAGGGAATGAGGGAAATAGGGAGTGGTAGGGTGGGAGGGATAGAGGCAAGGAAAGATGGAGGGGTAGGTGGAGATATGTTCTTTGTGTGTGTGAGGGAGATAGGGAGTGGTAAGGTGGGAGGAATAAATGGAGGGAGAGATAGAGGGAATTAGGGAGATAATGATTGGTAGGGTGGGAGGGATATATGGAGAGAGAAAGAGGGAAGGGGATAGATAGATAGATATAGGCTAGGAGAGGTAGGTATAGAGAGTGTTAGGGAGAGAGGGAGGGATAGGTGGAGAGAGAGAGAGGGAAGGAGGGAGATAAGGAGTGGTAGGGCGAGAGGAATAGAGGGAGGGAGAGAAAGAGGGAATGATGAATATAGGGTATCGTAGGGTGGGATGGATATGTATATGGGGAGTTAGGGAGGGAGGGAGGGGTAGGTGGAGAGAGGTTTTGTGTGAATGATAGAGTGAGGGAAGGATGAAGATAGGAAGTGGTAGGTTGGGATAGATAGATGGAGGGAGAGAAAGATGGATGGATGGATATAGAGAGAGGTAGGGTAGGAGAGGTAGGTATAGATATAGATAGGGAGAGAGAGGGATGGGTAGGTGGAGAGATATTTTGTGTTTGAGAGAAGGAGGGAGATAGGGAGTGGTAGGGTGGGAGGGCTAGAGGGAGGGAGATGAACGGAAGGAGGGAGATAGGGAATGGTAGGGTGGGAGGGATAGAGGGAGAGAGAAAGAAGGAAGAAGGGAGATAGAGAGAGGTAGGGTAGGAGAGGTAGGTATAGAGAAATTTAGGGAGAGAGGGAGGGGTAGGTGGAGAGAGGTTGTGTGGGAAGGATGGAGAGAATGTGAATGAGAGAGATAGAGAGTGGTAGGGAGGGAGGGATAGAGGGAGGGGGAGAAAGAGAGGAGAGAGATAGGGATGATGAACACCCAAAATACTGATTCACCCCCCTCTCATTATTTTAGGTGTTCAACAATTGGTATCAAAGCTTGGTTCCTTAGAAGGATCTCAACTGCTTTGAGAGGGTCTTGGAGATTGAACACATGGTTGATAGAAAATTTCATATTCCTTTGGAAGAAATTCCTGTTGTTGGATACATAGAAGAATATTACATGCTTGATAAAGAGGGAGAACTCAAAGTTTCTCTTGAAGATCTAGAAAGAACTGAAGGTGAAAAAATAGATCTAAAGGAATATGTCAAAGAATCAAATGAATATGTTATAAAATTGAGAGAGAAAATTAATAAGTTTAGAGAAATGCATAAGGAAGTTAGTGAATAGTTGAAATAGGAAAATGAAAACATCACCAAACTAAAAGTACAAGTTGAAGAAAAGATAAGAGTAAAGGATTGTTTGAATGCAATGGTGAAAAGAAAATTTTATGAATGCATAAGGCTTGAACAAGAAGTGGTAAATCTAAGATCAGATCTAGATAAATCAAGAAGTCATGAAGATGATTTCAAGGTCAGTTCTACAATGCTTGATGATACAATTGCAAGTCAAAAAAATCCAAAGATAAAGGTGGTTTAGGATTTGAAAAAGTTAAAAGCACAAAATTAGATCAGACACATAATTCAAAAGAGAAGATCAATTAACCAAAGAAGACTAAAGAAAAGAAAAATAATGGAAAGACCCAGAATCAAAGAAATGAAGCTAGAAGACCTTCGGTTAGACCACCAAATGCTCAAAGGTGCCCATATTTCAATTTTTTTAATTATCTTTATAATAAATTTGGATATAAAGCAATGGAATGTAGATACCAAATGAATCAGAATGTTCCATCATTTTCTAGTAAATGTTTTACATGTAAAATATTTGGTCATATAGCAAGTGGATGTAGAAGTCAAATGGTGAATGGCTATAATAATGGTAGAATGATTCAATATTTCAATGGTTATTGTTATGCATGCTATGGATTTGGAAACAAAGCTAGTCAATGTAGATCTAGAGTGAATGGAAAGAATATTATTCAAAAGAATGTCATATGTCATAATTGTAGTAGACCTCAACATATTGTTAAATTTTACAAAAGCAAAAATACAATCAAGGATAATCTAGTAAAAAGGAATGAACCAATTAAAAAGGTTGATCCGATTGAATTAAAGAAGGAAATGGAAAATATTTGGAGAAAGAAGGAAGAGACAAAAGAAAAGGTAGAATTTTTACCATCCTCTAGTGAAGATGTTTCCTCTGAAAACTAAGCCAAGAGCTATGGCTTAGGGGGAGCTTTAATGGGTATCTTTTATCCCCCACTAGAAAAGAGGTGTTGATATGATAGCACAAAGATATGTGATGCACAATATCAACATGCTTAATCTATTGGTGAATATTATAGGAGAAAATATGTCAATGTGTATGTTTACAGAGCTTTGAAAGTTGAATATGCATATAGATAAAGTGTTGCTAGCTCTTTATAAGTTGAAGCATTTAATGCAGAATTTGGGTAGATTCAAGTGTTACAAGAAATTCACGAAGGAAAATTAGTTTCACAAAGGCATTTGAAGAGGATCAGAGTAGTGAGTAAATAATTTGAAGTGCATAAGGCGATTTGAGTTTCAGAGCATCAAAACCCTAGTTTGGCTAATGAAGTAAAATGTATTTTTTGAATCTTGTGTGCCCTAGTTTTTTAGAAATCTTTGTTTGAAATTAGTTTGAATCTATATTGCAATGGCTACACCAAAGGTTATAGAGGTCACAGAGAAACCACAACCAAAATTCAAGAGGTACCCTATAAAAATCATATATGATGACCCATTATAGTTTTATTACAATTCAATGTTGTGCCTTATTTTGCAATTGTACAATGTTCTGCAACTCTAAGCTCTACTCTGCACCTCCCTCTTCTTTGTTCTCTAAAAAATAACCCATATTAAATCTTTTTTTTTTTCGGTTCTACTCCTTTAAAATTAGTGCATTCTCTATATATTACTTGACACACTTACACTCCCTACTACACTATATGCTCTTCTTCTACATGTATATCTTTTTCTAATTTTCCTACTTTTACTTAACCCTATCGAGCTACAATTACTACCTCAAGCTTTTCACCACCAACCAACATATCTAGAAACTTTTGATAGGGTTTTATCACTTTCTTTTTCAAGAAGCTATATGTTCTTCAAGCCACATCTCTTCAATTCAAATTTTGGTTCATTGCATTTGTTAATCATGGTAGTCAACAAAAAACCCAACAGGCTAGAATATATTAAATGCATTCTCTTAATCATGCAATCTAATTTTGATCTCGATCTCCTTGGAAATTTGAGCTACTGCCCTATAGATCAAATCTTTGATCAACTGGTCACTGAAGCAAGTAGAACATTTAATTTGATTGTCTTTGTTGGTTACTAGTTAGAAACCATGTTCACATAGACCTAGCCATTTGAGATCTTCATCTTTGAACCTAAGTTTTTGATCTCAAGTCTTCACACCATAATCCATTGGATCTCCTTTCATCTTGGCATCTTTAAAACATGATCATAAGATCGATCTTCTTTAAACCTGGATCATTGATCTCATGTCATTGCATCCTTCTAATGCATCACTAAAAGCCTTCCTTCATTTTTCTTCACAACCGTGATGTAAAGAAATGAATTGATGCAACCACATATTTCCACCTATATTTTTTTGATGTCACCTTTCACTGCACGACCTTTCCCTTCTTGGTCCCACAAACACGTGTCCTTAGCCCACTATCTTGTTGGGCTAAACTCGGACCCACCAAACATGTTGTGGGCTAGCGAGCATCGTCTAATCATCCAAATTTGATTGTTTCCATTTATCGCACATCTCCTAAATTCCTTAGCCGGTAAACATATAAAACACGTGAAGAACACATGCAATGCAATCATAACTCTCCACCTTTCCCTTATTACACCCCATTATGCATTTATTGATTTAATATTACTATGTTGGGGTAGATTATTGCATATGTGAATGTATTTGGAAGTCTAAATAAAATATATATACGCTTGCACTTTGTTTATCTTAAACATTGGAAAATTATGAATGAATGGATATCTAGAATGAATGGTTATTGAGTTTGATATTCTAACTATGAAATGTATGAATAGTTGTTTGTGATAAAAGGATGACTACTATGAAAATGTGCTAAGTTGGATGCAGATTTAAAGTCAATCCTCTGGAAGCAAGGGGAAGTATCACTTAAGAGAAGAGCTTGGTTGGGTAACCTATAACAAAACCTAACTAAGCTTACACACACACTCACCTATAGAATGGTTGAGTCAATTCATAGTTTCGGGAATTGGTAAGTCATCCTTTAGTATGATGTGTTTGCATTGGGAAGGATTTTGATTTCTATTAAGATCATTCTTGGATTGTGTTTAGTGCTTGTTGCATGTTAGTTCTTCTTTGTATTACTATACTTGATTGATGAGATATATAAGCATAGAATGTATATACATGTATACATGTGCATGTTGATGATAACCCATACACGTGAGATAATATGTGAATGAGAGTATGTAGGTAGACATACCTACACATGCTCATGGATGGTTTTCTCATGGGCATGGTGATATTGAGAGGACAATAAGATATGTATGTTTATATATATACATTAAATGTATATATATACCTATTCATAAGATAGCAATTGTTTATGTGTTTGATTGTATAATAAAATATATATATATGAGATATAAGCATATATACATAATTATACACATGTCGATATATGCATATGTGTTGACAAATGAGAATTTCCATATGAGTATGTCGGTATACACACACACACACACACACAAAAGATATTGTATATGAAATGCTAACTTGATCTCATTCATTCGAATATCAAGTGGAATACTTAGAAAAACTTATTTTTCAAAGAATATAAATAAATAAATATATTTGAATATATATATATACATATATAAATAATATTAAGTGTTATTGATTGGTTTTATATATATGTACATATATATACTAATGGCCTATTTATAGAATATATGACATGATCTATATAATGTGAATATAGTGCCACATATAATAGTGCAATGTTGAGTATTTAAGCCAAATATATAGTCATTGATAATAGGCGATGAAAATAAAGTTTAAATCTATTGTGTAAAGTTTATTTAACATCATGATAAAGTCAAGTGCGCACTATATAATGTAACATGCTGAGTCAAAGATAAATATGTGCTATAATGAAGGAGGTCAACTCATTGAAATGTGTTGAATGCTTTGGCTTGGACCAAGTTGACTATGTGAAATGCAGCCAAATAAAGTTTGACTTATTCCTCTATTTAAATAGCAAGCTTGCAAAAAGTGAATGTGATGAATAGTTTGCACCATATTATGAACTCTATGTTTCTTTTAGAAATATTTTGAGCCTATAAGTCAATTTCTAGATTGAAACTTGTGCTTTATGATTCACCAGTCAAACTTTTGTTGGCAATCATTGAGTCAATTTGTTATCCTGCTTGAGTGAGTATTGAGATAGAAATCTACTACCTTTTTATTATCAAGTTGAGTCGATGGATTTAGGCTAAGAAGTTTCATTTCATACACCTTGTTTGTAGCTTGTAGATGTTTTTTTGGTATAAGTAGGATTCATTCTCACTTCATTTACATACAGTTCTTCCACTAGTATAATTTGGCAAATAAATGATTATGTGACAAAATTTTAGTCACAACACCTAAAAATGAATAAATTCTATTCATTTTTTGCAACATAGCTATAAATGACTAATTTGATTGTCGAGTAAAAATACGGCTATAAACGACTTTAAATAAATCACTATATAATTAATCACACAAATAAAAAATAGACAATATGATATTAAAGTGGGTAATTAAAAAAAATATGGGCTCAAAAGTGAAAAGGATTTTTTTCCAAGTTTGATCTTGTGAGACCCACACATCACAAAGGTCTAGGGTTTCATAGTCTTGGTGTGAAAGGAGTTCCAATCTTGATAATGAAGGAGGTTAAATATTTTTGTCACCATATTGTAGAATTTCAAGAGAGATTCTTGGATCATGTTGTTGGTTGAGGAGTCATGGATATTGGGAGCTTGAAGAAAGTTATTAGTTTCACCACATTGTTGAGGTCCAAGGATTTTAGGTACCTTGCAGGTGGAGTGTTCGATTTCATAGTATGACAGGTATGCCCTATTTTTCCCAAAGTTTAAATCTCTGATAAGAAATGGAAATAATTTTTTTGTTAAGAGTTCAAAACCTTTTGTACCATTTAGGGTAGTCGCCACATGATAAAAACACAATTGTATTGTCTTATGAACATTCCCATGTGTTATATGAGGAGAAATGGATGCCTTTGTGTTAAGTTTGAAGCAAATTATTTGGGACTATCACAAAACCTCATCAATTTTCACTCATTTCTTCACCGCAACACCACACTTTTCTTAGGTTTTATTGCTTGGTTCTTCACATGAATGTGGGAGAAGAATGTGAGTTACCATAATATCACACCATGTTTGGGGATTTTGGCTTGGTCATTGTGGCGAGGCAAGAAATTCCTTCTCATTGCCTTCTCCACAAATTGCCATGAATGATAGTGCACTAGAGAGTAGAAAAGGCATGTGAGATTCAAAGTGGGGTTGTACAAATTGGAGAGGCACAAATTTCATTGGCATATGACAAGGGTTGCACATTTTTATATCTATTTTAATTTGTTGGAAATAAAATATTCTACCATTTATCTTTAGCTATTTGAATGACAGTATTGTTGATTTCAAAATCTAGGTGGCAAGCAATAGATTTTGTGACTCTTAAGAAGAGTACTATTTCATTTTTTGATATTGAGAAACCAAAAACTACAATTTCTTGTTAGTCACGAGCAAGAATAAAGGCTACAAAGGTAGTACTACTTTGGGGTTCTATTATTGTGTCTATTATGGTTCCATTACCACACATTATACTTCCACTTGAGGGAATCTTAAACTTGAAATTTTTGTTTTCATTCATTACCAAATAAATAGAAGACATTGAAATTTGCATTTTGGAAATAAAAATAAACATAAAAAAGTTCCTCCATAGGTTGGTAAGGGCTTATCTAAGGATGACAAGGCTCGAAAACTAGCTTTCAAGTACTGGCTTGAGGCTATAAGTTTTTAATCCCTATGGAAACTCTAAATTCCTTACAAGAGTCTACTTTTGGATAGGGGAAGCATGGGGTTTGCTACTCTATACACTATCATTTCCTTACCATCTAGAATAATGGAATAACATGCAACATATCAATGATCTAAAGAATAATATAAAATATATTGTAAATGCTAAATTAATTTTGAGGTTATATTTGGAGATTACTTCTCAAATGGTTGTTACTCACATGTTATTGTGATGTTTATTTTTCTCTAATGCATATTGACTCATGACACCATTATGAACATAATCTAAATTTCTATTATGATATGTGGTTTGACACTGATACAGTGGAACCTTTTTTCTACTAGTTAGTTTATTTTTCAAATTTCATTTCTAGAGAGTCAAATATTATTTCTACAGAATAAAAATCATCTAGTGGAATCTTAAGATCATCCACTATAGATTTATAATTCTTAACTATTTATGCCTATCTTGATTGGCATCGTTTTGTCTTGTGAAACACTAATGATACCGTTTTTTGAAGAATTCAAACTAATTGAATATCCACAAGGAAAGTAACATTTTTTTCTTTCCAAACATCCTAATTAAGGATAGAGTAATGATAATTTAATATCCTTAGCTTATCTAAGTATATAAAAATCCAACTTTATTTATTTTTTGTGATTAGAGTTCAAGCTCCAATTGCATTAATGATTAAGAATGTTTATTAATACAAAGCACTTTAAAAGGAAATATTATATGAAGTAGATTTTGCATACTTTTAATCTTTTCTTCTCACTCTAAGAAGGGATTTAATGTGGGATGGATGTTGGAGATGGTAAGGATCTTAATCCTCATTGTTGCCCCAAGTGTAAGATATAATAATAGTGAATAAAATATCTTGTCCCTATTTAAGCATTTCTATATTTCCTTCCTTATTTTAGACTCTTTTTAGTTGGATTGATTAATTTATTTTTTTGTATGCTTTAGTTAGAATTACCCTATGAACTATGTATTTTATATCATGTTGTTGGACTAAAAATACTACAAAGGAAATTATGCTCAAGTTCTTGCATCTTGGTCATAGGTGCTAAATTTTGGTTGGTTCTTATTTCTTATTCTTTTATCTTTTCAACACTATCCCACATGGCTTAAGAAAATTTGGATCAGGAATATCCTTTTGTACATAGCTTTTCTTTTCATTGAACTGCTAGAATTTGGATAGTGATAGTGTGATTTGATCCCTTAACCAATAATTAGGTATCTTTAATAGGATATAATTCCTTCTTTACACTACTAATATTGATCTAATAAAATGTGAGAGCTTTGTTGGAAGATAAGGTATTGGAACAAGTCTTCATCAATGGTGTAATGATGCTTCACAAGGAGATGATTGTTTAGTAATGTTGAAGGTATATAGTGTTAATGTCTTGATAGACTTCATCAACTTGTCAACACATATTGTAGTGCAAGAATAGATTCTACATTTGATATAATGCAATGGTTTACAATGAAGTGATCTACAAATGATATAATGGATATAGTGTCAATATTGTTTCACAAATCACACATTTTTTTTAGTGATAGGATGGTTATGGACAATGTCTCTGAGCTTTGTATAAGTTTTTTGTACTACTATATAGTGCTAGTATACTTACAAGAATATGGTGATAGTGATTTGCATGCTAATCTTGTTCTTAAAACTTGAAATGGATTATAGTGAAAGTATCATCTTGCCTATGAACAATGGAGTGATGAAGTATCATAGTGAATGCACAGTGAATGGTATACCTAATATAGTATTTTATCAATGATCAGTGATAATAGTTTGTATGATAGTGACAATTTTCAATTCTCTAATGGTGAAAGTTATGATCTTATAATTCTTGCTTATGATAGTGAAAAATCGGCTTGCTAATGATAGTGTTGCTTGTGATAGTGGTATAAACATGAAAGTGGTATGCATTTGCATCCTTCTTTGATCATTTTTTGCATGACATTGGTGTCAAAGGTAATGGTGCTTGTTGAAGCAAGCTAATTTTCAAAGGTGTTGATAAAAGTTGATGCAAGGTAAGGTACTTGTACATATAAGTATGATAGAGTTGTTTCTTGATAATTCAAATAGTCATTGGAATTGAGTATTGTTATTTATGCTTTAGAAATTTGCAGGAGGTTTGATTGTATGATTACAAGAGATACAAGTTTGAGACATGTCGTGTTTTGATATGATCAAAGGTTAATAGATATGGTCTTTTAAGACAGTTATATTGTCAATGCATAGTGAATAATGGAATATTTACTTCATTTTCTTCTAACAATGGTTACTTGGTTTCAGACATGAATGCTTTCCTCATTGGTTTTAGACATAAGTGTCCTTGTTTGTAGTTGGTTTGTAATGGCAGTGATTACAAATAAAATATATGGATCCATGTGTATTATGCATCATGTTCTTAATGGTAGTAGTTCTCTGATGGTGTGACAACAATCCTTCTAACTTGATGGTGCCATTTCATGATTTTAGATAGTTCTTATATATGTTTCTTTTCCTTATATATGTTGTGTAGTTTGCACACACACCCCACTAGAGGTAGGGATCCCCTCTTCCCTCACTTTCATTCCCACTTTGTTGTATGTTTCACCTTTTCCCCTTAAGTGATGGGTTCCTCTAAATTTTGACTTTTGTTTCACTTGGGGAGATCAATGATTTATCTGTACTTAGGGTGTTATGTGTAGTTTGTTGGTCTATGGGCATACTTTGGGTCTCTTTTCTAATCTAGGATACAACCATTAGAAAAAATTGGCCAAGTCTGGAAAGTCTTTGAGGATTCCACCTTTATCTAGATTCCCCAAGCGATGGGTCATCTCAAGAAATTTGAGGTAGCCAAAAAATCCTGAAGTCAATTTCTACAGAGAATTCATCCCTACTCATATTCCCCAAATTCACCTCATGGTCATATCTCCAAACCCTAAAGAAATGTTATTTCGTGTGAAGGGTATGTGGCTTCATTTAATACAATTTTGGTCAGCTATTTAGGCAATGTTCAAATTCCATTTCCCTATTTTGCATTTGGAGCATAGTGCATTCATACTCATTTCTTCTTCATTGATCACCTAGTTCATGAGGAGATAGCTAATTTTCATGTGGTTATCAGTTTCCATCTGGGGTGCATTCACATCTCTCATCTCCTAGATTGTGCACATTAAAGGCAGGGTTTTTACCCTTTATTTCATGATTTTAATTCCCTAGATCAACTTTGCACTATATTTTGATGGTCATTCCAACTTCATTTGGTTTTAATAGTGTAGAAGTTGATGAATATGCTTTTTTTTATTGTAAGCATTTGATATTTCTTTTCAGAAGGATTCCACCTATTTATCAAACCCAGTGTGATCTATCGATCATCTTATGTGTTAGGGTTACTCTTTCATCTCTATCACCCTTTATCATTCACGATGGTTTTTTCTCTATGTGGTTTAGCCTGGGAAGCAATGATCATTGAAACCCCTTCGAACTATGATCTTGACCAATGGTCTAGTGTGATCACGTGGTGATTCATTACTAAGTGTAATCATGTCAACCCTATGTTGTTATCTTGTGCCATAACTTGTTTCAATTTCGAAATTGACAAAGGGAAGGAGTTATCAAGTAGAAATACATTGGCCCTAGGGGTGGGACATAGAAATCAATGTCAAGTTTCGGGAAGGAGTGTAGGGATATAGTTTGTAGGTCATAAATTCAAGGGATACCCCTCGAGGGCTACGTGAAGGATGAAGTTGAACAAAAATTTAAAGGTTCCACTTACCTCAAGAAATTTGAGGCACCTCAAAAAATTTGAGGGTTAATCCCTCAAGGATTATGGTGCCTCTTGAAATATCTAAGTTCATCCTTCATTAGAATCTCTAAATCCACCTATCACTACAATGCTTAAACCAACTAACTTTACCCTTCCATGATTGAGTCTAAGTCTAAGTTTTGAGGGTGTAAATCACAATGAGTTGAGGAAAGAGAGAGAAGTTAATAAAAAACATAGAGAGAGCTTCTAAGTCAGGACCACCTTAGAAATTCCATGCCCCCTTATAATTTTTGAAGGTTAATCCTTCAGAGATTCTGGAGTGCCTTGGATTCTCTAAATCCTTCCATCAAGTTGAAACCAAAAACAAGTCTTCCACCCATCACATCCAAGACAATTTCCTTCAGAGAATTCATTGATCTTTAGGATCTCCACCCATAAATTTCCTTCAGAGAATTCATTGATCTTTAGGATCTCTAAATCTGTTAGAGCAGGGAAACCCCTGAAGTGACTCAAATAATGATGAAGAGCTTAGCAAAGTGTCCTGGAGTCACCTTACATCGAGAGGAGTAAATGTCAAAGAATCGAAGGCGTGCTTAAGTAGGAATTTCACAAAATTTTCCTTGGATGGGAATCTCTGAACCCCAATCCTACATAGAATCTGTGTCCCTCCACATTTTCCACAAGCTTATATTAGACTTCCAAACTACCTAACATGTGAACCTTTGATGAGAAGCTATTAGGTGATTATGAAATTAAGTTGGAAACTTGGCATTTTGCATACAATAGTGACCCTCAGAAAATCTATCCATTTGAGAAATCCCTAAACTTGGATTCTTGCAGAGAATCCACTTGGCCAAGGAATCCCTAAGCCTTATTCCATTGAAAATTCCTCCTTATGTTGGATTTCCCGAAAATCCTTCATGGCCCTGAAATTCTAAATTTCCTATGTTTGTAAATGATTGTCTTGGATTCTTACAATGAATTGAAGCATTTGATGATGGTTTGGAATATTTTCTCTATCTACTTTGATGATGAATTTGTTCATGACTGGAATCACAGTGATTATCTTGTTTCTAATATATGTAGGTAGAGGTGAGTCCTAGAAAGGCTTCTAAATCAAAGGATACACGCGCGTAGGAGGAAGGAAAAAGAAGAATAGACATAATGAAATATGAATTCAAAGGAATATGGCCGAAGTCAAGGATCTCCTCTGAATGGTCAAGAATAGCTAACACAAATATGGGGCACACTGATTATGATGAATTTCAATAGAGTATATTGGTAACATAGCTACCCAACTGGCATAGGTCATTACACACACGATCTTGGCTTAGGTAGCAAGGTTCACACCTACATTGTTGTGTCCAGAATTGGTGCTAGAATGTGCAAAGAATTATGATGCTAAAAAAAGAATAATAGTGGGCCCACAGGAAAGGGATATGGCTATCTTGATTGAAGAGTCCATTGCTGAAACATTCAACATTGCTTCCCACCACAATATCATCAAAGAAATTAACATCGAAGATGCAGAGGAATTATATGCCAAAGATGTCTCCAGGGATCTGGATATGATGAACAACTCATGGATAGCCAAACCAAAACAACACTACTCCAAACTCCTGAAGAAATACACTAGAGTGACTTCAAGGTGGATTAAAATGATATCATCACACTCCTAGGTAGAGTAATGGGATTGTAGGAGGCCTCCACTTTCAATACTTGGATGTTTTATCTAATCACTCAAATTGTGGGAGGAAAACATTACCATTTGGTAGGCATCCTGAGTGACAATCTAGATAAACAATTTATAAATGTACAAGATACTCATGTTTTCACAATGACATCCTACCTTGTCTACATGCTAGCAAGTAAATATAAATATAGGGGCCTGAGCTATAGAGGGGATCCCAACAAAGATAGGATATAGGATGTTTACCCTCAACTTCGGTACAACACATCAAATTATAGGAGAGCTAATGATGCCTTCTTCATGTGCATTCCCAGAATACTACAAAGTTTTCTACACATAAGAGTTTATGCAAAGGAAATGGAACTAATCAAGAAGTATGGATAGTGGTTCATACAATTTCAGATATTTTCTTACATCTAAATAAAAGGGTCTCCTATTGTTCCACTCAGATTTCCAAGGTATCCCACAAAAAAAATCATATTATTGGAGTTTACAAGGAAAATGGTTGCATTTGAGACAATTTTGTAGGACATGCATAGGATTTAAGGGCTCATGGATGAATTCCCATTGAAGATTGGGACTCTTGAATCTTTCCCTAATCTCCAAAGTGCACAATATTTAGAGAAGGAGATGGCATATGAATTTTATTCACACACCAACCAAGACAACTTTGATCCCTATGGAAAGGCACAAAGACAAGCCAGTAGGGAATACAGGCATGAAGACCACATAGAGAATTACTGTGAAAATTTTCAAGACGAATTTAAGGTAATAAAAGGAGGTATTCTAGATTTTCCTTAAAACTTATCAGGATCTACAAGGTATACCATGTGATAGATCAAGTCGATGAAGATGAAGGAGATATCATATAGTATCATGATTATGAGCCATATAGAAATCAACCCCTTCCATCAGTGAATTGGTCAAAAGAGGAGGTAGTTGACCTTGATTAGGTAACTGATCTCGTGAAGAGATACTCCAGATTGTGGGTCAAGCAAAAAGTTGTAGAGTTGCAAATAGACGGTGCCCAATTTACCTATGACTTAATAGGAAATCTTGAATCCCATTCTAAGGATGACACTGAGGCTACAAGGGATGGTACTACAAATCCTTCGCATGGAGATGAGCAAGAGGGACAAAAACCCCTCACACTAAAGAGAAGAATGAGAAGTCAAGGACAAGCAAAGAAGACCTAAAGACATCGTGCACCAAAGACAAAGGATACTTTTGGGGAAGTTGTTGAGGAAGGATAGAAGACTCCTCAACCTACTAAATAGAGGAAGCTGGTAATTAAAGGGAAAAGGTTAGCCAAGAAAACAAATAATTTTGAAGTTTTAGTCACCCCTCCTAAGGTCATGGAGATTGATAGATCAGGGGAAAATCCCCAAGTATATGTGAGGAGAAATTTTCTGAGGAAGATGGTGTCCCCTGTAGGAGAGTCAAGGATTGGAATTGAAAAGGAACATACTGAGGAGGCTCCTACTAATAGCCCTACACAGGAGGCTGAAAAATCAATCGCAAGGGATAATTCACCTTCTCCATCCCTAATGAGAAATATACAAGAAGGTGATACTTTGAAGGAACACGAGAAACTCGGTGGAGAAGGGGGTCCATTTGACAATTTGGATGAAGAAACACAAACTGGAGAAGTGTCTACACCTGAGGCTGGAAAATTAAGTGATTTGGCTAGGGAACTAGAATTTGTGAATTTCCCAACCACAAAGGAACAAGAAAAGGAAGACTTCCAAGAATCATCTTAGGCAATTCTAAGAAGATTAGATAAAGAGATTGAAGAAAAAGAGGAGTTGAAAATGAAATTGAGAGAGGTACACTAATAAATTCAACATTTAATTAAACCTCTATAGTCTCAAAGCAGTGAAAGTTACTCATTTCTAGACGGCTTGTTGTCAAAAGAACTAGTCTCAGAGATTGAAAGATTGAAGTCTTTTACAAAGGTAACCCAGGAGTAGTTGCAAAATGTTAGCAATAGGGGAGATGAAATTATTGAGAAGGTATTTCCCTATTATGAGAAGTCATCTTTCCTTTCTAAAAACATAACATACTTCCTACAAGACTATAATCAACCACCAAATGATACAGTTGTCAAGGAATTGGAGAGGATCCTTGCAATTCCGGTCGAGACTCTAGTTCAAGAGGGTGTCTCTACTATGTAGGATACTCATAATGCTATGGAATGAATAGAGGTGATTAACTTCAAAAACTGATCTTGGAATGAAGGCCCCTAAGAAGTTGTCCAAGGCACAGGCAAAGGTAAAAGAGGTCTTTGATAGTTGTAACACTTTTCTAGAAATGATTATAGGATGGAAGAAATTCAGGCACAAGGATTTGAACATGGAACAATTGCAGAAATGGTGGCATGGGGTGTATTCTCCAAATGCTAAAGTCCCAACGCTTAAGGATTAGTTGGAGGGTGCTACCATTTATGTATCTTTTCTAAATAAATATCAAGACTTATATGTTGACTGGGAAAAGACCTTAGCCAAGTATTAGGTAGAGTTAAAAATGGCTAGGGCTAGAGTTAATGTTATTTCTACCCCAACCCAGGCCAACCTGGATCCAATCCTTTCAAAATTAAAGGAAATTAATGTTAGAAATGGGGTAGGTAAAGGAGAGATGGGTGACCCAGCTTGATGGCTTAGGATAATGTGTCACTAAATTCTAGTTTTGCTTGAGGGATAGGTTGGTGGTGCCTTGGATTTCATGTCTAACATGTATTAAATGCTAAAATTTGACTTTGGAGGCCAACCTCCATTATTTTAATGTGTATTTTGAACTTGAAATTTGGGAGGGAATGTTTGGCCAACCTATTTGGCTGACCTAATTTATGAAACCCTAATTTGGGCACCCTTGATGTAATTTGTTATAAATAGGGGTTACTCCCTCATTTGTTAAGGTTAGACATTTCTAGAAAAGTGTTATAAGTTTAGGTAAGGAATTAGAGAGCTTTGTTATACTAGATATATGAGAAAAACTTGATTCTTTGTAGATTCTTGATGAAGTAAATACAAAGAAGGAATTTTTATTTGGTGATTCTTCATTGTGTTATTCATCTGTGCATGGTTCTTGTGATTCTTGTATTTCAAATTTAAAATTTTTTCTTGGATTAAATTACTTTCTAAATAATTTTAGATATATTTATGTTTCAATTGTGTTCATGGTGGAAATCTAAAGTGTTTGAGAAAACCCTTGGTTCATACTTCTAGCTATGTGTTGAATGTGGGTATTTGTGAAAAGTTATCCTGGGCCTATATCTTATGTGTTTAGTTCAATTGTGAAGTGTGTGTTCATTTTAATGTTATATCTAGATTAATGTGTGAATTCTTTGCAATCTAAAAATCTTAAAAACCTTAGGAGATAGCACTATTTTTGTAATACTACAGGATAATCTAGGTTTAACATAAACTAGTTTGAAGGGTTTGGTCCACTTTGGGAATTATGTTGTTTTCACAATTGGTTCTAGCAATTAAATTTAAATCTCTCTCTGAAACCCTTACATATTTTTTCATTTATTTTAAATCTAGGTTGCTTTAGAATCTACAAGCATCAACTTATTGTCATATTTGATGAATTCAAGAAGCTCCAACACTTGTATGTAAGGCTTCTTTGTGGAAAATGAACAATTTCACATTATCTCTTAGTTGTTTCACTACATTTTTCAAGACTTGACATTAGAGACCTTGGGGTTACCTCTTGAGGCTTGCTGACATAGGTTTACCTTTCAAGAGAGATAGGATTTCACATTTTGTTTGAGTTGTTGTGTAGAAAACACCATCAATATATTGGCACTAGAAGGAGGGCTAGTTCAACAAGCTAGAGTGATTTCTATCATCAATATCTCCTCAAAGATTCAGGAGACAAACTAGGTCTACATCACAAGGAGATTTCTGGGAGTTAGAACCTCCTACTAGGTCAAGGAGGACTAAGAAAGGAGGAGCTTCATCATCTTCACCCAGCTGGCCTTCATCATCTTCTTCATCTTTAGATTCGAATCCACTTCCACTAAACACACCCCTGTTGAAACTCATCTTACATCCATTCAACAGCCTAAAGCACATGCCAATTAGCCTCAAACATAGGTTAACCAACCTCACCCACCACCTCCACCACAACCAATGGATTTTTTGGTGAATAACCCTTCACCTTTTCTTGTCAATAACTATAATGTCATGTCTAAGAACCCAGAGAACTTCTGCTCTAAGTTTCATGTAGGTGATCCCAACAGAACAACTGAAGAGCATATCATAATTTTCTAGACTACACTGAGAGATAGGGTAATTTTCCATGAAGATGTTTCTTGTAGAATTTTTCCATACTCCCTGGGTGAAGAAGCTTTTTACTGGTATAATCACTTGCCACTTGGTTTTGTCACCAGTTGGACAAATTTAGAAAATGTTTTCTTACTTGAGTTTAAAATTCCCATTAGTGCCAATGAATTATATCTACAATTCACTAGGGTTAAAAGGGAAGTCAGTGAACCAATAGGTTCTTTTAATAATAGGTTCCATCGTGTCTATACCAGATTGAGATCACCCTATGTTGTGGATGATGCCACATCAAGGGAAGTATACTATGATGCATTGGATAGCCTGACTTCTACTTTCCTTAAGTGGAAGCACAACCCTCATGACAATCTATTGAATGCATACATAGAAGCAATTAAGGAAAGTATAGATTTAAGGCAACACTTGTTAGGACCTTTACCATCATTAGGGCCAACTTCTCACCAAGGAAAATTCCAAGCCATAAATCAAGCAATAAGCAATTAGACTCAAATTATGAACTCGGTCCCATAGTTGGATATAGTTCCCCATCCGAGACCTCCTCTGAATCGGGCCTCTACTATACCAAATTATTCACATAAGGTGGGCCAAGAACCCTTTCCCCACTAGAAAGCTAATATCATGAGTTACCTACAAAATTATAAAATGTTAAATCAATCCTTGAATCAAGGTCCACATGCAGTCTATCTGTAGAATACTACACATTCCAGATCTATATCAAGCAATTCAGACAAGGAAAGATTGGATGAATTAATAGAGAAAGTTAAGAATTTATCCATTGAGATTACATACTTGAGAAACTAGAATAACCAATTACAAGAAACTGAGAGGAGCATTCAATCCAATTACAATAGGGATAATAGGGATAATAGAGACAATAGGGATTTTGTGCAAGGATATAACTAGGATTATGGTAGTGGCTAGTCCTCAGGACAAAATTTTGATAGGAGGCTGCCACCAAGGAGAAATAGGACATGGAACACCAAGCCTAACAATGGAGGGTTTCCCACACCATTGGATCAACCCAGCAATCCTGAGAAGACCACTAGTACTGTCCTCTTAGTAGAATCTTCTCTCAGAGGATACTCCTGACTTCACAAGACCACCCAACATTTAGAGTTCGATTGTCCTAAGTTCCAAATTTTTGCAAAAATATTCCATATGGAGGTGCAAGATGTCACTGGAGGTCCCTTGTATGGTCAATAAATAGTACCTTTAGATCCCTATAACTCTCCAGTGTTGGTGTTGAAGCATGGCCCCTTTCCTAGTGGGGAAGAGAATGAACCCACAGAAGAATCCTCACAAGAAAGTGCAGAATCAGAACAAGTGTGCAATGGGGAGTCCATATCAAAGTTGTTTGAAACTGGTGGAGTTGTTGATAATGGTCCTTTGGATGAAGAAGAAAAAATCATTGATGAAGTAAAAAAAATTCTACTAGAGGACCAAGCCATATGAGTTGATAAATAGGCAAGTTGGTGGACCATTCACTACTTCTACTTCTAACAATCTCAACACTCCTCCCGATTCTAATGCTAGTAACAACCCCTCATACCCTCATGTACCAATGCAATATTTCTCTAGAGGGGATCCTCTGATTCTTCAAAGGGGGAAGCTTCTAGGGATCAAAAAGGGATATTAACAAGGAGCAACCAATCTGATATCCTAATTTATTCCAAGAATAAGGAGGATCATTGCAAGCATTTGGAGATAGTTCTACAATGACTAAGAAAACATAAGTTGTATTGGAAACTCTCTAAATGTACCTTCCTTTAGAAGAAAGTGTATTTCCTTGGACACATGATTTTACCTGATGGTATCTCATTTGATCCAACAAAGATCAAGGTAGTGCTAGAATGGCTAGTGCCCAAAAATGTCTCTGAGGTAAGAATTTTTATGGGTTTGGTAGGATATTATAGGAAGTTTGTTGTAAAATTTTCCAAAATAACCTTGCAAATTACTTCTTTGCAAAGGAAAAAGGATAAGTTTGATTGGACAGAAAAATTCCAAGCAACATTTGATCTACTTAAGGAGAAGTTGACTATTGCTCCAATTTTGAAAGTACCAAATCCTAATGGTGACTTCACTATTATCACAAATGCATCGGGAGAAGGCTTAGGTGGAGTCTTAATGCAAGAACTGCAAGTAATTTCTTATGAATCATTGAAGTTGAAACCCTATGAAAAAAATTATGGTTCACATAATTTAGAGTTGGCAACAGTGGTTCATGCATTGCATATGTCAAGGTATTACTTTTTGGGAAATCCCTTTAAGATGAAAACTAATCATCATGGTTTGAAATATATATTTACTCAGCCTAATCTAAATGCATGACAAATAATATGGTTGGAGTTGATATCTGATTATGATTTCAATATCAGCTACATCAAGGGAAATGAAAATTGGGATGACAATGCCTTGAGTCGTAGATGTCATATTGCCTCAATAGTAACAATCCAAACCAAATGTAAAGGCCAAGTATTGTAGAAATGCGAGGATGAGTACTACATGCATGTTAAGCAAGAACTCACAAGCAATCTGCAAGATGCAAGGAATGATGGATTTCACTTTGAACCCAAGGGATTGCTTAGGTATAAGGGAAGAATGTATGTGCCTAACTTGAATTAAGAAATCTTGTGTGGAAAGAATTTCATGAAGCACCATACTTTGGACATCTTGGTGTGACAAAAATGTTGGATGATGTGAAGCCATTATATTTTTGGAAAGGGGTGAAAGTGAACACTACTAGATTTGTGGCTAGATGCTTAGATTGTAAAACGGTGAAATCTAAACATCATCATCCTATGGGATTACTATATCCACATGATATTCGAGAAAGTAAGTGCCATGTCATTAATATGGACTTTGTGCAAGGATTACCTATGTCAAGGAACAAGCATAATGATATTCTAGTGGTTGTGAACAATATTACTAAAGTAGTGCATTTCATACCTAGAAACCTAACTGATGGAGCTCCTTTCATAGCTCAAAAATTCATTCAAGAGGTGTTTGGACTACATAGAATTCCTGAGAATATTATCTTAGATAGGGATGCCCATGTGACCTCAAGGTTTTGGAAAACCATATTTTATGCACTTGGGACTCAACTAAATATAAGTTCATCATATCATCCAAAAATGGATGGAAAAATAGAAAAGGTGAATCAAGTAATCAAGGACCTACTAAGAATGTATTGCATAGAACAACAATACAAGTGGGAAGATTACTTTCCTTCAGTGGAATTTTCTTATAATAATTCCTATCATTCTGCAATAAAGATGGCTCCTTTCAAAGAATTATATGGCCAAAAATGTCGAACCCTTATAAGTTGGGAGAAAATTGATGAAAGGGTGAGTCTTGGGCTCGAGATGTTGTCTGAAATGGAGGAACAGGTTAAAATTGTTAAGAAAAGGCTGGCTAAAGCCAATGATAGATAGAAAAGCTATGCATATGCAAAGCAGGTACCCAAGAATTTTGTAGTAGGTGATAAGGTATTGTTAATGGTTAAACCTCATAAGAGTTCCATCAAGTTTGTAAAGTCAACCAAACTAGCTCCACGCTATGTAGGTCATTTTGAGATTCTTGAGGAAGTGAATCCAGTAACTTACCGAATTGCATTGCCATCAACTCTTGCCTAGATGCATAACATCTTTCATGTTTCTTACCTAAAGAAGTATATACCAAGAGATAATCATGTAATTTATTGGAATGCTTATAGGTACAAGATCTCAGAGTGTTAAAAATTGAGCCTATCAAGGTTCTTGGAATGTGTAAGCTTCACTTGCATAACAAAGAGGTTATGTAGTGTAAATTTTAGTGGGACTAGTATGTAGAAGATTCTACCACTTGGGAAGACTATGCTGAGATAGAGAAAAAGTTTCCACATGTGTTATGTGCTTTTGAAAGTGCTTGAAAATTTTTGTTTTTGTTTTTGTTTTTTATTTTATTTTTGCTACATAAAATCATTAGGGATGATGATTCACAAGGGGGGAGTATGTTACAATTCATTGTGCATTTACTGATTTACTATTACTATATTGGGGTAAATTATTGCATATGTGAATTCATTTGGAATTCTGATTGAAATATATATATAAATATATATATATATATATATATATACTCTTGAACTTTATTTGTCTAAAAAATTGGAAAATTATGAATGAATGTTTATTTCATTTGATGTTATATAATGGATTGGATATCTAGAATAAATGGTTATTGAGTTTGATATTCTAACTATGAAATGTATAAATTCTTATTTTTGATGAATAGTTGACTACAATGAAAATGTATTAATTTGGTTGTCGATTTAGAGTCAATCCTTTGGAATTGATAGGAAGTATCACTCAGGTGAAGAACTTGGTCAGGAAAACTGTAACGAAACCTAACTAAGCTTACACACACACTCACTTATAGAATGGTTGATCCAAGTTATAGTTTTTGGAATTGGTAAGTAATCCTTTAGTATGATGTGTTCACATTAGGAAGCATTTTGATTTCTATTTAGATCATTCTTGGATTGTGTTTAGTGCTTGTTGCATGTTAGTTCTTCCTTGTATTACTATACCTAATTGATGAAATCTATAAACATAGAACGTATATATATGTATACATGTTCATGTTGACGATAACCCATACATGTAAGATAATACATTTATAAGAGTATGTAGGTAGACATACCTATGCATACTCATGGGCATGGTGATATCGAGAGGATGATAAGACACATATGTATATATACCTATCAATAAGATAACAATTATTTATGTGTTTGATTGTATAATCAAATGCATATATATATATATGAGATATATGTATACACATGTTGATATATGTTTATGTGTTGAAAAATGAGAACTTCCATATGAGTATGTCGATATATGCACATGTACATATACATGAATATAGATATATATACACAAACAATATTGTATATGAAATGTTAACTTGATCTCATTCATTTCAATATCAAGTGGAATATTTAGAAAAACCTATTTTTCAAAGAATATATAAATAAATATATATTTGAATATATATAAATAGTGTTAAATGATATTCATTTGTGTTATATATATATACTAATGGCTGATTTATATAATATATTCCATAGTCAATATAATGTGAATATAGTACTACATATAATAGTGCAATTCAGAGTATTTAAGTTGCATATATCATCATTGATAATAGGCAATGGGAATATATAAATTTAAATCTATTCTGTAAAGTTTATTTAACATCATGATAAAGTGTTGCACACTATATAATGTAACATGTTGACTCAAAGATAAAGTCACACTATAATGAAGGATGTGATGTAGAGTAGGGTGGATGGTATCTACCCAACCTCAAATCAAAAACCTTTGCAATTTAAGAACCTTAACACAATAAACAAGGTGGTTTTTTTCACAAATTACAACTAGGCTTTGTAGGGCAGCAAACTAGGTTTTTCTACCATAATTTTCAAACTAGACATCATACCTAGAAAATAATTTCTATTTTGGATACCCATTTGTAATTTCTAAAACATAGCCAAAATTTAGGGGTGGTTGTTTTGAAACATAAAGGTCAAAAAATTGCTACTATGTTTTGAAAGAGGCCTAATTAGACTTTTTGAATGGGCAACAACAAGGTTTTCAAACTACATGCTTCAAATATTCACACAAATGGATTATACATGTCAATAAGGTTTGCACAAAAAATTTCCATCACTACAAACAACTTCTCAAGAGATTTTCACCAAACCCTAAATCCTAAGCACATTCTTTGCCCAAAACATGTTGTTTTCAACCTAGGGCATCACCCAAACTTTCTCACAATTCTTTACCCTACTCCTGCAACTTCAAGAACAAAAAATAAAAAAATTCTACCCCCATTCCACCAGTTTTAAGATTTATTCAATGGTGGAATGAGGGGAAATCCATGATTTTCTATCAAAACTCACAAAAATGAGGGGTTCAATTAGTTTTCAGTAAATCTACTCTAGCTTCCTCAAACCTTAATGAAATGAAATGAAACAAAAAAAAATAGTTAGAATATTCAATTCCACATCAAGTGAAATAAAACTCATACCATTTCCAGGCCATACCGAGCCATACAAGTCACTGTAGCAACAAATTATGCTTTAAAAATGCAGAAAAATGGTGTTTTATTGATGTTCAATCTTTAAAATGATCTCCAAAACCTTGTCTTTGACTTCCCCAGACTTATTTAAGATTTTAAAAACCCAAACCAACCAAATACAACTGAATTTCAACTTCCCAAAAAAACCAAAAATGCAAAGTTTCTTTGACAATTTTGTAACTTTTTGCAACATAGAGCAACTCTTTACAAATTTTACCCAAGTGACTCCAAAATGACTCCAAACCACTTACAAACAATATAAATGGTTTTAAATACCTTATTACACAAAAAATGACTCAACTAGACCAAAATACCAACATTTAGAAACTTTACCCATAAACACTATGGTGACCTACACTAGGATGTCAACTCATTGAAGTGTATCGAATGCTTTGGTTTGGACCAAGTCGATTATGTGAACTGCAACCAAATAAAGTCTGACTTATTCTTAAGTTTAAACAACAACCTTGCAAATATGGAATGCAATGAATAGTTGGTGCCATATTATGAATTTTATGTTTCTTTTAGAAGTCTTTTGAGCTTGCAAGTTGATTTCCAGATTGAAACATGTGCTTTATGAACTAGTCAAATTGATGTTGGCAAGTATTGAGTCAATCTGTTGTTCTGCTTGAGTGACTATTGAGATAGAAATCTGCAACCTTTTTATTATCAAGCTAAGCCAAAGGAATTAGGCAGAGAAGTTTCATTTCATAAGCCTTGTTTGTAGCATGTAGATGTTGGTTTTTGGGTATAAATAGGAGTCATTCTCACCTCATTTGGATACACTTCTACACATCATTACGCTACTCCATTCTATTGCATTTTTATTGAGAGATTCTTATTTTACTCAGGGTTGTGGGAAAACTTTAGTGAGAGGAATTGACAAGGATTTGTTGATAAGTTGATTTTAAGAGGGGGCCAAGCTTGATATCTAGTGAGTCAATTGGAATAAGTGATTAATAATCATGAGATTCTATTCTCTTCATGTTTTATCTTTTATCTAAAAGATTGATTCCCTTGTGTATTTAAATTGGAAATTTTATTTGTTTACTTGAAATAGAGTAATATTCTATTTTCTTATAGGAAAGGAGAAGTATTATTGATATGATTTCCTTATAAGTGTTTGTACTTACTCCATATTAAGGAGTGATTGTTTATCATCTATAGTATTACATACTAGGATTTATGAAATGGGAAAATCTTGTTAATTTATTTTATGCAAAGTTAATTTGTAGACTTAGAAAGCTCATATGTTATACTTGGGATTAGAATATCCATTGAAGAGGGTAATTTATGCTTATTCTTGTTCTTTATTGGTAGATATAGCATTATGTTTAGAAAAAAGGGAATATGCTATATCTAAGGTTAATGACTACCTATTGAATAAAATTACCTATGCATATTTTATAATGGCATAAAGTCAAATCGAGCTAGAGTAGTGTATGTGAATAGGATGAATGTCATTTGAGGTATTCAGTGAGAATAGTTTGGCCAAAGTAGTGTGATCTCCTTTGTCTCCACTGTCAATTCACCATGTTCCTTTTATGTATGCTATTTCAGGATTGTAGTCTCTACAAGTTCTAATTATGTAGGGAACAACACTAATCTCATCGTGGTTTTCATTATGAGGTTACTCCACCAATCTCTTCGTCGAAGGGTAGGGCCATTTATTAGATGATAGATGTGTGGGGGGTCACATTTAAGTTTGTGGTTGGTGGAAAAGTGCTTAAGTGATGCTTCTCCTCCTCAGTCGGTGACCAAGATTTGAAAGGAGATTCCTTGACTATCTATATATAATTGAGCTCTTCCTCCATAGATTTTATCCAACTTTCATCCTTGTTGGCCTCACCATAACTCTTTGGGTGAATTTGAGAGAAGAGTACAAAATTTACTTGTTCCTTGTTCTTTGCAAGTCTTCTTCTTGTCTGTATTCCATTCTTATCACTAATAATCTAATATGTAGGATGATCCTTTTACACATACTTTGCAGGTGCTCATTCAACCTCTTCCTCACATTCTTCTTCTTCATCTTCTAATTTAACATCAAGGTTGTTTCTGATGGGATTTACATGATTCATTCCTTCGTCAACTTTGACATTGATGCTTTCCACAATATTGTGCAACCTCTTGTTGTAGCACTTGTAAGCTTTGCTTTGGGTGGAATATCCTAGAGATATTCCTTCATCACATATTGAATCAAATCTTCCCAAATTTTCATCTTCTCCCTTTATGTATCATTTACTACCAAACAACTTGAAATGCTTGATAGATGTAGGTGTTTCATACCACAACTTGTATGGAGTTTTACCATTGTTTTCTCTTATTAGTGCTATGTTTTGAATGTAAATTGTAGTGTGGATAACTTCTCTCCAAAATGTGTCTACTAATTTGGCCTCACTCAACATTGCTCTAGCCGTCTTTAACCATTTATTCCTTCTTTCTACTACATCTTTTTGTGGAGTTCTAGGTGTAGAGTATTTTCATTTGATTCCATGTTTCTCATAATATCTAACGAATTCACTTGACATGAATTCACCACCTCTATCTAATCTTAAACACTTGATTTTTCTATCGGTCTCCTTTTCAATCAACTTTCTAAATATCTTGAACTTTTCAAAATTTTCAGACTTCTCTTTTAGAAAGGTTACCCATGCCATTCTAGTATAGTCATCAATTAGCAACATGAAATATTTTTTTCCTTTCAATCCTCTTGTCCTTGTGGAGCCACACAAATCAATATGAGCTAATTGTAAGGGTTTTGTAGTTGATTAATCCTTTTTTTGAAACTTAACCCTTGTTTGTTTTCCTTACTGACATTCTTTAGAAATCGTGTTTACATGCTTAGTTATCTTAGGTATATGTCTAACTAGTCCTCTAGAACTTACTTTTACCAAATTTTTAAAATTAACATGTATGCCCCAATCTCTTATGCCAAAACAAACTCTCATCTACATGGCTTATTAGATAATTTTAACCTTTTACTTCATAGAGGTTGTGAATGTTTCTATTAATCCTTACTCCTTGTGTAGTTGTCTTACCATTATTTCTTATCTTATAGCCTTCTGAATTAAATATAATCTTATAGCCATTGTCATATATTTGGATGACAATTAGAAGGTTATGTTTCAAACCTTCAACATATAGGACATCTTTTGAATGATTATTTCCATATATGCTCATGATTCCTTTTCCACATATCTTTGCAGTAGTATTATCACCCAAAATAATTGATCCTTCTTTACATTTCTTTATTTCAATGAATTTTCTTTTATCTCTAGTCATATGCTTGGAGCATGCACTATCAATTACCCATAGATTTTTATTTTTGGAAAGAAGTGTAGTTTATGAAATCATTGATTGTGTGAGATTCTTCTCTTTCTCTTTCCATACCTTCTTAGTTTTCTTTTAAACCTTTTCTTCCTTCTTTTGGTGGGTTTTAATCTCTTTGTTTACTTTATGAGGTATGTTGTTCTTTTTCTCAAACTTCACATTTGTCTTAACTTTATTCTACAATCCCTAGCTATATGACCAAAATTATTTCAATTGTAACACATTAGACTAATATCCATTAAAGGAGAAAAATGATTTTTTCTTACAAAGTTTCTACTCCTTTTAGTAACTACTCTACATTCTCTATCTCATGACTTAATTGATTACAAGTATAGCAATACCCATAGAAGTATGAAGAGTACCTAGTCATAGAATTTTATTGAACTAGATGAAGGGGTCTTCTTCTTCTTGAATTCCTCAGATCTCGCACCCTTGTGAATCCATCAACATAAGTTCTTGTATTTTTCTTATTCTTTTGTTGGTTAGAAGTTGATTGATTACTTTTCTTGTCTAAAATAGGCTTCTTTTCTTCATCAGAATTATTCACCCCAATAGGCTTCTTCTCTTCTCCAAAGACTTCCCCTTTGTATGATTTATCATCATCTAAACCTTAATTTTCTTCTACTCTAAATATTTCATAAAGTTTTTTAGAAGTGTTGATAAAGGAACTCTTTCTTTTCTCTAGCCCTAAACCTAATTTCTCTTTGTTAGCAGGCTTTTGTGTGCTCGAAATTCCATCGAGGATCTTTGAGCATCCCTTCAACTTCAAACCTTTTTTGACTGTCTCTCTAGCATTTTCTAGCTCCTTTCTTAAGGAAACAATTTCACCCCAAGACTCATATATTTTTCAATCTCAAATTGTAGATTATATTTAACAACCTCTTCAATCCTTTTAGCTCCTCCACTTGTAGCTTCAGACCTACCACCATCTAATTAGACACTTCAAGGTGTTTGGTTAGTTTTTCAAGATCCTTTTATGCACACTTTTTCAGATGCTTGTTTTCCTTTTTTCAATTCATCAATCTCATCTCTCAAATTATCAATTTATTCCAACACACTGATTAACTCACCCTCAAGTTCAACTACTTCTTCTTCTTCACCTTCTTCACAAAGGTCTTCAACTTTTCCATCTTTCTATTATTTAGATTATTTTTCCATGAAAATAAATTCTTCTACTTCCTCCATTACAAGGGCACAATCTTGTTCACCATCTGAACTATCACTAGCATTAGATGTATCACTTTCCTCTTGGATGTACAAAATCTTCTTATTCTTCCTAAAAATCCTCTTCTTAGGGAAGTATGATTTATTTTTATTACTATCTTCTTGTTCAAAGTTATACTTATTGTTGTAAGGGAATTTAGTAGAAAAATTACCTATTCTACCACAATTAAAACATGTGAAGGATAAATTACCTTTATACTTTCTAGATCCTCTCCTTAGTATTCTGATGAAGTTTTCTTCCTCCTCATCAGTCTCTTCAAGTTATAATGTGGAGACTACTTCTTTGTCTTTCTTTTTTTGTAGCCTTGAATGCAACTTCTCTTGTGGATGGTTCTACACTTCCCATTCTCATCTTGTATGCAATAAATATGCCATGCAACTCATCAAGAGTGAGTTTTTCTACTTCTCTTCCTTCTACTGTAGATATCTTAGGGTCATACTTGATTGTAATTGACCTTAGAACATTTTGCACAATGACTATTTATTTTACTTTTCCAAATCCTCTAATAGAGTTTACTACCTCTTCATCTCTTCAAAGATAATCTTCAAACATTTCTTCTTCATTCATTTTTAGACTTCAAACTTAGCTCTGAGAATTTATAACTTTTCCAACTTTACCTTATCATCTCCTTCATAGATGTTTTTCAACTTATCCCAGATATCATGTGCATTCGTACAATGCATAACCTTTCCAAGAACTGATCTATCTAAACTATAGATAATTTCATTCCTTGCTTTTTGATTATTCTCATAATCCTTCTTTCCTACAGTATTAGTGGGAGGAGTAGCAAGAGGAATATAATTATTCTTAATAGACATCCAAACATAAAATCCTATGGATCCCAAATATGCCTCCATCAATATACTTCAAAAATTATAATCTGATCCATTAAACCAAGGTGTGTTGTGTAGAAGAACCTTCTTGATTGTTCATTGTGTTCACTTTATCAAGATCTACCCAATATGATTAAGCTTCTCCTAGGGAACCTAGGATCTGTTACCAATTATTGGAACACAATAATCTACTAAGAGTGGGGTGAATGAGTAGAACACTTTAAATTTTAGCCCTTAAAACTTTTGGTAGATTAATTCCTTAATCCCTTGATGTGCAAATTTAAACTTAATATGTAGAAATATAAACATGCAAACACATAATAATCACATAACACAAGGTGTATGTGGAAAACCCAAGATGGGAAAAACCATGGTGAAAAATACTACTGGGATCTAATATCCTAATCCAGCCTCACAAATAAATGAGCAATTAAAATGTTTAAGGGAACCAACTCTAAGGAGACACCAATCCCCTAGTTTTAGGATTACCCACTCCAAGGAAGCACCCACTCCCTTATCTGAGCACCTACCTAGATAGTTGATGGATCCCACCAATAAGATTTATAATTCAAAATATTACAGTTTGATTACAATTCAATGTTATAACTTATTTTGCAACTATATAATATTTTGTAAATCTATTCTCTGATCTGCACCTCCCTCTTCTTTGCTCTCTAAAAATTAACCTAGATTAAATCTCTATTTTTTTTGGGTTCTAATCATTGAGAATTAGTGCATTCTCTATTTGCAACTCGACACACTTACACTCCATATTGTAATATATGCTCTTCTTCTACATGTATATCTTTTTTCTGATAGTCCTCATTTTACTTAACCCTACTGAGCTACAATTACTACCTTGATATTTTCACAAGAATTCAACATATTTGGAAGCTTTTGTTAGGGTTTTCAAGCTTTCATCTTTAGGAAGCTACTTTTTCATTGAGCCAC
>VDFB02193867.1:725063721-725206197 GCA_007258455.2 Sequoia sempervirens | reverse complement strand
TATAAATATAAATATAAATATATAGGACAAACTTTTACCTAAAACGAAAACAGAGAATACGAGTACGATTCTTCCTCCGTCTTGTCCTGTATATTTTGCTAGGTAGCCTACTCCGAGTCCCAAAGATCCCGCCATCATGGTGGCAAAACATCTATTGAGCCCTTTGCTTAAAGTTGCACCTACGAAACAGCAACAGGCGAATCTTATGGGAACGCACAATATTTCTGTACTTCGTAAAGCCATCACTAATATATAAACTTTTAGATCATGTATAAGAGAACGAAAAATACATTGAAATTTTGTTATTAATTTCAAGTAATATAAGGGACTGGTTTCATATAGCTGAGTGTAGTTCAAGTGAACATACCCACAGTGAATTCGAAAACCACCACCACCGTTAAAACAGCCCATATGGCATTCTCACCAATACCATCAAAAAGCGGTTTCACAAAGTAAAAAAGTGATACCAGAGAAAGTGCAAGGCCAACTTTGAGAGAATGGACAAGTCTTCTAGGATCATCATAACCAATTTGCCAAATTCTCTTCCACAGACATAAAACATTAGTTTTTCTCCTTCGAAAAACTTCTGAAACTCGCCTAACCGCAGGTCTGCACAATTTGGGTGAATTAAAAGCTGTCTCTTCCACAACATTGATCTTCAACTCCGAGGATTTTGAGGGCAAAATCTTCTTTTCCATGCTTATTGTCTTCATCTCCTGATAATACAACCTTTTTCTGTATATAAAGAAGAGAACAAAAATAAGAAAAAGTTTTTTTTTATCAAGTTCGTCACAATTCCATCTATGGGAGCTTGAATAAGCTTCTCATAAGTTCCGAAATGTTTTCACTAGCTCTGGAAAACCAAGTGTTGCATGGGTGATTTATAGAATCTCAACAACACGGAAAATGTACGAAAGTGGACGGTCGAATGAGAAAGTTTGTAAACTGAAAAGCATGTTTGATGGTTCATGATAGACACCTATTTGGAATTCTTGTTGGGAGTGGAGGACCAGCTCATCATCCATAATAAATTACCGAACTTATCATTCATGTACGTTTCTTTTTTCAAAATTTTGGGCCGAAAGAGCATTTGCCTTCTATTTTTAATTTCGTTTCTGTCGTAAGTTGCGAACAATTATGGCATATGCAGCATGCTAATCAACTCGAATATTCTGTACCCACTGAACCAAATTCTCAAGAAACTGTATTTGATCTATTTGTGTCACTTCAAATCTGCTGTTCAGTAAAGTTTTTTTTCAAATGTGAGCTTCGAAGGAACTTCCAAATACTCCAGAGCAACATGGCGAACACTGAGAAACATGCAGGCTGTTAAAATCATTGCACTGAAACTACAATTGGGAATTAAATACAATTTAAATCCCACTCAACTGAATTCTTTAATTTAAAAAATTACCCGGTGTTTTCTAGTGCCAAGGTTATGAAATATGCAGTGATCTTTGGACTGTGACGACGTCATGAAAGATAAGTGCAGCATACTCCTTTTGACTGTTTTTTTGGTTAATTTGTGTTTTATGTGGCTGATGCAGGGTGCATTTTAGGATGAAGTGAAATAATTTAAAAATAATAATAAAGAGTCATATATTTAATGTTAGATGGAGGAGACAATGAGTGCTTATTTTTGGTAAAGTTCTAGTGGCGCCACCCACCGTGTGAAATTGAAATGCATTCACGGTGTAGTCATGTGGAGCAGGGAATGCAGACGGTTGTTGTTGGTTGAACAAGACGTTCACAATTGGAACTGATGATGGATAGAGAGGCATACAAAGTCAAACACATTTGAATGTTACAATTACTTTGCTTCACTTGATAGAAATTGCCATTGTAGGTTGCTTCTTTTATGGCCATGACACCACCTCATCGAAACTGAAACATTTATCTAGAAGTACTTATTATATATATATATATATATATATATATATATATATATGCTATCTGCAAAATCACTATCATTATAGTCAATCAAATCAAAATCATTAGTTGTGGAATATAGTATTTAATGTTCTGTTCATCTTGCTACATATCTCAATATTTTAACATAAAGGAGGGGTAAAAATTTATTAAGGCAAAAGGAAGTACAAAGCAAGGGCATTAAACAGCCCTATCCAGCTCCACCAAGTGGTCTAACTGTTGAGACAAATCCGGGGGTAACTGACACCGATCCATCAAAGTTCAATCATGAATATGATCAGAAGCCCATTTTGCCAAACAATCAGCAACACCATTCCATTCTTGAGGAATATGAATGAAAGTAACGTACTCTAAAGAAGCACAAAGGTTGAGAATCTATTCAACAATCAAGGCCAAATGCCAGCTAACATCATCTAAATGCTGCCTATTCAACAAGTTCACCACTACCTGGGAATCAGATTCACATATGATCCTTTGCCACCCCAATTGACTTCCATGCTCAATAGCACATAAGATGGCCTAAGCCTTCATTAAATTATTAGTATGAAGACCCTTATAAATAGGGAAGATAAACTAAACATCTTTAGAGCTATCCTGACCAACACCACCAATTCTAGCATGACTAGGGTTTCCTCAAGAAGAGCCATCTGTGTTGATTTTTAAGACTCCCTAAGGTGGAGGAGACCATTGCCCCTCCCTATTAACCTCTAGAGTAGGATTTCTACATTTGTTGCGCATAAGCTGCCATTGTTTAGGAGGAAGATGAAGACGATTACAACAACCAACATCACAAGGATCCACTAATTCTGACAAATCACGCTTAGCCACAACAGTTTCTCCCAAAGAATGTAGAATTTTCCACCACGAGTGAGGGGCCACCTACATCATATCTTGAAAAATCTGACGATTCCTCTCCAACCAAAGGTTCCAGATAATAAAGGATGGGCCAAGAGCCCAAGTATCTTGAAGAAAGGAAGTAGAAACAGGGGCCCTACCCCACCGATCCACAAACTCAGCCAATGAAGAAACATGCTAACAAGACGTGTTCCACACCCTCCACCAAAAATGCCAAATCTCCCTAGCATAGGAACATTGGAAGAAGAGATGAGAGACACTCTCCTCACAGATACAACACAAAACACACATTGAAGGGCCTTGGAAACCACGCCTACTCAAATTATCCCAAGTAAGACGCCATTTTTGAGCCACTACCCACATGAAAAAACTGCAGTTTGGCCATGACAACTTATGCAAAACTTGCTTCCACCAAGGGACCTCAATATCCCCAAACAACTGCCTACCAAGCTGCTTATAACTAGTAGACATAAAGTACTTCCCAAAAAAATCAGTACCATCCCAAGCCAAGACATCAGGGCCCCTCAAAGAATTACAATAACGGGAAGCCAGAAGCTAGACCAGCTCATGCCTATCCCCCTTAAACCCCCCAGGTGGCCACTCAGAAGGATGCTTACAACGAAAGCTTACAACTGATCCACAATGTTGTGCAACCTTATAATTCTCAATAGTATCCCAACTGGTCGTAGTAAAAACATCACAAAGGGACTTGAGGTGAGGAAGAGTAGAGAGAATAGGTAGGTGACCATCTGAAGAATCTAACCAAAATAGAGCATGTGACCTTGAATGACAAATCCAAAAAAGAGCTTGCTTAATCAAATGAGCCCCCACTTTCAAAGTATGCCAAATCATAGAACCACTCCCTTCCAGAGGACATCAAGGAACCTCAAAGTAAGCAACACCCCCAAGATACTTATGGTTAAGAATGCATGCCCATAACTAATATTGATTGGTACACCAGGACCAATAAAGCTTAGCAACAAGAACTTGCCCATTCAGAATAGTAGAGCATAACCCAAGACCACCCTCCTACTTTGGTCTACAAATAGATTCCCACTTAACAAGGCTCCACTTAGTAGACAACAAGTTACCACTCCAAATAAATTGACATGAGAGCATCAAATTCCTTAAGAAAATACATAGGGGTTGCTTGAACAAAGCATCTATGGATAGGAAGGGCTTGGATAACAAACTTGAGAAGAGTCACATGAGCAGTAGTAGATAACCACGGATGAATCCAATGAGTGACCTTCTGCCACAACTTATCAAGTAGAATCTGCTAGAAGGACCTGGGCTAACAACCAACAGCAAGAGGAATACCCAAATAGAAAAAAGGGAAGAGACCTTATCTAAAACTGAAAAATAGCCGCAATTCGTTGTTGAATAGCCAAAGGAGTATTAAAGAAAAAAATAGAAGACTTCTACTCATTGACTTTCTAATCTGATGTAGCAAGGTAGATATCTAAAGCTTACCTAAAGGATTCAGCTTCCGGAATACAAGCCAACCCCATAAGAGAGGTGTCATCCACAAACTGGGAAACCATCAGGGCTTGGAGCTTTCCCCTTATTCATCCCAAACACAACCTCCTCCACTTCAGATAGAGCAATCAGACGAGTAAGAGAATCATTCAAAGCATTACAGATCAAAGAAGGAATTCAAGCAAGAACCATATTCTCATCAGCCTCAACTAGAGGTGAATCCTCAGTAAACAGAGTAGAGTAAAACTGACGAGCCTCTCTAGACAAAGCCTATTGCAAAGAAATTGAAAGACCCTCAAAATTAACAAGAGAAGAGATATAACACTTATTTCGAAGAGCTTTCATAGAATGATGGAAGAAAGAAATATTCCTATCACCCTCAAGAAGCTAGTCAATTTGAGCCTTTTGTTTCCAAAAATATCTCAATATTTTCTTTTCAAACTTATTAATTTCATTCTTTTGGTGACTTCACAAATTTTGAATTAAACTAATACCTTGCATTATATCTATTTTTTTTGCAGTGAGCTACATCAAAATTTCAATAAGTCTTTTGATGACTGTTAGATCAAAATTGGGCCTTTTTTCTTTTTTGTTGAGTTTAGTTTTTGTTATAATTGGTGTACATACTACATTACAATTCAACATCTTAAATCTCTTTAACACATTCTTGGCATACTTAGATTGACAAATAAAAATGCCAATCTTTGATTGAATAACTTCAATACCTAGAAAATATTTCATCAATCCTAAATGTGTCATTTCAAACTCTTTCTTCATAATTGATTTGAATATGTCTACAAATAATTTTTTAGTAAAGATTAAATGATCAACATATAAGTTATGTACAATCAAAATTATACCTTTCTTCTTGATATTTGTGTATAATTAGCCGATAGGCTAATTGTGTGAACTTTGGTCAGAATTTTTGTTATCCTTCCTAATTTTTAAACCTTTTGACGGTCGGAAAAAAGGTGGCATATGTTTTTTATTTTTTTAATAAAAGTATTTGGCATGCATTTTTAAGCCTTTTGGTGTTTGGCTATCAGTCGGGAAAAAGGTGGCGGATTTTTTGGCACATGGATAGAGAAGGATATAAAAATTAAACGTTGGTTGGCATCAAAATTAATTGTTGTATGCTTTTTGTGTAGTGGCGATGGTTGTAATAACACCTTCTGTTTAAAACCTCTATCAGAGCTATGATCGACGAGGGCAAGCTTCTGTGAAGGTACAAGTTTAAACAACCATTGTTAAGCTTTTGTAAAGGTGGTTGGAGGTTATTTTATTTTTTTGCATGGCGTGATGGTTGCAAAAGCAATACAAAAGTGTCGATTGTGATAATTTTTTGCGCATTTTTTGCAGGCATTTGAGAAAGAAGGGAGCAAAGAGAAAGCAAGTGGGAATAGGTGCATTTGAAATAAGCAGGAAGAGGTGCATATTGAAAAAAACCTTTACAGAGTATTTCAAAATAATTTATGTTATTTTCCATAGGGCATTTTTTATTTTCGTTCTCTAGCTTAGGCTATATTGCTTCATTTATGGTTTCAGTGTAGTTGCAATGGTTGCAAGGCAATATTGTTTGTTTTTGCATTGGTCTATCACTACCAATTCTTCTATTTTGTGGATTTTTTCATCTAGGTCACTGTTGAAACCAATATTATTTCATTTGTGGTTTGTTTTTTGTGGCGATGGTTTTGCATGGGTTTGTTACTATTATTTTTTGTTGTTTGTGGGTTTTTCTGTCTGGGTCGCTGTTGAAACCAATATTGTTTGATTTATGGCTTCCATTTTGTGTCTATGGTTGCAACGCAATAAAATAGTTAATGTTATATAATTTATGTTGATTTCCATAAGGCATTGTTGATTGTTGTTCTCTAGCTTAGGCTATATTATTTTATTTTCAATAAGGTACTATTGAAAATGCTATATTGTTTCAATTTTTGATAAGGTACTATTGAGAAAAGACTATATTTTTGCATGGTTTTGTTGCTACGAATTTTTGTATTTTGTGGGTTTTTCCATCTAGGTCGCTATTGAAACCAATATCGTTTGACCTATGGCTTCCATTTTGTGGCTATGGTTGCAACACAATAACATAGTTAATTTTATATAGTTTATGTTGATTTCCATAAGGCATTGTTGATTGTTGTTATCTAGCTTAGGCTATATTGTTTCATTTTCGATAAGGTACTATTGCAAATACTATATTGGTTCATTTTCGATAAGGTAATGTTGAGAAAAGACAATAGTGTTTGTTAAAACCAATATTGTTTCAATTATGGTCCGTGTGTTTGTGATGATGGTTTTGCATGGGTTTGTTACTACAATTTTTTTTGTTTTGTGGGGTTTTCCATCTAGGTCATTGTTGAAACCAATATTGTTTGATTTATGGCTTCCATTTTGTGGCTATGGTTGCAATGCAATAAAATAGCTAATGTTATACAATTTATGTTGATTTCCATAAGGAATTGTTAATTGTTGTTCTCTACGTTAGGCTATATTGTTTTGTTTTCAATAAGGTATTGTTGAGAAAAGAATATATTTTTGCATAGGTTTGTTACTGTGATTTTTTTTATTTTGTGAGTTTTTCCATCTGGGTCATTATTGAAACCAATATTTTTTGATTTATGGCTTCTATTTTGTGGCTATGGTTGTGTACTGTAGAAAAAAGGACCCTTTGCTTCACATGGGATTAATTCATCATAAAATGGACTTAATGAGGTCTTAATCTAGTGTTGTGAGGTATTTTATGCATCCACACTAGGTCTTGGACCCTTGAAAATCAAATAACATGTTTTTAATGAGGTCTTGTAAAGGTGTTGTAAGATACTTTCATGCTTTTCTAGACTTAATGAACCTATTTCTCCCTAATTCAACATTATAAAATGTGTTTAATAACATTATTACATCAATCTAGAAGGTTCTTGAATTAAATTTAATGATAAACTAGTTTTGTAATGTGTCTTGCACATTCACATTGGTTCTTGTGCATTCCTAGGCTTTATGGACCTCATTTTAGTGTTTTAAAGTGTATTTAATCACACTTTCACAGTGATTTTTGTGTCCCAATCCCTATTTGACATTTACATCATCATAATAGGCCCCTATTAACCCATATTGTGCATCTCAAGGTTTAAATTGATCAAATACTCGACAAGGTTTCATTTTAGACCTTATTTCCTTATTCCTTGGAATATAAGATGTTAAAATAGCCCCTGTGGGACCCATTCACCATGCATGGTGAATCAGTCCCATCCAAGTGGGACCCATTTTCCATGTGTAGCGAAGGAGTCCCATTTGGCCCCATTTTGACCTTTGATTGGGGAAAAAAGTGAAATTTGAGTTTAATTTTGCTTCATATCGACCTATGATGAGGTATTAATGGGTGAAATAGGTGAATGGACTATAAAATCATCTCTCTAAACTCATTTTTATATCCATTAACTTAATTCTTCATTATTCATCCATCAATCTTTCATCTCAAGTCAAGCATCTTAGGGATTTTATATTGTAATTCATCAAGTAAGCTTCTAAGCACATTCAAGGGCTAAATCTTTCTCCATTGCTATAGAGTTTCAAGATCAAATCATCATGACAAGGTAATCAACTCCATTGTTTCATGTTTCATTATTTTATTTCATCATTTGGTTTAATTACCTAAAAGGGGGTTGACCAAGGAAAACCCCTATATCCTAACCTTCAACACTTTTTCCCCTTTGCATGTGTTTGTGTATGCAGATTTATCAAATGGAAAGGTGAGAAAAGGTGTACATATCTCATCAAATTCATTCAAGGTGTTTCAAGCCCTATTTCAAGCTTGGAGAGAGTCTACAGGTTGAGTTGCAAATTTAGATCTGAGGAATCTTCAGAAACAGAATTGCAAATCATAAGCCACAGAATCTTGTCCAGAATTCTCTATTTTCTAGAAGAGGACTCATTCACCATTGATGGAGAATCAGTCCCATTTCTAGGCTTGAATAGTGATTTCTGTAGATTTGGATACCTAATTCCCTGAAATTGGTTCTGACACTTTCTAGCAAAAATAAGACTCATTCACCCAGGATGGTGAATCAGTCCCAGTGAGCATTCTTGGTGTCTTCTACAAGTTTTTAGAGCCTCATTCCAATCTCTTCAAGCTTCTAGGTTCATATCTTCAATTGGGTTAATTTCTGTTACAGTTTTTTTACATTCCTAGTCAAATAGTTTGAATACACAATGTGTTTTCCAACACTTTTGCATTAGGTTAGAATACATTCCTTAATTTGCATTTTCATTAATTTTTCAACATTTAAACACATCCACACACACACACACACACACTTCATATCCCTCTTTCCATTTCCTCTAATGAGAACATAAGCATTTTTGGCCCACCTTTCTCCTTCTAGGTGAAAAACCCTAGGAGTCATAGAAAGCAAGTAGGTGCCAAAAATCTATGTTTCAGGTTGCAACACAATAAATTAGTTAATGTTATACAATTTATGTTTATTTCCATAGGGCATTGTTAATTTTTGTTCTTTAGCTTCAGCTATATTGTTTCATTTTTTATAAGCTACTGTTGAAAAGGCTATGTTGTTTCATTTTCGATAAGGTACTATTGAGAAAAGACTATTATTTGTTAAAACCAATATTGTTTCATTTATGGTTTTCATTTTGTGGAAATATTTTTTCATGGGTTTGTTACTATGATTTTTTTTGTTTTGCAGGTTTTCCCATTTGGGTCATTGTTGAAACCAATATTGTTTCATTTATGGCTTTCATTTTATGGCAATGGTTGCAATGCAATAAAATAGTTAATGTTATACAATTTCTATTGTTTTCCATAAGGAATTTTTGATTTTTTTTCTCTAGCTTAGGCTACATTGCTTCATTTTTGAGAAGGTACTATTTAAAAAAAGACTATATTGTTTCATTCTTGATGTGGTGTTGCTGAGAAAAAAATTGTCTGTGTGCAGGGTTATTTTGGTTTTTTTTGCATGGGTTTGTTACTGTGAATTCTTTTGTTCTATGGGATTTTTCATTTGGGTTGTTTTTGAGACAAATATTGTTTCTTTTATGGTTTCCATGTGGTGTTGATGGTTGCAAGGCAATTAAATAGATTATGGCATTGTTGATTGTTGTTTTCTAGCTTCGGCTATATTGTTTCATTTTCGATAAGGTGTTGTTGAAAAATGATTGTTTTGTGGGTTTTTTTCATATGGGTTGTTGTTGATACCAATATTGTTTCATTTATGGTTTCTATGTGGTGCCAATGGTTGCAAGACAATTAAACAATTTCTGTTATTTTTGCTAAGGCATTGTTTACAAAGCTTTGGCTATATTGTTTCATTTTTCACTAAGGCAATAAAATAGTTGATGTTATATAGTTTATGTTGTTTTCCATAAGGCATTGTTGAGTGTTGTTCTCTAGCTTTGACTATATTATTTCCTTTTTGATAAGTTATTGTTGAAAAAAGACCGTTCTATGGGTTTTTTCATCTGGGTTACTATTGAGACCAATATTGTTTTATTTATGGCTTCCGTTTTGTGGTGATGGTTGCAGCGCAATTAAATAGTTAATGTTATATAGTTTATGTTATTTCTCATAAGGCATCATTGAGTGTTGTTCTCTAGATTTTGCTATATTGTTTCAATTTCGATAAGACAGTCTTGGGAAAATAATTTGTGCATGTGTGGGGTAATTTTTGTTTTTTATGCATAGGTTTGTTATTGTGATTTCTTCTATTTTGTGGGTTTTTCCATCTGGGTCATTGTTGAAACCAGTATTATTTCATTTATGGCTTTTGTTTTGTGGTGATGGTTGCAACACAATAAAATAGTTAATGTTATATAGTTTATGTTTTTCTCCATAAGGCATTGTTGAGTGTTATTCTCTAGATTTGGCTATATTAAATATTCATTTTCGATACACAATAAAATAGTAAATGTTATACAGTTATGTTGTTATCCATAAGGCATTGTTGATTTTTGTTTTCTAGCTTTGGCTAAATTTTTTTTTTTTGATAGGTTATTGTTGAAAAAATAATTTTCGAGGTTTGTGTTGAAACCATTATTGTTTCATTTAAAGCTTTTGTTTTGTGGTTATGGTTGCAACGCTATATAGTTTATGTTGTTTTCCACAAGGAATTATTGATTGTTGTTCTCTATCTTTAGCTATATTGCTTCATTTTCAATATGCAATAAAATAGTTAATGTTATAGAGTTTATGTTGTTATCCATAAGGCATTGTTGACTGTTGTAACATACATTTCCCACCATTGTGATAAATGGTGAAATCAATGTTTTTTATTGCACTTAATATAGAGTCTATCATTCTAAGTTATGAAACCATAGCAATCTGAAAGATAGACATATGAAACATAACTTTATGAGCCCACATGTAACAATAATATACTCTACACTCAGCCAATACAAGAAGAATAAAACTACAGTAATCAAATGACAAAATTATGAAACCTCATGTTTTGTGGTTTTCCCTTATTGTGTTCACTTTGGTTGTAATTTTCATCGGCCTTCCTCCTACTCCACCACCCTCTTTACTATTTTGGATTTTTTTCCTCGGCTTCCTTTTTCAATGCAGGAAACAATTGAAAAAATTAGGCCTTAGTAGGTAGAATGCATTGAAAATCTCTTTGAGGTTATTGCAAAAAAGAGTTCCTTAAGATTATTATGTGTGATTTTCAATCAAGCTTTTTTCATGAACTCCATATCTTTGATCAACTACTCTGAAGAAAAATACTTCTAGAGAATGCATGTCTACACATTCTTGATGAAGGTCATCAAACTCGAAGTGCTAGATCAAAGATATGGAATTTATGCAAAAGGGTTAATTAAAAATTGGCCATTATACTCTCTAGAACTTCTTCCTTGAATAACTTCAAAAATATTTTCAACACATTGTATGTGGCAAACAATTTTTCTTATTATGCTTAATATAAAGCCTAAAATTGCAAGAATTCCTTTTTGATGAAGAAACAAATAACAACTATCTTCCCCAAAAAAAAAACATGGGGAGGAGTATATATGAATGTTGTCTATATTGTTTTGTTTTCGATAAGGTATTGTTGAAAAAATATATTTTTTAGGTTGCCATTGAAACCATTGTTGTTTCATTATGGCTTTCACTTTGTGGTGATGGTTGTGATACAATAAAATAGTTAATGTTATATAGATTATGTTGTTCTTCATAAGGCATTGTTGACCGTTGTTCTCTAGATTTGGCTATATTGTTTCATTTTTGATATGCAATTAAATAGTAAATGTTATAGAGTTTATGTTGTTATTCATAATGCATTGTTGTTTGTTGTTCTCTAGCTTTGGCTAAATTTTTTCATTTCCGATAGGGTACTATTGAAAGAGGAATTTGTTTGGGTGTAGGGTTGTTTTATTTCTTTCTTTCTTTTGCATGGGTTTGTTACTATGAATTATGTTGTCATCTATGACATTATTGAAACCATATTGTTTCATTTATTCTTTTCATGTGGTGTCGATGGTTGCAAGGAAAATAAATAGTTAATGTTATCACGGTTGTTTTATTCCCCCTTGCATGTTTTTATTGTTGTGAATTATGTTGTTTTGTGGTTTTCCCTGTGTAATTCATTGTTTAAAATAATTGTTGGGCTGTGGGGTTGTTTAATTTTTTTAGGTCATCAATACCTTCAATAATTATTGATATATGAACAAGGATCTTCTTTCCATGGTCATAAAAAAAAAAAAAATCTTAGTTTTCAATACAACATGGTCTAATGTTCTTTTATTTTTTTTATATAGATGTAGATATAGATATAATTGAATGTATTGACTGAGGCACATCTATGAACTTCAAGATATAATATTATGGCTATGTGTTAATAAACCAACAATTGATTCACAATATTGTCCTTAGATGTCAAAATGTCAGATTGCTAGCTAATTGGAACATCTAGATATCTATTTAGAGATCAAGAAGAAAAAATAGTGGGCTCTAAATCACCTTCCCCATCCAAATGAGCCTAAAAATTTGGGATTCATACACCCCTAATACATCATAGTGTGCCTTCAAATATCAGTCCTATTAAACCATTAAATTTGGTTTCCGTGGGAAACTTCACAAAATTTTATTCTTTTAGCATTAGTCTCTATAGTTGAAACATCATTTACCCTTTGATTCCTTGATTGATAAACATCTTTAGTCTCTATAGTTTATTTTCTTTTTCTTTCAATAAAGTTAGATTTCTCATTTAGCAATGATGGATATTTCACTTTGAATTTTCCTTTTGAAATTAGTGCATTAAAACAAATGAAATGGAATGAAAATTTTGGTATAATAATACATATACAAACCCATTTTTTTTCTTTATTTGTTCATGTTGATAAGCACACCATGCAACATGATAGTGATATATTAAAAAGAGTTAAATGAAAGATACACTACTTTCTAAGCATTCAAATAATTTAGTTTTTTTCATAAGATGCATGTACTATAAACAACATTTCTTTCATAATGTAACATGAATGAATCAGAAATATAGAATACCATATTTCATTTAGAATTCATTAACAAATCAAATATTTTCACCAAGAAAGATTCAAAATAATGTTATAAAAGTAGTCCATAATAACCTTACTCCATATCTCCCTATTTGAATGATGCAATATCTCTCCCAAGTATCTAGTTGTTTTTCAAGCTTTAATTGAATTGTGTATTGAATAGTATCTATAGCCTACAGAGACACCATATATGGAATACCAAAAAATAATAATCAACTTTTTCAATTAACTTCTAAAAAGAGAAAATGTCAAGAGGTTAATCTTTTCTTTTTACTAAAGAGAAAAAATGACACTCAAAACATATAATGCAATGTGTTATCAAGATTCAATTGTATAGTTTTTTGAGTAAAACTAATTGACCCATATTTCATGAGTAGTGGTTCCCAAGACCTAGAATATCTTATGATAATTAATGGTCAACTTAGCACCCATTTCATCTAGTCAACTTCCTAACAAGGGTGTAGAATCCAAACTTCCTAAGAGATCATCCATCCCAATACTACTCCAAATCAAGTGTCCTTTACCATGGAGTTCCCTAGGGGAGGAATACATGGATTGGGAATGTCAATCTAAAAACAATTCCCTCACAGACCACAAGGTGGATTTGGACTTGCACCTATTCCCTATCCAATGAGGTAGGAATCAAATGGATATGCAAGAGAAGAAAGAAGATTGAGGTGATGGAAGAAATTCTAGTTTCTCTTCTTTGACCAGAAAATAATTGAAGCAGAGCATATTTAAAGTATTAATCCTTCCATGGGTGGGTGGGTTTACAAGTGGGATATGGCTCAATTATCAATGAAAAATCCAAGGCAAATAGCTTAGGAATCCTTGTAGGTCTTGATCTTGGAGGAAAGTCCATGATTAAAAGCACACATGAGTTTAAAGTAACTTACTAGGATGGATGACCTCTTAATAAGTCCAAATGCTTCACCCCTATAACCATAACTTAGATGTAATTAGTGTTAAGTGGACCATTCATTCTAATGAGAGGGAAGGGCTTTGTTTGTTATCCAAGTCACCTGATAATTTCATATTGCACTATTCCAACATAGTTGCTTAAGATCCCTAAGAGAAAAAAATTTCCAAAAAAGGATAAACTGGTTCTCGAAGCTTGTGGCACCTAATTTTTTTTTTCTACACATAAAATTCCATATGGAATCCCTCCACATAAACCTCTCTCATTTTTTTCAACTCAACACTATTTGACCATGCCAACTTAGAATGGAAACTTGAAAAGAGTGCTAGTAGAGAGTAGTACAAATTTGAAAACAAGCATATTTTTTGTTTCATACATCCTAGAAAACAATGACTATGCTATCACATCCACAAAGGAAGCTAAATGATAAGTAATCTCTATGTTCATTCTCCAAGACACCCAATCATTTTGGAGTGCACTATTCTAATGTACTCTCTTAAGACTCCTAAGAGAAAAAACTATCAAACTATGATGGAGTGGTTCATGAAACTCATGGAACCTAACAATGTTTCATCTACATGTAAAAGTCCATATGGAATCCCTCCACATAAACCTATCTCATTTTTTTCAACTCAACACCATTTAGCCATGCTAACTTGGAATGGAAACTTGCAAAATATATCAATAAAGAGTAGTGCAAATTTGGAAATAAGCATATTTTTTGTTTTGTGTGTCCTAGATCAAAATTGATTGTGCCAACATGTCCAAGTGGGTAGCTAGATTCTAGGGAAGGGATTTTTTTTATCTCCAATCCACTCAATCATTTCAAAGTGTGTTATTCAAGTGTATTCTGTTAAGATGCCTAAGAGAAAAAAAACTTCCAAACAATGATAGAGTGGTTCTCATGGCTCATGATACCTAATATGTTTTTTTTCACATGTACAAGTCCATATCACATCCATACATATAAAATTCTCTCATTTTTTTTCAACTCAACACCATTTGGCTATGCCATCATTGCATGAAAACTTGCAAAAAGTGTTAGTAGAGAGCAATGGAAATTCAGAAAGAAGCATATTTATTGTTTTGTGCTTCCTAGAGAAAAATAGATAGCGCCAACACATCCAAGTGGGAATCTAAATGCTAGGAAGGTATTTTTTTGTTCTCCAAGTAACATGGTCATTTTGGAGTGCACTATTTTGGCATAGTCTCTTAAGAGCCCTAACAGCAAAAAACTGCCAAACTATGACCAAGTGGTTCTCAGAGCTCATGGCACCTAACAATGTTCCATCTACATGTACAAGTCCATATGGAATCCCTCCACCTAAACCTCTCTCATTTTTGGTCAAATCACCATCGATTATCCATGCTAACTTAGAATGGAAACTTGCAAAATGTATCATTTTAGAGCTTGCAAATTTGGTAATGGGTGATCCCACAATAGCGGTTTACAATTTTTGGCCAAACTGGACACTAAAATTATTATTTTTAACTAAATCTTCACAATGGGGCACCTATAACAGATAAACCGTGAGGAATTTGAAGATGATGCAAACTAGTCTCTCCACATTTTGTCTGTAGATTCTAAAAATATTTTTTTTCAAAATTTTTGGAATCAGATTGCACTTCTTTTTCCATCTCCCATGAAAATTGGTTTTTTTTCAAAAATAACATTTTTAAAAAGTGACGCACACCGTATAAAGCATAACTTTTTTTCCTTGAAAAATAAAATTCTAATTATTTCAAATTTAGATTTGTAACTCCAATATCTAGTGCTTCCACTTGGTTAGATAATTTTTTATTGAATATTTTTTCTTTAATCAAGTTTGAAAGTCAAACCAATTACAATTCACACATAGCGCGACCGTATAACACATAACTTTTATAGTATGTATCAATTTTATTTATTTATTTTTTTGGATGAAGGACTCCAATATCTGGTGCACTCATATTTTTTAAAAATAAAAATAGATAATTTTCTATTTTTCCATATGTGTAGAATAGAGAACTTCATTTTCGGTGAGAAACCTATATTTAATAAAACTTAAAAAACAAATAGATGATAAAACCAAAACATATTAAAATTATATTCGTTGGATAGCCCATTCTGAGGGATACCTAATACCAAATGGGTTTGTAAATTCTCCTCCATTTTCATTTTCAAATCGAGCTTCAAAGTGCAAAATTTTGGACAATTTTGGTGCCTCGTAGAGTGAAGGTGAAAAAAGGGTGGTTCGGGCGAACCAAAAAATATGTTATGTTGATCATAGGTTCGGTCGAACATATTTTTGGTTGAACCACTTTAAAATAAAATAAAGAAATGTATACTAGAGGGGTTTGGTCAAACCTGGAAATAGGGTTTGACTGAACCCCTTGACATGGATCTTTCTTTCCCATTTTTTTTCTAATTTGTTTTTGGTTTTTAGTGGTTGTATTTTGTCTTTTTATGTTATGCTATAATATGTATAATACTAATATATAATTATTATTAGTATATATTATTATTACTAATATATAGTGTATTCATTATTATATTATTAAAAAGTATATAATTAAAAAGTAAGGGGAGAGGAGGTAGGAGGAGCTTGAGAGAGAAAGAGTGGGAGAGAGATAAAGGGTAGGGGGTACAAGGGTTTAGGGTTTAAGGGTTAAGAGTAGAGGGGAGAGAGGGAGAGGGGGTAGGATGGAGAGAATTGAGAGAGAGAGGGGGGAGTGGGAGAGAGATAAAGGGTAGGGGGTACAAGGGTTTATGGTTTAAGGGTTAAGAGTAGAGGGGAGAGAGGGAGAGGGGGTAGGATGGAGAGACTTGAGAGAGAGAGGGGGGAGTAGGAGAGAGATAATGGCTAGGGGGTACAAGGGTTTATGGTTTAAGGGTTAAGCATAGAGGGTAGAGAGGGAGCTTGAGATAGAATTAGTGAGTGAGTGAGAGATAGAGAGAGAGGGTTTAAAGGTTTTTAAGGCTGTAGGGGAGCTCAAGAAAAAAGGAGTTAGTGATTGAGTGAGAGAGAGAGGGTTTAAGGCTTAAGGGTAGAGGGGAGAGAGGGAGAGGGGGTAGGAGGGAGAGACTTGAGAGAGAGAGGGGGCAGTGGGAGAGAGATAAAGGGTAGGGGTATAAGGGTTTTAGGTTGAGGGTTAAGGGTAGAGGGAGAGGGAGGGTGGGAGGGAGACTTGAGAGAGAGATAGGTGGGTGAGAGAGAGATAAATGGTGAGGGTGTTCAAGAGAGGCTTTGGGTTGAGATGAGGGTTAAGGGTAGAGGGAGCTCAAGATGGTAGTGAGTGGTGAGAGGTGTGTGTTTAGGCTTAAAAGGCAAAGGTAGAGATGTAGAGGGATCTAGAGATGAGGGTGAGAGAGAGAGAGAGAGAGAGAGAGAGAGAGAGAGAGAGAGAGAGAGGAAGAGTGCAGGCCTGGAAGGGTGGGAGAGATAAAGGGTAGAATTTTGCAAGGTTGCGGGTTTAACCTGGTTGAGGTAAGTGAGAGGGAGGGTGAGGAGGAGACTTCAGAGAGAGAGAGAGGGAGAGTGTAGGAGATAAAGGGTGGGGGCTGAGGTTTGAGGTTTAAAGGGTTTAAGAGTAGGGGAGAGAGAGGAGAGGGATAGAGATGGAGGGGCTTGAGAGGGTGGGAGAGATAAAGGTAGGGGTAAAAGGTTTAGGGTTTAGGGGTTAAGAAATTGAGGGAGGGGAGTCATAAAGATAGAATTAGTGAGTGAGTGAGAGATAGAGAGAGGGTTTAGGGTTTAAAGGCTATAGGTGATCTAGATACAAAAGGGTGAGTGGAGTGAGAGAGAGAGGGTTTAAGGGTTTGAAGCAAGGCTGAAGGTAGGAGAGGAGAGGGGTAGGAGGAGACTTGAGAGAGGGTGGGAGATAGATAAAGGGTAAATTTCAATAGTTTAAGTTTAAGGGTTAAAGGGTAGAGGGAGAGGAGAGGGTAGGAGGGAGAGACTTGAGAGAGAGGGGGGAGTGGAAGAGAGATAAAGGGTAGATGGTAGAAGAATGTAGGGTTTAAGGGTGAAGGGTTAAGGGTAGAGGGGAGCTCAAGATAGAATTAGTGAGTGAGAGAGAGAGAGAGAGGGTTTAAGGCTTAAAGGATTAAAGGTAGAGGGTAGAGGGGATCTAGAGATAGGAGTGAGAGAGAGAGAGAGGGAGAGAGGAAGAGAGAGAAAGAGAGAGATAGGAAGAGTGGGTCTAGGAGGGAGGGAGTTGAGAGAGAGAGGGGGGAAGTGGGAGAGAGATAAAGGGTCAAGGGTACAAGAGTTTATGGTTTAAGGGTTAAGGGTAGAGGGGAGAGAGGGAGCTCGAGATAGAATTAGTGAGTGGTTGAGAGATAGAGAGAGAGTTTAAGGGTTTTAAAGGCTATAGGGGAGCTCGAGACAAAAGGAGTGAGTGAGTGAAAGAGAGAGATGGTTTAAGGCTTAAGGGTAGAGGGTAGAGGGGAGAGAGGGAGAGGGGGTAGGAGAGAGAGACTTGAGAGAGAGAGGGGGGAGTGGGAGAGAGATAAAGGGTTTAGGGTTTAAGGGTTAAGGGTAGAGGGGAGAGAGGGAGAGGGGGTAGGAGGGAGAGAGAGAGGGGGAGTGGGAGAGAGATAAAGGGTAGAGGGTATAAGGCCTTAGAGTTTAAGGGTCAAGGGTTAAGGGTAGAGGGGAGCTCAAGATATAATTAGCAAGTGAGTGAGAGAGAGAGAGAGTGTGTTTAAGGCTTAAAGGCTTAAAGGTAGAGGGTAGAGGGGGTCTAGATATAGGAGTGAGTGAGAGAGAGAGAGAGAGAGGAAGAGTGGGTCTAGGAAGGAGAAACTAGAGAGAGAGGGGGGAGTGGGAGAGAGATAAAGGGTAGAGGATACAAGGGTTTAGGGTTTAACCTAGTTAAGGTAGAGGGGGGAGAGAGAGAGGGGGTAGGAGGAAAAGACTTGAGAGAGAGAGGGAGAGAGAGAGGGGGGGAGGGGGAGAGATAAAGGGTAAGTGGTACAATTGTTTGAGGTTTAAGGGGTTAAGAGTGGGGGATAGAGGAGGTATGGATGGAGGAGACTTGAAAATCGTAGGAGGGAGTGGGGAGAGAGATAAAGGGTAAGTGATGAGGTTTAGGGTGTAAGGGTTAAGGAGTGAGAGGGAGAGAGGAGATCAAGGATGAATAGTGAGTGGAGTGAGAGATGAGAGAGAGAGGTTTAAGGAGTTTTTAAGATGGGGCTCTCGAGATAGTAGGAGTGGTGGTGAGGAGAGAGAGAGAGTTTGAGGGTTTAAGGCTTAAGGGGTAGAGGGTGGGGGAGAGGGAGGGATAGGAGGGAGAGACTTGAGAGATAGGGGGAGTGGGAGATATAGATAAAGGGTAGAAATTTACAGGGTTTTGGGGTTTTAAGGGTTAAGTGCCAGAGGAGAGAGGAGAGGGTAGGAGGGAGGAGCTTGAGAGAGAGAGAGTGGAAGAGAGAGATAAGGTGAGGTAGAATTCTATGGGGTTTAAGGTTGGGTTAGGGTAGAGGGAACAAGGATAGAATTAGTGAGTGAGTGAGAAGGTTTAAGGCTTAAGAACAGGGTGGAGGGATCTGGGAATAGGAGTGAGAGGAGAGAGAGAGAGACAAGGAGTGAGATCTAGGAGGGAGAGACTTGAGAGAGAGGGAGTGGGAGGAGATAAAGGGTGAGTGGGTACGAGGGTTTGAGGTTTAAGGGTTAAGGGTGAGTAGAGAGAGAGAGGAGGTCAAGATAGAATTGGTGATGAGGTTTAAGGTTTAAGGTAGAGGGTAGAGGATCTGAGATAGAGAGTGGTGTGTGTGTGTGTGTGTGTGTGTGTGTGTGTGAGAGAGAGAGAGAGAGAGAGAGGCGAGAGAGAGTGAGAGAGAGAGAGAGAGATAAAGGTAGAGGGTACAAGGGTTTAGGAGTTTAACTAGTTAAGGAGTAGAGACTTAAGAGAGAGGCAGTGGGAGAGAGATAAAGAAAGGGTAGGGGCACAAGGTTTAGGGTTTAAGGGTTAAGGGTAGGGGGAGAGAGGGAGAGGGGGTAGGAGGGAGAGACTTGAGAGAGAGAGGGGGAGTGGGAGAGAGATAAAGGGTAGGGGGCACAAGGGTTTAGGTTTTAAGGGTTAAGGGTAGAGGGGACAGAGGGAGCTCGAGGGTACATTGATTTATGTTTTAAATATGTGTGCAATAGTTTTATAATTAAATAATACTTAATTTTAAAATTTACATAATTGCTCATAGAACAATTTGATGGAAGAAATATAAGTTGTATATATAATTGTATATAAGATTCTTGAACTTAAGAATTCCATGAAACAAATATAAGTTGTATATAATTGTATATAAGATTCTTGAACTTACGAATTCCATGAAACAAATATAAGTTGTATATAATTAAATGTGAGAGATGATGCTATCAAATATTCTTGATCTTAAGAATTTCATGGAACATATATGTACATATAATTGTAATTTATACAAAATGATTTACAACTATGTACAAGTTACTATAAGTTCTCACTTGAACATGTATAGGGTTACAAGTGAACTTGAAAATCATTGATATAATCTATGTCAAAGATTCTGGTTCAGCCCACTCTTCAATAACATGTAGAATTTTTTGATGATCTTCACTCTCTAGTCTCCATTTTCTTCGGCCACGTGCATTTGGAACTGCATGAAGATGTAGGGCGATAGCAATTATCAAGTGACTATATTGATATACCTTGTTATCAGGTTGATAGTCAACAAAATGAATCCCATGTTGAACAACTTTGACTTGTTTTAGATATGTCCCTTGCACCATAACAAAACCTTCATGGTAAACATGAACCTTCTTAGTAATACATATGAACATGTACACCATTTTCATGCTCAAGGTTTGTACAATGTATATTTAATATTTATAACAGTCATGCACGCACATGTGAACACAATGTATATATAATTTTAAATTCAAACTCACCTATGGGAAATGGCATTCCATCACTTGTTTCAGGCCGTGTTAGCTTATTCCTCTCTTTTGTGCAACACAATAAATAATAGCTAACACCTTCGATGTTTCCAGGCTCTGCTATGACTATAAAAACATCTATTGTACACCAAATTTACACACAAAATTTCTAAAAAATTAGAAATGTCTCTATACTTTAAAGATGATTAACTAGATCTATATAATATATAAAAAATTATTAAAAACTTACACATGTACCTTTTCTAACCAATCCTGATATATGGTCATAATCAATTGAAATCAAAGGAATGTCTTCAAATCTCTCTTCCTCATTTTCATCATATGTTTTTGAAACAGCTAGTGGTACTGTATCCTATTTACCAACATATCCAAGTTCTTGGTTGTTGCATGCATAATCAGAGTTTCCTGCAATGCACTCAATGCAAAAAATAGAGTAATCCCCTGTGTGTAATTTCCATCCATGGTGACTATCTGAACTCCCAACACAATGCAAAGATCTTGTTTTTTCTACCCTCTTGCATCCATGCATTGATCTTTTGTTCACACCTAGATACATGTACAACAACAAACTTATGTGAACAAACATGTATATATATATAATTTTTAAATTTAAATAAATTCAAATTTTTGAAAATGTAATTTATACATACCGGATATCTCCCAAAACAGTCTATGTGGAATGTGTCAGTTTGTTCTTGAAGATGTGTTGACCACATTTGATGCAAAGTGTTTCTTGCACCATTCAACAACACCATGTGCATTGTCTATACGATCTTCTGGATAACTCATTTTATGTTTTCTTAAAGCTCGTTTGATGCAAGCTCCTACTCCATCATGCTCACCCTTTCCATGCCCACTCTCAAAATAACTCCAAACATGTGGTATTTTGTAGATTTTATGATATCTACAAAGTGCATAGAATGGGCGTGAAGATTTGAATTGTGTTGCATACCCATCTGACCATACAAAATGATTTTCAAATTTTACACCCCTGCTTAGAACTCAAATTCTCAAAAAAACTTGTAAAGCAGTGTTGGACAAAAAGCGTGTCATGCTCTTTATCATCACTAATATAGAAGTGATATTCTTTCTTTATGGCTCGTTCTTCATCTGTACTCTCAACACCATCCAATTCTAATTGTGCATGTCGATAATACACATGAACCATAATAGTGATTTTCTTTGAAAATTAATACTCTGATTGAATCTCCTTTTGATGTATGAAGAAGTAATTTTCTGCAAAGTCAACTACTGATAGAACTGTTCCAAATGGGAAAGTATCTCTCAATGTTTGGAATTGATGTGCTTGCCACTTATCAAAAAAGGAATGTTGTATGTATGGTTGTATCAATTTTCGAAAATCTTCCATAAATTTTCCAATAGGAATCTCCTCTTCTACATAGTTCAACCTTGTGGATTCTTTCCCAATTTTTTTTTGCAACTTTACATACTTGTACATGTGTGAGTAAAATATGTGAATAAACTTAATAAACCACACAATGAATGAAACATTACATTAGAGAATTCAAATAACAATCTAATAAAATTGAAACAAATAAACTCTCTAAAAATAGTACTTACCTCTTGCAATTTGTTGTCTTTGTTAGGTCATTATCCTCATTTCTTGAAGGAAATTTAGCCAAATTTCCACATGTCTCACAAATTCCTTTTATGTAGTTTATTTGAGGTCCATTTTCATGATAACATAAAATAGCCTTTATGAACAAACTTGTCTTTTTAGGAGGTGCATTTTGAAACCCACAACTTTCTTCTCTCATCTTTCAAAACACTTGATAGTAGAGATCAAATTCAATATGATAACGACAACAACAAGTTTCAAAAAACTTGTTTATCTGAACATAATATGGCTTTAATCTTTGAAATATTGTTTGCCCAATCTTTATATGAGGATATGTATTACAAAATTTCATATACATCTGAAATTGTGTTATGTCTAGCTAATGTTTGATATGATTTTCATAAGTACCAGGCCCAATCCTATGTCTCATAACATCTCTAGTATTTGATGATGGATGAGTCCAATCATGCCAAAAACTTGAGATCAAGTTCCTAACAATATCTTCAATCCTATCAGAATGGGGAGCTCTACACATAATTGCCCAATTTCCTTCTGAACTCTCATCCAAAAACTTTCTTTTTTTCTCATATTTTTTTAATGTGGTTCTACTATAACCAATTTCAGCCAAAAGTGCAGAAATTTTTATTTTTCTTGCTATATCTTGATGTACAATAGATTTCAACATCACCCTTCTTGTAGTGGCTTTATCCACTAATCAAGATCCTTTCCTAATGGAATATAAACCCTTTTTAACATTTTGAGCAATATCCTTTTGTAATCCCATTTGTTTCTTCTTATTTTATGTCAAATGTACACCCAACAATTGTAATGAATCTTTCATCTCATTACGAAGAAGTAAACGTGATAACAATTAGGTTTTTTCAAGTGTATCAAGATGATTGAAATGATGATTGATTATTCCATTTACAAATTTAGTCATTGACCTCTTTCTCTTATTATAAGGCTGGTTGGCATAACATTTCAACTTCTCCATATCCATTTCAAGTAAATGATCTAAATTTCTATAAGAAATTTGTTTCATCACCTTTTCAGCTAGTTTTATATGCTTATGCATAGCAGTAGAAGGAAGTGATCCTGACCCCTCTCCAACATGCATTTTTTGAACTTGGGCCTCCTGCCTATCTTCAAGGTCCATGTGTTCCTCAATGGATTCATTTGATCCAATATCTAGATTTGGCTCAACTTCAACATGAGAACTTCCTGCTTGTTGAGCCCTTTCTACATGTCACATTTTGCAAAGAAAAGTGACAGATTATTCTATATAAGTGAAGTTTATGTATGTAAGCATGCAAAGTGATAATACATGATGCTATAAGTGATAGAAGTTTTGAACAACTAGTTTTATATGCTCATCCATACCAGTAGAAGGAAATGATTCCGACCCCTCTCCAACAAGAATTGTTTGAACTTGGGTCTTCTCCCTAACTTCAAGGTCCATGTGTTCCTCACTGGATTTTTTTATCCAATATCTAGATTTGGTTTGACTTTTGCTTGAGAATTTCCTGCTTGTTTGAATTTGCATGCAAGCAAAGAAAGTGAGACTATGAGTTATTTACTTGTGGAGCTGAAACGAATAAAATAAAATATTCTTAAACTTAAGAATTCCATGGAACAAAAACAATTGGAAATAGATGATAAGAAATTTAGGTAATGTCTATGCAAGATGACTATTTTTTAGTATTAAAGTTTCCAAGTTAAATCTAACATGGTTTTCATAAAAGGCATGCATATTTATAAGAAAAAAAAATTGAGGTGTTAATAAAATTCCTAAACACACAATTGAGAGAGAGAGAGAGAAGAAACAAGCATGTGTACCTTGTTTCTTTCTATGATAATTTTCCAAGTTTTGTTCACACCTCTTTTGTTCTTCTTCTTTTGAAATTTTTCGTTGAGCCACATTTTTTCTTTTTCTTTGTTGTCCCATTTTCTTCTTCAAGTTAAAGATGTCTCCAAAATCTGTGAGCTCCATCTGATGTAAATGTGAATTAATCTTGCAATTTGATATGGAATAATGAAAAAAAATCTTGTATCAATATGCATATGGGGAAAAAATTTATTATAGTGTATGGAATAACTACATCCTAGATCATTAAATGAATCAAGTGGTAATCAAACAAGTTATTTCATTGTGAAGTTTTTTATTTTTTAAAGTATAGATATGCAACAAATATCTTAGAGTAATTTTAGAATTTTGTTACTTGTCAAAAAGACAATAGAGGTATAGTTTGAATTGAATTTTCTTAATGTTTCAAAGAATAAATTTTTTGTATAATTTAATAATGGTGTAGATTAAGAGATTATTTATGAAATAATTTAACATAAAAAATTTATAACTTAGAGGGAAAGTGTTTGAAGGATGGTATATAATTATAAAAGGAATGTTCTTACCTCTTCTTTATAATTATATTTTATAACTCGTTTATAAGATATCATTAGTCTACTTGAGCTTGAGAGTCATTTATTTTAGAATTTTTGACTTCTTACTATAAAATTCAATGGACGTGCGTGCAAATTATTTATTGTGGTCAACATGAATGAACTTAATTATAAAGTGGCTTGTTCATTTCCTAAAATTATACTAGAGATCAAATGTATATCATATAAGGAAATATAAGTTCTAAGAGATCATCAAATAAGCAAATGTATGTATATTGAATATAAGAAAATGTATACCTATATCATATAAACATGTAAACATAAGAAAACACATACATACATGTAAATAGATTCAATGTATAAACATGTAACATGTTATAAGCAAAGAGACAAATGTATGTATATAAGAAAATAGCCAAATTTATGTATATAAGCAAAGATCATCAAATGTCAAATACTGAAAATCATCATATAAGCAAATAGCCAAATTTATGTATATAAGCAAAGATCCAAATGTATGTATATAAGAAAAGATCATCATATAAGAAAATACATGTAGTAAAGATCATAGATCTAGTGCAGGGCCTAATATGAATGTCGACTCCTAGTCGAATGACCATTTGAATGAGAACGGTCCTGCTCTGATGGATGTGTTGATCCCTACAAATAAAAATGTGTACAAAATGTGTTAAATACATATAATTTATATTAAATAAATTTTATGAAAGTTATTTGTAAGAATGTACTTGTATATTTTTAAATATCTATCTAGATCTATGTGCATACATATGCATGTACATATACACATGTATATATAAAAATTTAAAACTCACATGTCCACTAGCAATAGATTGATCCACAGAGTCATGTCGATGTACACGATCTAAAGGAACAAGGCTAGGAGTGACATGAGGTATGTCTACCTATAATATATATACATATACCAGTACATGAATATCTCTAAGTTAAAACTAAAATTTAAAAATAATTAAGGAATTAAAACATGCACATGGCACACATACATGCACATCATCTGATATCGGATGACCTAAGTCCTCTGAAATAGATGCCACCACCATATGAACTATATGGTCAAGCGATCGGTGACGACAAACCAAAACCAATCAACATGTTAGTAAAACCCATAGTATGTGCAACTACCGAATGATCTGTAATTGGATCCTAACGTGCACTAGTGCTAGGTTGAGAGTGATGGGATCTTGGAACAGAACAACCTCTGCATCTCAAATGATCTTTAACATGCTCTATATCGATACCATTGTTTGATGCAATGTGGGAATATGCCTCCAACAGGTCCTCAACCAAACAATGCAGAGTCATGTGTGCCATATCTCTTGTAAGTGAATCAAGTTGTGTAGGAGTAGGGATGTCAACTGCTGTAAAAGGATCCATGGTGGTCCACTGTGCTAAAAATAACATGGATTGGGAATGTCTGGACATCAAATATTGACCTACACGATCATCAAATATCCTAGTGGTGGTAGCCACAATGTCACCTACAGTGTCAATTGCTTCCTTTTGGGAAGCAACGACAACCTCATATGTTATGGGGGCTAGAGCTGGGGTGAGAGCAGGAGACCTCTCACCAACCAATACCCTAAACACTGGGTGTGGTCTATCTACTCTACGATAGGTGGGACTATCAGCAATTCTACCATGCCCCTAACCAGCATATGGTGGAATGCCTAGGTAGTTGACTTTGAGGCCCAAATGGACCTCAACATACAACTACTGAACAAAATATAATGGAATCTATTCATTGTTTGGGTATAGACAATGTGCTGCAAGAAATCGTGGGTAACATGATCAACACATCTAGTGACCCAGTATCCCCTAACCTTACGCACATTTTGATAAAATGGAAAACAAGTGGCTTTTATCATTTCTTTGGTCACACTATCCTGTATTTTTTTAAGGGGAACGTCACCATGTAATTCTTCCCACATGCAAGAAAGAATAGCAGCTACTCTATCTGGGGAATATGCACTAGTCCTCTCAAATTCATATTTTAGTTTTTCTAGACTATGCAATATTAACATTCATGGTTCAGTATATATCCTCGGGTTTGCACCTTGCGCTAATGAATCTCTCAAATTTTTAATCTCATTAGTGGTATTTCCAAACAAATTTTCCTCAGGTGAAACATCTTCATTTTCCATGTTATATATGTATGTACACCTAAAGGAGAAATGAGACCTTGGTAAATAATATATCTAGATATAGAGAATATATTTATCTAAAATAGTTCTAATAATTCATCTACTCATCAATAATATTTTCATACCATTAACAAAAAAACATTCAACATCTATCTAGTTTTTAATAATCAAAACATTCAAATTACTAGATTGCACACAAAACATAATCTAAAATAGTTATAAATTTTAAATTTACAAGTGTGCACTCTAGTACAAAATGTGCCATTAAAGACTTAAAAAATATTGATAAAGGTTGCATCTAATATTTATTTCCTACAACTAGTAATAAAGGGAAATCATCATTACTTAACATTGGTGGTCACGTAAAATCAATTTAGTCATTATTGAAGGTACAAATAAGAGAAGAAAATGAGAGAGATGATTAAATATGATTTCTAAATTATTGAAGCAATACTTTGATAAGAGGAAACCAACAAATTAGAAATAAACTTCCTCATATCCATTATAAACAAAATATTATAGGAGGAAGGGACACATGCACATAATATTTATTATGAAAGTTACCATCCAATGTACAAGAACATGATACTAAGGAACAAAGGTTTCTTCTAAGTACACAACAAACCTAGATGAAGATTTAACCCTAGTACAAAAAGAAAGAAATAATGAATGAATAGGAAAAAATGACTTGATTTAATCTTTGTACATATTTTTTCTATTACCTCAAATCTTATGAATAATATAAAATCCACCATGTGAAAATATGGTTATATTTACTCATGTTTAAAGATAATATTTAATAATTATTTTATTACTCTTATTTTTATAAATTTCTTAGATAAATTATAGTAAAATAAATCAACTCTTACATTTTTTAAAATTTAAAAGTTGCCTATACAAATTCCACAACTAGATATAATGGACTAGAGCTTTCTATAATGATGCACAATGATCAATCCTTGATGTTCCAAATCTTTGTGTGGGTATTTTACTTCATCCCACCATCTTCTTTATTTTTCATGATCTAGGTAGGTATTCCTAATGAACCTAGGAATTATCCCTTGTTGACCCATCTTATTTCAATCTTTATTTTATTGATGATTATACTTGAAACTCTTATTTTTAAATTTTATGCAGTAATGAATACCTATAACACTTGGTGAAACTAACAAACAACCACTAAGATCAAGTTCCTCTTCCTTTATCTAATCCCAGTATTTCATGTTGACTTCTTGTATTCCTTTAAGAACACTAAATAGTATAATAGTATAAAATAACTTTAGCAAATAATATTTCTCTTTGGGATATATTATTTAAACTTCACCTTAATATCATAAGTTTCTTCATAATTCTATACAAAAGATCCATATTCCCTATTCTACTAAGCCTATTGAAATAGTTTCCCAAATTGGGTGTATTATATACTGGCATTATGGAGATTACATTTATTCCATCTAAACTTCACTTCAATGTGGTTTAATAGAAGATTATTTATCTTCTAATCATTTTTGGTACTAAACGTATATGAGCATTAAGTATACATTGATTGAAAATGGTTTTTTAATCTTAATATTTGTAGTCATTAATTCCTAAAATGTAGTTTTGTTTATACTTCTAATCTTACTCTTCTTGAATTTTCTATTAAAGGTTTTGTTATTATTCGATAAGATCCTTTGGGAACTATTATTTTCTTATCTAGAATCAAGCCCTATTTTGCTTCACTTGTTATTCCATGTTATGATAGGGAATGAATTTCTTATTATAAACTCCTTCATGGAAAACCTTTGATTCATGCAATAGGGATTGTTCCATCTAATTGGACACCAATATTGTAATTTTTTTTATATGGAAGTAAAACTTTCATTATTACATTAGATAATGATCTATTGTATTATTGTAAAATTAGTGATGAACTAATTTTATTTTTATATTCCCCTCTAGTTACCTTAAAAATAACTACATATATTTATTTTATACAATTATTTAAGGGGGCATATACTCTCACAACCCTTGTAATTTTGACATTTTTCCTTTTATACATGTATAATGTTTATGTTGTTTTATATATGATTTGCTGGCATACTTTCTATTATTGGTTGTATTATTCTAACATATATATATATATAGTATATTTTTGTGTTTTTTGACATGCTTGTTTTGCATATCTTAGTTTGAAAGGGAATCAACTCCTTGATCATTTAACACACTGTATATCATTCTATGTATCCAAAATGTTTGATAATTTTTAGGTTTTTCTTTTAGCATTTATTTTTTATACTTTAATTATGTTTTATCATATAGTGACATTAGCCCATTAAAGTGAAAGAAAATATGATGTCAAGAGTTGCATACACTACAATATTAATTTATATTTCATGCTCACGTTTTAGAATCTATATCCATAGCATAATTTTAGGGCCCATTTAACCCTCTTTCCTAACCTTCTCCTAGATCTAAGTGGCAATCTCATATTTTCTTACTTAATTATGTTAAATTTCATATTTTTATGTATTTTTCATCTTCTAACATTTTATTATTTATGTATTGTTTCAAACATTAAATACACAATTATATAAACATCTTCATGACTCTAAAAATATCCTAACAATTTTTTTTTTTTAAATCATTCTTCTTACTTGAATAAAAAATTCTAACTAACTAAGACATTTTAAATTATTTTTAATTAAATTTATCTTTAATTAATTAAATATTTTATCAAAACTCAAATACAATTATCCTCTTATAATTTTTTTTATTTAAACTACTTTTTAATAAAATTTATTGTATTTTCAAAATTCATGTTCTCTCACTACCATTTTAAAATGATAAATCTTCCTATTTTATAAAATACTTGCAATAGTCCATTCTTGACATCTTTACAAGGAGAAAAATAAAGAATCTTCATTCTAATCATACAACTATATTTTTGAAATGCATGTTCTTCTTGCTACTATTTTATAAAATACTTACAATAGTCCATTCTTGATACCAAATTGCAAGAAACAAAAGAAATAATTTTCATTCTAATCATACAATGTCTTATAATAGCTTTCTCTATTTTCATAATATGTTGTATTTTATTCTTAACATCTCAAAAATGTCCTTTTTTATAATTAATTTTGAAGGGATTGAAAAAATATCTACAAAATTCTTTTTTTTTTCTCATTATTTGTCCAATTTTTGTAACACATTTTTTCCAAAACTTTATCTCATCCCATTACATTCTATTCATCCCTCTTTTAACACCAATCTCTATTTTTTATTCAAATTTGAAAGGCATTGTGTACTTTTATATGCAAAAGTGTAATATATCCCTCATACGCTCCATTTAATCCTTAAAATTCTACAAATGCAGTATAATAGTATTTTTTTGACCCTTATATTCTATATATTCTTTACATTGGAGCATTCTTCATTCTACTCTTGCATGAAACCATATTACTATTTATTTTTATTTTCCTACACTACAACACTTGGTTTCTCTTTGTTGCATGTTACATTTATTCTACATTATTATTCTTAGCCACTAAAACATTATATGCTCTAGTTATATCTAACATTCTATTTCTAACTTATGTTATAATATTTCATTATATATACTACAACAATTCTTCATACAATTTTTATATAATTTCTAAATTGACTACAATAAAAATTTCCTATTTGAAAAAATTCTTCCGATTTACTTTATTTTTAACTTATATTCATTCTTCAAGCACATTATAATTTCTTTACTTGAATATTATTTATCATAATATAACTTTGCAATGTTATTCTACATATTATTTGTTTTCTTCTTTAATGTTGTAAGTTATGTTACTTTTATTGATCTTTTCTCTTTGAAAAGAATACAAATCTATTTTATTTTTCATTTCTTCCTCTTACAAATATTATTCACTTGTTGAATAATATTTTCTCAATTTAGTAGAATTTTTTACTATGTCTAGTTTTACTTAAATGCATGCAAAATAGGCATGCATATAAACACCACACAAATTATTTGGAAAAATGCCACAAAAAATGTGATATCATTTATATAAAACTATGGTAAATGTTGCACTACATTACAACAATTCATCCAATTAAGAGGTAATGTAATTTATTGATTCACTGAACAAAAAAAGATTTTTATTCTTAAAATTATTCTCTAGAACTAGACTCATGGAGTGACCAATTTGAAAATCAATTTGAACATTTCAATCACTTAGATAACAATTTATCCAAATAATAATTAAGATAGTGTTATGCAACCAATAATATAGAAGCAATAAATCTAGCCTAGATTAATTTTTCTAAGGTTCCATTCAAGTATAATTTTGAATTCAAGTTTACAAGAAAAATAAGTCTATAATAATATTCAAAAATAATATCTCCATCTTGATAATTTAATCAATGCCTTCAACACAATCTATTAATGGATATAGAGAGAACTAAAATATGGATATACAAGTGTAGGTTGGTAATATCCTCAAGATGGAGCAAAATTAAATTTTGATTATACATTTTGGGGAAATCTTCGGGCTATAGATGTTGACTATTTTCTTCATAATTCTAATAGTTTTAAATTCTAATTAGAGGTTTGAGTAAACTTGGTTTAAAGATGAACAAAAATATTAGTAGGAAGATCTCATTGTTAGGTTAATGCTAGTATACAAGAAATGATATAATGAATTAGTAATAGAAGGTAGTGTCTTTACAAAGGTTGAGGCCCCAATTGGGCTATGCATTCTTATGAAAAAGAAGCATTGAAGTAGTCCCATTTTTTTATAATATCATGCATATATGCATTGCTATTGGGGAAAATATTAGAAAATTTCAAGCAAATGCCATTGGCAGCTGTAAAGCCAAATGAATATTAAAAACTTTCAAGCAAATGAAATTGGCAGCTGTAAAGCCCAATTTTACAAGATGAGTTTGTTTAAAAGGCTTTAGAAACTTTCAAGCAAATGCAATTAGCAGCTATAGATCCAAATTTGGTTGAAAACTGAGTTTGTTTAAAAGGCTTTAGAAACTTTCAAGCAAATGCAATTGGTAGTTGTAAATCCAAATTTTAAATAATGGGTATTTTTAAAAAAAGGTTTTAGAAACTTTCAAGCAAATGCAATTCACAACCGGGTATGTGCAGGATCATCATGGAAAAAATAGGCCCTTAAGTGGCAAAAAATTTAGAAAAATTAGAGTTAGGCAACTTGACGTAAAACTTTGAATAAGTTATCTATATTATTTCAAAAATATGTAAAAATAGAATCTCTAGAAAATTGAATGTATTTTATAAACTACTAGGTTTATTTTTATTTTTTAAAAATCTATTTGGTGAAAATTTGAAATTTCAACTTAGTAGTACTTAAATTTCAGGGAAAAAAAAAGAAGTATGTGTCTGTCTGACCACCCTAAACACAATAAAATGATAATATTTTTTTATAAGATTTTAGGCACAAGTAGAGGACTCATGTCTGGATGTGATACCTATTTTTTTGTAATTGTTTTCCATGTAAATAGTTAATTATGATTTTTTTATTACAACTTTTAAAAAATATAAAAACTTGTAGGTCTGACCACCTTAGCTTGGTCAAAACTTCATGAAATTCAATTTTTCTTTTTTTAATCCTATAGTATGTGAAGCATAGAATGTGATGCATGTTTTGGATTCAAAAAATATGATACCGTTTGAAAGCTATAGATGTTTTTCAATCAGCCTATCAATCAACACTTTAATCGCAATTCAAGTAGAAAATGAATAATAATTATTTAATAAATTCAAAGTAAAGAATAATTTATGTTGTTGGAAATCTGAGAATCTCCTTTAAAAACTCTTTTCATTTCATCAATTTTGGGTAAGAAAAAAGTTGCCAGCCACATACCTTACAAATACCCATCATATTGCCACTTTTTGGCCCATCATGATCCTACACATACCCAACCTTAGCCAAAATGAGAGCTTGAAACATGGTATAATCATTATAAACAATAAATTTTGTTCTCATAATGTGCCTTCAAGTTTTAAATGAAAATTTTGTTTGGAATTTTCTTTTCATTCAATCTATTTTCATTTCACTAGAAAAATTTGGTCTCATGGAATCCATTGGAGTTTACAAATTTACAAACAAATGGAATTTTAGATCACCGTGAAAGAATTCCAACCTGCTAATGGATGTCCAAGTCAATATTGAAGTTGAAGAAGTTGATATTTTAAGTTGAAATGTTGGTCCCGTTGCAAGTTTTCGCTGTTCCCTGTCAACACGTTCGTTGTTCGCCACACATGAGCTCAAATAGTTCACTATTTTTTTGTTTGACAGTGATAGGATTTGATTTATAAATTTTCCCTAATTCAACAAGGTTTAGCCGAACATGGGTTCAACCAAACCCATTTAAAATACTATTTCTTCATTGACCTTTACAGGGTTTGGCCGAACCCATAAAGTGGTTCGGTTGAACCATATGGTTTGGCCGAACCATCCTTTCTATTGAAATTTTTTAAAAATTGACTTTCCTTCCTCTTCTCAATTGTAAACCACTATTGTGGTTTCACCCTAATAAGAATATATTTTTTATTTTGTACATCTTAGACCAAAAATGACTATACCAACACATCCAAGTGGGAAGCTAAATGCTAGGGAAGGAATATGCTCATTCTCCAAGTCACTTGATCATTTCAAAGTGCACTATTTTGACATAATCTCTTAAGAGCCCTGAGAGAAAAAAGTTGTCAAACTATGATAGAGTGGTTCTCAGAGCTCATGGCACTTAAGAATGTTTTTTCTGCACATACAAGTCCATATGGAATCCCTCCACATTAATATCTCTTATTTTTTGTCAACTCAACATTGTTTGACCATACCAACTTAGAATGAAAACTCACAAAAAGTGTCAATAGAGAGCACTACAAATTTGGAAAGAAGACTTCTTCTTTTTTGCTTCCTCGACCAAAAGTGATTGTGCCAACATGTCCAAGTGGGAATCTAAATTCTAGGTAAAGGCTTTGTTTGTTCTCCAAGTCACCCAATCAAATCAAAGTGCACTATTTTGATCTAGTCTCTTATGGGTCTTTTGAGCATACATAGGAGATAATTACAAAATGAACAAGAATACACTTGACATTCATGAACATACATACATACAAATTATACTACAATTATCATTTATGAACAAAAATACATATGCATGATATTACACTTGAGATTCATGAACATACATACATTGTTAATTTTTTTACCTATGACCATCCAAATCTAATAAATCTAGTTACATACCATGTGCATTGTTAGCATACACATAAAACATCATATTCATCATCAGACTAGCTACATACCATGTGCATTCTTAGTATACACATAAAACATTACATCCATCATTTCACTATAACCAATAACATGCATATCATATTTTTCATGTCCATATGTACAAATAAATCAAAGAACCACTCTAAGGTGTACAAATTATATGCATATCATATTTCTCTCTCTATGTCTACATGTCATTCTCATCTCTAGTACCCTAAAGTGTACAAATTTTATGCATATCATATTTCCCGCTCCATGGTTACATGCCATTATCATCTCTACCACCCTAAGGTGTTCCATGTCATTGTCCTTGTAGAAGTCACTCATCCTCTTTCACTTCTCCAAAAAAAAAATAGACCTACATATAAATATAGTCAAATTGTTGTGCATAAGCAATATGAACTAGAAACTAAATATGATGCAATATTTTAAAGAATTAATACATATAATTCTATTGTAGATGTCACATTAAGAATTATATGGTGAATTTATTATTAGTGTAACCTTGTCTTGCTCCAAACTTGAGTGTAGTAGAATTGCATATAAATATACACAAATTGTTGAGCATAAACAACAGGAACTAGAAAGTTTTAATTCAAAATTCCCTCAAACCAAATGTGATGGAAAATTACAAATCACTACATAAGAATTATATGTGAATGTCACCTTATGAATGATATGTGACCACTACAAAAGTTATAACTATTGATCTCAATAGCCTTTCATCTGCTTCAAATTCTCTAAAAACCCTACACATATAAACAAGTAAATTGTTAAGAAAATTAATCTTGAAGACCTGTTTGAAAATTAGTAACAATGGATTTGTTGTAATTGTAAACTCCTCATGCTCAAAACTTGAGTGCAGTAGACTTGCATATATATATATATAAACATTTTTTTGGGAATAAGTAATGCGAACTATAAATTTTGAATTGAACATTCTCTCAAAACCAAATGTAATGAAATATTAAGAATCATGGCTTATGAGTTCTATGTCGATGCATTACCATCATTACCTCATTGTACTCATAACACAACTATGAATGTATTGATCTGAATCACTTGAAAATATACCTTTGTTCTTGAAAATACCTACATATATAAATAAATGAATTGTAAAGAAAATCAATCTTCAAGACCTATTTGAAACTCAAAAATGGTAGATTTATTGTCATTTTAATATTGTTGTGCTCCAAAATTGAGTGTAGTAGACTTGCATATATAAATTTATAGACAAATTGTTGAGCATAAGCAACTTGAACTAATTTTTTTGAATTGAACATTCTCTCAAACCAAATATGATGCAATATTAAGAATCACAACATATGAATTCTATGTTGATGCATTACCATCATTACTTCATTGTAATCATAACACAATCATGGATGTATTGATCCAAGTCACTTGAAAATATACCTTTATTCTCCAAAAAACCTACACATATAAACAAGTTATTTGTTAATAAAATCAATTTTTAAGACCTATTTGAAACTAAAACATGGTGTATTATTATCATTTTAACCTCATCATGCTCCAAAATTGAGTGTAGTAGACCTGTATATAAATATAGGCAAATCTATTCGAAAAAGCAATATGAACTAAAAAGTTTGAACTAAACATTCTCTCAAACCAAATATAATATAAGATTAAGAATCACTACTTATGAATTCTATGTCAATGCATTACCATCATTACCTCACTATACTCATAACACAACTATGGATGTACTGATTTAATTCACTTCAAAATATACCTATGTTCTCCAAAAAACCTACATTTTTATATACCAATTAATTGTTATGAAAAGTTATAATGTGCTTTAATATATCCCATAAAAATAACATGAATCTAAATAAGATGAAAAATATCACACCTTTGTCATATAAAAAATATATCCACTACTCAAGTGTGCCCAAGGGATGATCACTTATCTTCAAATTTTCCAATATTTCTTCATTCAATTAGCAATAGTAATCATCCATAGTTATTTTGTTCTTGGTTATGCATGATGCTTCAATAACTTAATATTTTTTGCTACAACTAGGTTTGAATACATGATTATGGTTTTTTCTTCTCAAAGTCCTCAAATGTAGGAATTCTATTCTTTCAAATCATATATTTTCACAACCAAGTTCCAACAATAACAACTGATCTTGTAAGATATGTGAACCCATCATCATTTATCATAGGTTGTGTTATATTTTTTCCTTGAAAACATCATTCCAACCAATATTATTATCTATCTTCATTCCCATGTGGTGCAACAATTGCATAAACATGTCCTGGTTGTACAAGGTCTAAATTATGGTCAAAGTCAAGTGAAATTTGCATTTCACCGAATAAAGATAAAATAGCTTCATATAAAGGGGTTAGATATTTTGGAATCCATGTATCTACCCACTCACTTGACTCACAACTATCCCTCTCACATTTGATACAACTCTAACAAAAACAATCTAAATCTTGTGTCCAAATAGTCCATGTACTTGCATCTGAGCTTCAAAAGAATGCATCTTGGATGATTCCCTGATTGTATGACAATCTAATATCTCTCCCTCTTTAGCTTCATCAATCAACCAAAATAACCTACATACTTTTGAATCAAGTGTCCCTCATGAAAATGCATATCTACACCACTCAACAAATGAGCTTGCATCAACAAATACAACACCACCTCTGATATTTAGTTGTTCTTTAACTAGAGACCTCTTTACACATGAAACTACTCCACTATTCTCCCCTTTTCCATGCTTAGCTTAAAAAAATATATAAATATGAGGTATAAACCTCTTTGCATGCATTCTACCAATAAAATATACAACCATTCTTGAATTGATTAGTGCAATTATCTAATAAAATGGGATGTTGAATCATTGTAGTATCTTTTTCCTACAAAAACTCAAAAAAATATTAAAATAGTATCGTACATACTTTGATGAATGAGATCGATCATGACTCATGTAAAAATTATACTCTGTATCTATCTTCTTGTTCTCTTATATACTGTTATGGGCATGTATGTATGTGATGTGAACAAAAACTGTAACCTAAATTGAATTGTAATATTGAGATTGGACTTCATTTTATGGTTGCAATGTGTAGTTTACTATGAAATCAACTACATAGATGATAGTTCCATTCAGGAAAAAATACTTACACATTCTGAATTGTTGATCTAACCATGTAGACCTGTGGTTGTTTCTTGTATACTTGTAAAATATATTTTCTTCTAATACAAAATAAATTTGAAATAATGCATACCTCTCTTGTAACCAACTCACATGTGGAACCTTCACCTCCACTCTTTGAATTGTATCTCATTATCTAAAATGTATTTTTCTCAACCATTTTCTTTCCAAAATCATGCTCACTACCCTCATGAATACATTTGGTATAAAATTTTGTAAACCACTACATTGCAAAAAAAATTATTTAAGAAATAATTTCTATTAAAAATGCATCCATTATATCCAACACATAGAAATAAATTTGATAAGTCCCTTGATGACCTTGGTAGTTGCATTGCAGTACATTCCTGTAGCATTTCATTAGTATGAAAAGTAGAATGAATATTGTATAATAGTTCATGATACGTAGAAAACTCCACATGGTATTTACAACATGTATTACAAATTTTAAGAGGCAAACAATAAAATGGATTACAAGATTCAAATGCCATTTTTGATATTTTAAATTTGGATGTGTTTCACAAAATAGTTTGTACAATGTTATTTGGCTATGTTCTAAGAAATTTTTAGGATTTGGTTGTGGTCTTGATCACCAATTCTTAATTTTAAAACATCTTTTACATTTGGTGACACTCTAAATTTAGAGTGTCAAAATTGTTGAATTTCATCATTTCTAGTAATAGTTAGCTTCTTATCAACTTGTGGAAGCCTACCACTAAAAGCCAAAACATAAATTTGAAGAGAATTATCTATTCAATATCTTATTACTATTTCTTTTGATAATGTCTTATGATTTATCCTTAAGTCAACATATTTTTTCCTCAACAATTGAGCCTTCTTAATTGATTTCTTAATAAAGATGTGTTTACTCTATGAGCAGATCTCTTACCTTTTTCCTTACTAGTCTTTCCAATAGAATTGAGTGTATTAAAAATATTTTTAACAATAATTTTATTTCAATAGGACTTATTTTTTACATGAATCTTCAATTTCTTTAATAATGGTCTCATTTTGTAAGACTTAAGCAATTGTACAAAAAATTGACATTATTCAATTTATTTATTTTTTGGAAAATTATTGATTAAATATTTGGGTAGCCCACTACCAAACCATTCATGATGACCTTTACCCATCAAGTTTATCTAAATTATGCTATTATCTTTTTGAAGAAACCCTTTTGGGGTTCTTGAATGTTGAGCTTTTTCATTGGAGTCATTATAAAGAGATTCATTTAGTATTTTGTTTTCTTCTTTGCAAAGATCCTCTCTTCTTATGTAATTTGGAAATACATTGATATTCATTATTTCTTGTGTCTTATTGATTTTATCAATGTTATGAATGAGTGGATTATGGATTATGTTTTGAACTTCGTGGGCTATATATACACATTGGTCAAGAAAATTTTCACGTATTTCATGTTCAACATTTTAATTTTTAGTTTCATGCTCAACATTTACAATTTCATGTTCAAAAATTTCAATTCTAATTTTTTGTTCAACATTTTTATTTTCAATTTCATGCTCAACATTTACAATTTCATGTTCAACATTTTGTTTCTCAATTTTATGTTCAAAAGTTTCAATTTCAATTTCTTGTTCAATATTTAAAATTCAATATCATGTTCACTTTCAATTTCATTTAAATGTAAATAGGATCCTTCTCCTTGAAGAGAATTCAACATACTTTTTCCTTCCACCCTCTTCCTTACTATATCTCTCTCCCTACTTTCCTCAATTTCCTATGCTTGACATTTTCTTTTCCTTTTCACTTTACGACAACTATTTCTTCCCATTATCCCAACTCAAACAAGTACCTTGATGATTGAAAGGACAAAATTTTGTGTAAACAAGTGCTCAAAAAGTGAAATTTTGTTTGTAATGTGTAGGAATCATGACATTTCCAAAGAAAAAAGTATGTGGGGACTGTTGGAGCACCCAAAATGGAATTTTTTCCATTTTATCCACTCAAACAAAATGGATAATTTTCTTTTGTTAAATGCATATTTTTTTTACCAAAGAGTGTATTCTATGCAAAAAAAAGCTTTACAAAATGGCTATCCATTTTGTAAATCAAAATGAATATTTGTTTTGTGAAGCTTGTTTTCATATAAGTGAAAACAAACTTTTCGTAAAACAAAATGGGTACTTGTGTTGAAAAAAATCAATATATGTAATGTAGACAAAATGTATATCCATTATATCGAACTTAAAACATACATGTATTAAAATTTCTTAATATCTACTATATTATATATATTACATATTATATTATATATTATGTATAATATTATATATTATATATTATAACTTATATATTATATTAATATTAATATATTTTAATCTATATTATATATTGTATTATTATTAAAAAATATAGATAGAGAAATTGAGATAAGGAGAGAGAGAGCTAGAGAGAGGAAGAGGTAAGGTGGGAGGGAAAGATATAGGGAAGGAGGGAGATAGATAGAGGTAGGGTAGGAGGGATAGGTATAAAGAGAGTTTGTGAGGAAGGGAGGGGTAGGTGGAGAAAGGTATGGTAGGAGAGGTAGATATAGAGAGATGTAGGGAAAGAGAGACGGTTAGGTGGAGATAAGTTATGAGTGTGTGTGAGGGAGAGAGGGAAGGAGAGATAGAGAGAGAGCAAAGGAGGGATACAAAGAGTGTTAGGGTGAGAGGGATGGAGGGAGGGAGAGAGGGAGGGATAGGTGGAGAGGTGATGTGTGGGAAGGAGGAAGAGAGAGAGAGGGAGTGGTAGGGTGGGAGAGAGAGGGATGTAGAGATTTAGAGAGAGAGCTAGGGGTAGGTTGAGAGAGTTTGTGCGGAAGTTAGGGAGATAGAGTGAAGGAGGGAGATAGGGAGTGGTAGGGTGGGAGGGATAGAGGGAGGGAGATAGTTAGGAAAAGAGGGAGGGGTAGGCGGAGAGAGAGAGAGGGAAGGAGGGAGATAATGAGTGTTAGGGTGGAAGGGATAGAGAGAGGGAGGGGTAGGTGGAGAGAGGTTGTGCAAGGAGGGAGATAGGGTGGGAGGGATAGAGGGGGGAGAGAAAGAGAGAAGGGATACATGGAGTGGTAGGGTGGGATGTATATGTATAGAGATTTAGGGAGGAATGGAGGGGTAGGTGGAGATAAATGTGTGTGTGTGTGAGGGAGATAGAGAGGGAAGGAGGGAGATAGGAAGAGGTAGGGTTTGATGGATAGTGGGAGGGAGAGAAAGAGGGATGGATGGAAATAGAAAGAGGTAGGGTACAAGAGGTAGGTAGAGAGACATTTAGGGAGAGAGGGAGGGGTAGGTGGAAAGAGGTTATGTGTGAAGAAGGGAGAGAGAGAGAGAGAGGGAAGGAGAGAGATAAGGAGTGGTAGGGAGGGAGGGAGGGATGTGTAGGTGGAGATAGGTTGTGTGGGAAGGAGGGAGAGAGAGGGAAGGATGGAGATAGGGATTTGTATTGTGGGAGTGATAGAGGGAGGGAGTGAAAGAGGGAAGGAGGGAGATAGGTAGTTGTAGGTTGGGAGGGATAGGTATAGAGAGAGAGAGAGTTAGAGAGGAAGGGGTAGGTGGAGAGATGTTGTGTGTGTGAGGGAGAGAGAGAGATACAAAGAGAGAGTGAGAGGGAAGGAAGGAGATAGGAAGTGGTAGGGTGGGAGTGATAAGGGGAGGGAGAGAAAGAGGTATGGATAGAGATAGAGAGAGGTAGGCTAGGAGAGGTAGGTATAGAGAGAGATAGGGAGAGAGGGATGAGTTGCTGGAGATAGGGAGTGGTAAGGGGACAGGGTTAGAGGAAGGGAGAGAAATAGGGAAGGAGGGGGATATGGAGTGGTAGGGTGGGAGGGATAGAGGAAGAGAGATAAAAAGGGAAGGATGGAGAAAGAGAGAGGTAGGGTAAGAATGGTAGGTATAGAGAGAGTTAGGGAGAGTGGGAGGGGTAGGTGGAGAGATGTTGTGTGGAAAGGAGGGAGATCGAGAGAGAGGGAATGAGGGAAATAGGGAGTGGTAGGGTGGGAGGGATAGAGGCAAGGAAAGATGGAGGGGTAGGTGGAGATATGTTCTTTGTGTGTGTGAGGGAGATAGGGAGTGGTAAGGTGGGAGGAATAAATGGAGGGAGAGATAGAGGGAATTAGGGAGATAATGATTGGTAGGGTGGGAGGGATATATGGAGAGAGAAAGAGGGAAGGGGATAGATAGATAGATATAGGCTAGGAGAGGTAGGTATAGAGAGTGTTAGGGAGAGAGGGAGGGATAGGTGGAGAGAGAGAGAGGGAAGGAGGGAGATAAGGAGTGGTAGGGCGAGAGGAATAGAGGGAGGGAGAGAAAGAGGGAATGATGAATATAGGGTATCGTAGGGTGGGATGGATATGTATATGGGGAGTTAGGGAGGGAGGGAGGGGTAGGTGGAGAGAGGTTTTGTGTGAATGATAGAGTGAGGGAAGGATGAAGATAGGAAGTGGTAGGTTGGGATAGATAGATGGAGGGAGAGAAAGATGGATGGATGGATATAGAGAGAGGTAGGGTAGGAGAGGTAGGTATAGATATAGATAGGGAGAGAGAGGGATGGGTAGGTGGAGAGATATTTTGTGTTTGAGAGAAGGAGGGAGATAGGGAGTGGTAGGGTGGGAGGGCTAGAGGGAGGGAGATGAACGGAAGGAGGGAGATAGGGAATGGTAGGGTGGGAGGGATAGAGGGAGAGAGAAAGAAGGAAGAAGGGAGATAGAGAGAGGTAGGGTAGGAGAGGTAGGTATAGAGAAATTTAGGGAGAGAGGGAGGGGTAGGTGGAGAGAGGTTGTGTGGGAAGGATGGAGAGAATGTGAATGAGAGAGATAGAGAGAGATAGAGAGTGGTAGGGAGGGAGGGATAGAGGGAGGGGGAGAAAGAGAGGAGAGAGATAGGGATGATGAACACCCAAAATACTGATTCACCCCCCTCTCATTATTTTAGGTGTTCAACAATTGGTATCAAAGCTTGGTTCCTTAGAAGGATCTCAACTGCTTTGAGAGGGTCTTGGAGATTGAACACATGGTTGATAGAAAATTTCATATTCCTTTGGAAGAAATTCCTGTTGTTGGATACATAGAAGAATATTACATGCTTGATAAAGAGGGAGAACTCAAAGTTTCTCTTGAAGATCTAGAAAGAACTGAAGGTGAAAAAATAGATCTAAAGGAATATGTCAAAGAATCAAATGAATATGTTATAAAATTGAGAGAGAAAATTAATAAGTTTAGAGAAATGCATAAGGAAGTTAGTGAATAGTTGAAATAGGAAAATGAAAACATCACCAAACTAAAAGTACAAGTTGAAGAAAAGATAAGAGTAAAGGATTGTTTGAATGCAATGGTGAAAAGAAAATTTTATGAATGCATAAGGCTTGAACAAGAAGTGGTAAATCTAAGATCAGATCTAGATAAATCAAGAAGTCATGAAGATGATTTCAAGGTCAGTTCTACAATGCTTGATGATACAATTGCAAGTCAAAAAAATCCAAAGATAAAGGTGGTTTAGGATTTGAAAAAGTTAAAAGCACAAAATTAGATCAGACACATAATTCAAAAGAGAAGATCAATTAACCAAAGAAGACTAAAGAAAAGAAAAATAATGGAAAGACCCAGAATCAAAGAAATGAAGCTAGAAGACCTTCGGTTAGACCACCAAATGCTCAAAGGTGCCCATATTTCAATTTTTTTAATTATCTTTATAATAAATTTGGATATAAAGCAATGGAATGTAGATACCAAATGAATCAGAATGTTCCATCATTTTCTAGTAAATGTTTTACATGTAAAATATTTGGTCATATAGCAAGTGGATGTAGAAGTCAAATGGTGAATGGCTATAATAATGGTAGAATGATTCAATATTTCAATGGTTATTGTTATGCATGCTATGGATTTGGAAACAAAGCTAGTCAATGTAGATCTAGAGTGAATGGAAAGAATATTATTCAAAAGAATGTCATATGTCATAATTGTAGTAGACCTCAACATATTGTTAAATTTTACAAAAGCAAAAATACAATCAAGGATAATCTAGTAAAAAGGAATGAACCAATTAAAAAGGTTGATCCGATTGAATTAAAGAAGGAAATGGAAAATATTTGGAGAAAGAAGGAAGAGACAAAAGAAAAGGTAGAATTTTTACCATCCTCTAGTGAAGATGTTTCCTCTGAAAACTAAGCCAAGAGCTATGGCTTAGGGGGAGCTTTAATGGGTATCTTTTATCCCCCACTAGAAAAGAGGTGTTGATATGATAGCACAAAGATATGTGATGCACAATATCAACATGCTTAATCTATTGGTGAATATTATAGGAGAAAATATGTCAATGTGTATGTTTACAGAGCTTTGAAAGTTGAATATGCATATAGATAAAGTGTTGCTAGCTCTTTATAAGTTGAAGCATTTAATGCAGAATTTGGGTAGATTCAAGTGTTACAAGAAATTCACGAAGGAAAATTAGTTTCACAAAGGCATTTGAAGAGGATCAGAGTAGTGAGTAAATAATTTGAAGTGCATAAGGCGATTTGAGTTTCAGAGCATCAAAACCCTAGTTTGGCTAATGAAGTAAAATGTATTTTTTGAATCTTGTGTGCCCTAGTTTTTTAGAAATCTTTGTTTGAAATTAGTTTGAATCTATATTGCAATGGCTACACCAAAGGTTATAGAGGTCACAGAGAAACCACAACCAAAATTCAAGAGGTACCCTATAAAAATCATATATGATGTGTAATACCCCTCATGTTGTTGTTACTCTTTGATACTCTTATGTGTTGGTTTGATACTTGGGTTTGTGGTGGTGATTAGTTCACCGACTTGGTTGTGTGTAGATTCATAGTTTGGTTGGTTTGCTGCACTTGACATTATTATGATGATTTATGATACATTATGTGGTGGTTAGATTATTTGGTTATCCTATGGTTTTCTTTAATATTATATGTGACGATGTTGTGATTCTATGATGCTATGTTTTCTGATGTGTGGTTAGTGAGTCTTGGTGAAAGGACGAGTAGCATCACTCGCTTGCGAGCGCCCTGCTACCCGCGATTTCCTTTTCACGGTGTGTCTGCAATGGAGATTTACATGTTACTTGACATTTGTTTGTATGCAGGAATTGCAGGAGTAAAGTCTCGATTCCACCTGCTTCGGCAGGACAGGGCGAGCATTAAATTAACCCAACGGGTACGATGTTGAAAAAGGGAGTTGATAAGTGTCCCCGTCCCAAGTCCGTCACCTCGTTGTGAGTCTTGTTGTGTCATGGTTTTGGCTTTGTCCTTGTCTCTGTATTGTGGTTGTTTATTTATTTTATTATGATTTCGTTTGTTATTTTAATTTTTGCCATTGGACCTTTGAAATAATTTTTGCTTTAAAATACTACTTTTAGGGCACCTATAGTAGCTAAGCCAGTATGAGGGAATTTGAGAGAGATGATGCAAACTAGAGTTTTTTGTGAAATTTTTCTATAGATTCTTGAGTATATTTTTTTCAAAATTTTGGAATCCCGGTGCACTTCTTTTCCATCTCCCTCGAAACTATTTTTCATAAAAGCAAACATTTTTTAAAAGTGACACTCGCAAATTATAACACATAGCGTTATTTCTATGAGGATAAAATTCTAATTCTTTCAAATTTAGATTTTTAACTCTGATATCTAGATGCTTCCACTTGGTTAGATAGTTTTATATTGAATATTTTTCTTTAATCCAAGTTTCAAAAGTCAAACCAATTACAATTCGATTTATGGCCTTGAATGTATAGCAAGTAAATTTTTTTGTATGTATGAGAATTCGAAATTTTTTTTTGTTGGATCAGGACTCCGTATCTGAATTATTATGTATTTTTCAAAAAATTAATATTCTATTACACTTTCCACATGTGTGTATAACATAGAGAGCTTGATTTTTCGTTGAAAAACCTACATTCACAAGAAATAAAAAATAAATTTAATAATCAAATTTAATTTAATTAAAATTATATTTTTTTTGAAAGCTTATAATAAGAATACATAATTACAACAAATAAATTTTACATGAATTAATTTTATCCCCAAATGGTAAATCAAAAGTGGTTTTTATGACATTTTTTGATAGGTGTAAAGGAGACTTCGTTATAGGTATGGTTTAAAACTAGTGGGATTCTATCCAAGGAGGCTTGGTCTAAGGTGGGTTGATCAAACCCTCTTCAATTGGAATCCTTAAAATTTAACTTTTCAAGGCTTAAATCATTATATTTTCTAAAAATATGGGATTTCAACAAAAATCACAATTTCCCAAAAAGTGTAAACCACTATTGTGGCTGACACAAAATTTAAATATTGAAAATTAAAATTTATTTAATTAATTAAAAGGTGTAAGTAATTAATTTACATAAATAATGTTGGTGATAATTATAAATTATCTTTTTCAAGATATTAAAAGTAGAAAATCAGAAGAGAATATCTTGTGAGGATAATATCATGTGAAAATAATGAATTTTTAAATAAAATATGTGAGATAAGTGTGAGATTTTAAAAGCAAAAAAGAACTAATGAATGTTTTGGATATTTTGAGGAAAAAAGAAGAGCTTTATTTATTTTTATTTATTTTATTGTGAGGAAGTTTTACACACACAATGGTTTTTTGGTTTTTTGTCTGAAAAAGAAAAAAAAAAGGTTTTTGTGCTTCCTTGTTGAAATTGTTTTGTAAGAAAATAATAAAGGATTGATTCAGAAGTTAGCTGAAGGAAGGAAATTGAGAAGAAACTGTAGAGGGGATTCTACTCTCGAAAAAGGAAGAAGGCTATTGTGTTTGGATTCGTCTTCGAACAAAGGACTCTAGGTTCTTTTAAATTATTTATTTCTTTTGATTTATTGTTCTGTAAACAAAATCTTGTCTACCAAGTTTAAAAATCAATTTCTCTATTTTTGAAAGAGGGTTTTGTGATTGAAATTTTGTTTGTAATAAACCCTTGAATCTTATGTAGGAAACTATAGTGAAACCTTCTAAAAATTTTCAATAAAATTTAGTTGTGAAATTATTATTTTGATAAGAAAATCATTTTTATTATGAGTTGAATTTATATGCCCAGATTTATTATGAGTTTGATTAAAAACCAGATTATTCATTTTAGAAACTTATGGATAAATACATATATGTACTTATATATATATATATTTAAATAGAAATTAAAATATACATATTTTTATATATATATATATATACTTTATATTTTGTTTGTTTTTTAAAAGAGATATATAATTTATTTATTTTTCACAGAGTATTGTACTACATTTTTTATTTGTTTTAAAATATATATATACATATATATTTCAGATTCTGAATTTCATTGGAAGAAGTAAATATAAAATATAAAAAATATATATATATATATATAAAAATGTTAGGGGGGAGGTGGTGTCCCGTGATGGCCGTACCACCACCATTCTATGGATAATGCCTCGGCTTCCATAGGCTATAGCAGCGGTCGAGGAGCTATTATGTAGTCATGTGGGTATGGCACCTTACCTTAGTGCAGCGGTACCGAACTATAATTATTATCTGATTACCACAGTATTGAGGCCCGAAAATATTTTTAAATGTTTTTTTAATTGAATGTGTTCATTTAATTTTGTATTATATGTTGATTATATATATATATATATATATATATGTATATATGTATATTAATATTAATATTAATCTTAATATATGTTTTATTTAATATATACATATATATATATGTGTGTGTATATATGCATAAAAAGCGTATATATCTATATCTATATATATATAAAGGACTTTTATATGATGTGATTTTGTATTAAGGAGATAATTTTACAAGTTGCAATGTTATAATGTATTCGAGGAAATCAAAGATAAATTATGTGTTTTAAATTAAATGGAGTTTCTCGAGTAATTGATTTATTTATTTGATGAAATTATTGTGTATTGGAAATGTTTTATATGGCGTTGTTTTATGTAATTGCTTTCTCTCAAGATTATTTGTTGAATCTATTGTGGTTTTCTCTTTTTGGGTTTATGTCTTGTGGGAAAACCCTAGAGTTAGTTTATTCTTCGATAGGAGCTTAAGTTATTGTAGGGACTTCCAGAGGTGGGGATACTGTTGTTATAGTTGATCTTGTAATTTGACATTTGGCCTATGTTTGACTATGGTTGTGATTTGAGTTTACACATGGATTGTACCATTTTATGGATATGTTTCATATGATTTTGGTGAGATGGTTATGCCTTGTTGATGTTCCATTTGTTGGTTCAGTTTTCTTGTTGGTACAATCCCTTGGTGTTATATTTTATGTTTTGGGTGTCTAGGGAGAGTGTCTCTAAGTGGGGGTCGGCACACAAAGGGGTTGTCAGGGTAACCCATGTAGAGTTAAAGTAATAAGTGATAACCTAAGTAATTAATTATGGGTGGGTGGTTAAACATTAATAAAAAAATTATGGATGCCTCATCCCCTGTTAATTCTGTCATAGACTAAAGGTGGGCCAAGAAGGCCATGGTTGGCAAGATCGTTTCCTTGTCTTCACGAGAGGTTAACGGTTCTGCATGAGTAACCCTATGGAGCGGTGCCTTGAGATAGGCAGTCAGGATAACCATAGATGGAGGCGACACCTTGAGCTAGGTTGTCTGGATAATCCATGTATAGATGGAAGCGACACCTTGTGACAGGTTGTTTGGATAATCCATGTAAGGCCATGTGATGACACTCTCCTCTAGCATTCCATTTGAATTGTTTTGTTGAGATCCTCTGGAAGTGGTCTATTGTTATGTTTTTGGTGATTTGTCGATGTTTCATTTTGTGAGTAGTCTTTTGGTATTATGTTATCTTTGTCTGGAGTTTATTCTTGTCTTATTGTTTAGATGTGCTTGGTTGGGGATCCTTCCTTGTTTACTCCCAGCACGGGGTGGTTGGGTGGAACGTGCTACGCACCCCGTTGGGTCCCCTTGGATGTAGGTACCATTCGTAGAGTTTTACAGGCGCTTTGATCCGGATTCATATTTACCGATGTATATTTGTACTCATGTATATTTTTTATTGATGTATCATTCCCACATTGGGAAGACTTTGATGTAATTTTGTATGTATGATTATGATGTACTATCAGACTGATGTAATGTATTATCATACCATGTAATCATTCGTGAACTACCATTTGTAAATACTATTAATGTTATGTTGTATCTTGTGGAAATATATATACTTAATATCTTCATGATTAATTTATTTGTGATTTGCATGTATGGTTTTATATGGATTACTCTTATTAATGTGGTTATCGTTAATGGATGTTTTTAAATGGTGATATGTGAATGAATGGATACGTAATTGAATATTTAATGTTTAATCTATTATCTTTGTTATGGGTTAGTTTAGTAATGTCACCTCGTGTACCCCAAGGGATTTAGTTGTGCAACTTAGAACATTGTTATGTTGGAATACTTAAGTACATTCTTTATGTTCTTTAAAAAAAAATTGTTGCATTTTTACTTGTTCCTTTGGGGTTATCGCGGACGGCGTTACATGATGACCCATTATAGTTTTATTACAATTCAATGTTGTGCCTTATTTTGCAATTGTACAATGTTCTGCAACTCTAAGCTCTACTCTGCACCTCCCTCTTCTTTGTTCTCTAAAAAATAACCCATATTAAATCTTTTTTTTTTTCGGTTCTACTCCTTTAAAATTAGTGCATTCTCTATATATTACTTGACACACTTACACTCCCTACTACACTATATGCTCTTCTTCTACATGTATATCTTTTTCTAATTTTCCTACTTTTACTTAACCCTATCGAGCTACAATTACTACCTCAAGCTTTTCACCACCAACCAACATATCTAGAAACTTTTGATAGGGTTTTATCACTTTCTTTTTCAAGAAGCTATATGTTCTTCAAGCCACATCTCTTCAATTCAAATTTTGGTTCATTGCATTTGTTAATCATGGTAGTCAACAAAAAACCTAACAGGCTAGAATATATTAAATGCATTCTCTTAATCATGCAATCTAATTTTGATCTCGATCTCCTTGGAAATTTGAGCTACTGCCCTACAGATCAAATCTTTGATCAACTGGTCACTGAAGCAAGTAGAACATTTAATTTGATTGTCTTTGTTGGTTACTAGTCAGAAACCATGTTCACATAGACCTAGCCATTTGAGATCTTCATCTTTGAACCTAAGTTTTTGATCTCAAGTCTTCACACCATAATCCATTGGATCTCCTTTCATCTTGGCATCTTTAAAACATGATCATAAGATCGATCTTCTTTAAACCTGGATCATTGATCTCATGTCATTGCATCCTTCTAATGCATCACTAAAAGCCTTCCTTCATTTTTCTTCACAACCGTGATGTAAAGAAATGAATTGATGCAACCACATATTTCCACCTATATTTTTTTGATGTCACCTTTCACTACACGACCTTTCCCTTCTTGGTCCCACAAACACGTGTCCTTAGCCCACTATCTTGTTGGGATAAACTCAGACCCACCAAAAATGTTGTGGGCTAGCGAGCATCATCTAATCATCCAAATTTGATTGTTTCCATTTATTGCACATCTCCTAAATTCCTTAGCCGGTAAACATATAAAACACGTGAAGAACACATGCAATGCAATCATAACTCTCCACCTTTCCATTATTACACCCCATTATGCATTTATTGATTTAATATTACTATGTTGGGGTAGATTATTGCATATGTGAATGTATTTGGAAGTCTAAATAAAATATATATATGCTTGCACTTTGTTTATCTTAAACATTGGAAAATTATGAATGAATGGATATCTAGAATGAATGGTTATTGAGTTTGATATTCTAACTATGAAATGTATGAATAGTTGTTTGTGATAAAAGGATGACTACTATGAAAATGTGTTAAGTTGGATGCAGATTTAAAGTCAATCCTCTGGAAGCGAGGGGAAGTGTCACTTAAGAGAAGAGCTTGGTTGGGTAACCTATAAAAAAATCTAACTAAGCTTACACACACACTCACCTATAGAATGGTTGAGTCAATTCATAGTTTCGGGAATTGGTAAGTCATCCTTTAGTATGATGTGTTTGCATTGGGAAGGATTTTGATTTCTATTAAGATCATTCTTGGATTGTGTTTAGTGCTTGTTGCATGTTAGTTCTTCTTTGTATTACTATACTTGATTGATGAGATATATAAGCATAGAATGTATATATATGTATACATGTGCATGTTGATGATAACCCATACACGTGAGATAATATGTGAATGAGAGTATGTAAGTAGACATACCTACACATGCTCATGGATGGTTTTCTCATGGGCATGGTGATATTGAGAGGACAATAAGATATGTATGTATATATATATACATTAAATGTATATATATATACCTATTCATAAGATAGCAATTGTTTATGTGTTTGATTGTATAATAAAATATATATATATATATATGAGATATAAGAATATATACATAATTATACACATGTCGATATATGCATATGTGTTGACAAATGAGAATTTCCATATGAGTATGTCGGTATACACACACACACACACACACAAGATATTGTATATGAAATGCTAACTTGATCTCATTCATTCGAATATCAAGTGGAATACTTAGAAAAACTTATTTTTCAAAGAATATAAATAAATAAATATATTTGAATATATATATATACATATATAAATAATATTAAGTGTTATTGATTGGTTTTATATATATGTACATATATATACTAATGGCCTATTTATAGAATATATGACATGATCTATATAATGTGAATATAGTGCCACATATAATAGTGCAATGTTGAGTATTTAAGCCAAATATATAGTCATTGATAATAGGCGATGAAAATAAAGTTTAAATCTATTGTGTAAAGTTTATTTAACATCATGATAAAGTCAAGTGCGCACTATATAATGTAACATGCTGAGTCAAAGATAAATATGTGCTATAATGAAGGAGGTCAACTCATTGAAATGTGTTGAATGCTTTGGCTTGGACCAAGTTGACTATGTGAAATGCAGCCAAATAAAGTTTGACTTATTCCTCTATTTAAATAGCAAGCTTGCAAAAAGTGAATGTGATGAATAGTTTGCACCATATTATGAACTCTATGTTTCTTTTAGAAATATTTTGAGCCTATAAGTCAATTTCTAGATTGAAACTTGTGCTTTATGATTCACCAGTCAAACTTTTGTTGGCAATCATTGAGTCAATTTGTTATCCTGCTTGAGTGAGTATTGAGATAGAAATCTACTACCTTTTTATTATCAAGTTGAGTCGATGGATTTAGGCTAAGAAGTTTCATTTCATACACCTTGTTTGTAGCTTGTAGATGTTTTTTTGGTATAAGTAGGATTCATTCTCACTTCATTTACATACAGTTCTTCCACTAGTATAATTTGGCAAATAAATGATTATGTGACAAAATTTTAGTCACAACACCTAAAAATGAATAAATTCTATTCATTTTTTGCAACATAGCTATAAATGACTAATTTGATTGTCGAGTAAAAATACGGCTATAAACGACTTTAAATAAATCACTATATAATTAATCACACAAATAAAAAATAGACAATATGATATTAAAGTGGGTAATTAAAAAAAATATGGGCTCAAAAGTGAAAAGGATTTTTTTCCAAGTTTGATCTTGTGAGACCCACACATCACAAAGGTCTAGGGTTTCATAGTCTTGGTGTGAAAGGAGTTCCAATCTTGATAATGAAGGAGGTTAAATATTTTTGTCACCATATTGTAGAATTTCAAGAGAGATTCTTGGATCATGTTGTTGGTTGAGGAGTCATGGATATTGGGAGCTTGAAGAAAGTTATTAGTTTCACCACATTGTTGAGGTCCAAGGATTTTAGGTACCTTGCAGGTGGAGTGTTCGATTTCATAGTATGACAGGTATGCCCTATTTTTCCCAAAGTTTAAATCTCTGATAAGAAATGGAAATAATTTTTTTGTTAAGAGTTCAAAACCTTTTGTACCATTTAGGGTAGTCGCCACATGATAAAAACACAATTGTATTGTCTTATGAACATTCCCATGTGTTATATGAGGAGAAATGGATGCCTTTGTGTTAAGTTTGAAGCAAATTATTTGGGACTATCACAAAACCTCATCAATTTTCACTCATTTCTTCACCGCAACACCACACTTTTCTTAGGTTTTATTGCTTGGTTCTTCACATGAATGTGGGAGAAGAATGTGAGTTACCATAATATCACACCATGTTTGGGGATTTTGGCTTGGTCATTGTGGCGAGGCAAGAAATTCCTTCTCATTGCCTTCTCCACAAATTGCCATGAATGATAGTGCACTAGAGAGTAGAAAAGGCATGTGAGATTCAAAGTGGGGTTGTACAAATTGGAGAGGCACAAATTGCATTGGCATATGACAAGGGTTGCACATTTTTATATCTATTTTAATTTGTTGGAAATAAAATATTCTACCATTTATCTTTAGCTATTTGAATGACAGTATTGTTGATTTCAAAATCTAGGTGGCAAGCAATAGATTTTGTGACTCTTAAGAAGAGTACTATTTCATTTTTTGATATTGAGAAACCAAAAACTACAATTTCTTGTTAGTCACGAGCAAGAATAAAGGCTACAAAGGTAGTACTACTTTGGGGTTCTATTATTGTGTCTATTATGGTTCCATTACCACACATTATACTTCCACTTGAGGGAATCTTAAACTTGAAATTTTTGTTTTCATTCATTACCAAATAAATAGAAGACATTGAAATTTGCATTTTGGAAATAAAAATAAACATAAAAAAGTTCCTCCATAGGTTGGTAAGGGCTTATCTAAGGATGACAAGGCTCGAAAACTAGCTTTCAAGTACTGGCTTGAGGCTATAAGTTTTTAATCCCTATGGAAACTCTAAATTCCTTACAAGAGTCTACTTTTGGATAGGGGAAGCATGGGGTTTGCTACTCTATACACTATCATTTCCTTACCATCTAGAATAATGGAATAACATGCAACATATCAATGATCTAAAGAATAATATAAAATATATTGTAAATGCTAAATTAATTTTGAGGTTATATTTGGAGATTACTTCTCAAATGGTTGTTACTCACATGTTATTGTGATGTTTATTTTTCTCTAATGCATATTGACTCATGACACCATTATGAACATAATCTAAATTTCTATTATGATATGTGGTTTGACACTGATACAGTGGAACCTTTTTTCTACTAGTTAGTTTATTTTTCAAATTTCATTTCTAGAGAGTCAAATATTATTTCTACAGAATAAAAATCATCTAGTGGAATCTTAAGATCATCCACTATAGATTTATAATTCTTAACTATTTATGCCTATCTTGATTGGCATCGTTTTGTCTTGTGAAACACTAATGATACCGTTTTTTGAAGAATTCAAACTAATTGAATATCCACAAGGAAAGTAACATTTTTTTCTTTCCAAACATCCTAATTAAGGATAGAGTAATGATAATTTAATATCCTTAGCTTATCTAAGTATATAAAAATCCAACTTTATTTATTTTTTGTGATTAGAGTTCAAGCTCCAATTGCATTAATGATTAAGAATGTTTATTAATACAAAGCACTTTAAAAGGAAATATTATATGAAGTAGATTTTGCATACTTTTAATCTTTTCTTCTCACTCTAAGAAGGGATTTAATGTGGGATGGATGTTGGAGATGGTAAGGATCTTAATCCTCATTGTTGCCCCAAGTGTAAGATATAATAATAGTGAATAAAATATCTTGTCCCTATTTAAGCATTTCTATATTTCCTTCCTTATTTTAGACTCTTTTTAGTTGGATTGATTAATTTATTTTTTTGTATGCTTTAGTTAGAATTACCCTATGAACTATGTATTTTATATCATGTTGTTGGACTAAAAATACTACAAAGGAAATTATGCTCAAGTTCTTGCATCTTGGTCATAGGTGCTAAATTTTGGTTGGTTCTTATTTCTTATTCTTTTATCTTTTCAACACTATCCCACATGGCTTAAGAAAATTTGGATCAGGAATATCCTTTTGTACATAGCTTTTCTTTTCATTGAACTGCTAGAATTTGGATAGTGATAGTGTGATTTGATCCCTTAACCAATAATTAGGTATCTTTAATAGGATATAATTCCTTCTTTACACTACTAATATTGATCTAATAAAATGTGAGAGCTTTGTTGGAAGATAAGGTATTGGAACAAGTCTTCATCAATGGTGTAATGATGCTTCACAAGGAGATGATTGTTTAGTAATGTTGAAGGTATATAGTGTTAATGTCTTGATAGACTTCATCAACTTGTCAACACATATTGTAGTGCAAGAATAGATTCTACATTTGATATAATGCAATGGTTTACAATGAAGTGATCTACAAATGATATAATGGATATAGTGTCAATATTGTTTCACAAATCACACATTTTTTTTAGTGATAGGATGGTTATGGACAATGTCTCTGAGCTTTGTATAAGTTTTTTGTACTACTATATAGTGCTAGTATACTTACAAGAATATGGTGATAGTGATTTGCATGCTAATCTTGTTCTTAAAACTTGAAATGGATTATAGTGAAAGTATCATCTTGCCTATGAACAATGGAGTGATGAAGTATCATAGTGAATGCACAGTGAATGGTATACCTAATATAGTATTTTATCAATGATCAGTGATAATAGTTTGTATGATAGTGACAATTTTCAATTCTCTAATGGTGAAAGTTATGATCTTATACTTCTTGCTTATGATAGTGAAAAATCGGCTTGCTAATGATAGTGTTGCTTGTGATAATGGTATAAACATGAAAGTGGTATGCATTTGCATCCTTCTTTGATCATTTTTTGCATGACATTGGTGTCAAAGGTAATGGTGCTTGTTGAAGCAAGCTAATTTTCAAAGGTGTTGATAAAAGTTGATGCAAGGTAAGGTACTTGTACATATAAGTATGATAGAGTTGTTTCTTGATAATTCAAATAGTCATTGGAATTGAGTATTGTTATTTATGCTTTAGAAATTTGCAGGAGGTTTGATTGTATGATTACAAGAGATACAAGTTTGAGACATGTCGTGTTTTGATATGATCAAAGGTTAATAGATATGGTCTTTTAAGACAGTTATATTGTCAATGCATAGTGAATAATGGAATATTTACTTCATTTTCTTCTAACAATGGTTACTTGGTTTCAGACATGAATGCTTTCCTCATTGGTTTTAGACATAAGTGTCCTTGTTTGTAGTTGGTTTGTAATGGCAGTGATTACAAATAAAATATATGGATCCATGTGTATTATGCATCATGTTCTTAATGGTAGTAGTTCTCTGATGGTGTGACAACAATCCTTCTAACTTGATGGTGCCATTTCATGATTTTAGATAGTTCTTATATATGTTTCTTTTCCTTATATATGTTGTGTAGTTTGCACACACACCCCACTAGAGGTAGGGATCCCCTCTTCCCTCACTTTCATTCCCACTTTGTTGTATGTTTCACCTTTTCCCCTTAAGTGATGGGTTCCTCTAAATTTTGACTTTTGTTTCACTTGGGGAGATCAATGATTTATCTGTACTTAGGGTGTTATGTGTAGTTTGTTGGTCTATGGGCATACTTTGGGTCTCTTTTCTAATCTAGGATACAACCATTAGAAAAAATTGGCCAAGTCTGGAAAGTCTTTGAGGATTCCACCTTTATCTAGATTCCCCAAGCGATGGGTCATCTCAAGAAATTTGAGGTAGCCAAAAAATCCTGAAGTCAATTTCTACAGAGAATTCATCCCTACTCATATTCCCCAAATTCACCTCATGGTCATATCTCCAAACCCTAAAGAAATGTTATTTCGTGTGAAGGGTATGTGGCTTCATTTAATACAATTTTGGTCAGCTATTTAGGCAATGTTCAAATTCCATTTCCCTATTTTGCATTTGGAGCATAGTGCATTCATACTCATTTCTTCTTCATTGATCACCTAGTTCATGAGGAGATAGCTAATTTTCATGTGGTTATCAGTTTCCATCTGGGGTGCATTCACATCTCTCATCTCCTAGATTGTGCACATTAAAGGCAGGGTTTTTACCCTTTATTTCATGATTTTAATTCCCTAGATCAACTTTGCACTATATTTTGATGGTCATTCCAACTTCATTTGGTTTTAATAGTGTAGAAGTTGATGAATATGCTTTTTTTTATTGTAAGCATTTGATATTTCTTTTCAGAAGGATTCCACCTATTTATCAAACCCAGTGTGATCTATCGATCATCTTATGTGTTAGGGTTACTCTTTCATCTCTATCACCCTTTATCATTCACGATGGTTTTTTCTCTATGTGGTTTAGCCTGGGAAGCAATGATCATTGAAACCCCTTCGAACTATGATCTTGACCAATGGTCTAGTGTGATCACGTGGTGATTCATTACTAAGTGTAATCATGTCAACCCTATGTTGTTATCTTGTGCCATAACTTGTTTCAATTTCGAAATTGACAAAGGGAAGGAGTTATCAAGTAGAAATACATTGGCCCTAGGGGTGGGACATAGAAATCAATGTCAAGTTTCGGGAAGGAGTGTAGGGATATAGTTTGTAGGTCATAAATTCAAGGGATACCCCTCGAGGGCTACGTGAAGGATGAAGTTGAACAAAAATTTAAAGGTTCCACTTACCTCAAGAAATTTGAGGCACCTCAAAAAATTTGAGGGTTAATCCCTCAAGGATTATGGTGCCTCTTGAAATATCTGAGTTCATCCTTCATTAGAATCTCTAAATCCACCTATCACTACAATGCTTAAACCAACTAACTTTACCCTTCCATGATCGAGTCTAAGTCTAAGTTGTGAGGGTGTAAATCACAATGAGTTGAGGAAAGAGAGAGAAGTTAATAAAAAACATAGAGAGAGCTTCTAAGTCAGGACCACCTTAGAAATTCCATGCCCCCTTAGAATTTTTGAAGGTTAATCCTTCAGAGATTTTGGAGTGCCTTGGATTCTCTAAATCCTTCCATCAAGTTGAAACCAAAAACAAGTCTTCCACCCATCACATCCAAGACAATTTCAAGAAAGAGCTAAAATATCTTAACATAGAGGAATTTGAAAGGAAACTTAACATTCAGAAATTTCCACCCATTGTGAAATCTCCAAAGGTATTTCCTTCAGAGAATTCATTGATCTTTAGGATCTCTAAATCTGTTAGAGCAGGGAAACCCCTGAAGTGACTCAAATAATGATGAAGAGCTTAGAAAAGTGTCCTGGAGTCACCTTACATCGAGAGGAGTAAATGTCAAAGAATCGAAGGCATGCTTAAGTAGGAATTTCACAAAATTTTCCTTGGATGGGAATCTCTGAACCCCAATCCTACAGAGAATTTGTGTCCCTCCACATTTTCCACAAGCTTATATTAGACTTCCAAACTACCTAACATGTGAACCTTTGATGAGAAGCTATTAGGTGATTATGAAATTAAGTTGGAAACTTGGCATTTTGCATACAATAGTGACCCTCAGAAAATCTATCCATTTGAGAAATCCCTAAACTTGGATTCTTGCACAGAATCCACTTGGCCAAGGAATCCCTAAGCCTTATTCCATTGAAAATTCCTCCTTATGTTGGATTTCCTGAAAATCCTTCAGGGCCCTGAAATTCTAAATTGCCTATGTTTGTAAATGATTGTCTTGGATTCTTACAATGAATTGAAGCATTTGATGATTGTTTGGAATATTTTCTCTATCTACTTTGATGATGAATTTGTTCATGACTGGAATCACAGTGATTATCTTGTTTCTAATATATGTAGGTAGAGGTGAGTCCTAGAAAGGCTTCTAAATCAAAGGATACACGCACATAGGAGGAAAGAAAAAGAAGAATAGACATAATGAAATATGACTTCAAAGGAATACGGCCGAAGTCAAGGATCTCCTCCGAATGGTCAAGAATAGCTAACACAAATATGGGGCACATTGATTATGATGACTTTCAATAGAGTATATTGGTAACATAGCTACCCAACTGGCATAGGTCATTACACACATGATCTTGGCTTAGGTAGCAAGGTTCACACCTACATTGTTGTGTCCAGAATTGGTGCTAGAATGTGCAAAGAATTATGATGCTAAAAAAAGAATAATAGTGGGCCCACAGGAAAGGGATATGGCTATCTTGATTGAAGATTCCATTGCTGAAACATTAAACATTGCTTCCCACCACAATATCATCAAAGAAATTAACATTGAAGATGCAGAGGAATTATATGCCAAAGATGTCTCCAGGGATCTGGATATGATGAACAACTCATGGATAGCCAAACAAAAACAACACTACTCCAAACTCCTAAAGAAATTACACTAGAGTGACTTCAAGGTGGATTAAAATGATATCATCACACTCCTAGGTAGAGTAATGGGATTGTAGGAGGCCTCCACTTTCAATACTTGGATGTTTTATCTAATCACTCAAATTGTGGGAGGAAAACATTACCATTTGGTAGGCATCTTGAGTGACAATCTAGATAAACAACTTAGAAATGTACAAGATACTCATGTTTTCACAATGACATCCTACCTTGTCTACATGCTAGCAAGTAAATATAAATATAGGGGCCTGAGCTATAGAGGGGCTCCCAACAAAGATAGGATATAGGATGTTTACCCTCAACTTCGGTACAACACATCAAATTATAGGAGAGCTAATGATGCCTTCTTCATGTGCATTCCCAGAATACTACAAAGTTTTCTACACATAAGAGTTTATGCAAAGGAAATGGAACTAATCAAGAAGTATGGATAGTGGTTCATACAATTTCAGATATTTTCTTACATCTAAATAAAAGGGTCTCCTATTGTTCCACTCAGATTTCCAAGGTATCCCACAAAAAAAATCATATTATTGGAGTTTACAAGGAAAATGGTTGCATTTGAGACAATTTTGTAGGACATGCATAGGATTTAAGGGCTCATGGATGAATTCCCATTGAAGATTGGGACTCTTGAATCTTTCCCTAATCTCCAAAGTGCACAATATTTAGAGAAGGAGATGGCATATGAATTTTATTCACACACCAACCAAGACAACTTTAATCCCTATGGAAAGGCACAAAGACAAGCCAGTAGGGAATATAGGCATCAAGACCACATAGAGAATTACTGTGAAAATTTTCAAGACAAATTTAAGGTAATAAAAAGGAGGTATTCTAGATTTTCCTTAAAACTTGTTAGGATCTACAAGGTATACCAAGTGATAGATCAGGTCGTTGAAGATGAAGGAGATATCATATAGTATCATGATTATGAGCCATATAGAAATCAACCCCTTCCATCAGTGAATTGGTCAAAAGAGGAGGTAGTTGACCTTGATTAGGTAACTGATCTCGTGAAGAGATACTCCAGATTGTGGGTCAAGCAAAAAGTTGTAGAGTTGCAAATAGACGGTGCCCAATTTACCTATGACTTAATAGGAAATCTTGAATCCCATTCTAAGGATGACACCGAGGCTACAAGGGATGGTACTGCAAATCCTTCGCATGGAGATGAGCAAGAGGGACAAAAACCCCTCACACTAAAGAGAAGAATGAGAAGTCAAGGACAAGCAAAGAAGACCTAAAGACATCATACACCAAAGACAAAGGATACTTTTGGGGAAGTTGTTGAGGAAGGATAGAAGACTCCTCAACCTACTAAATAGAGGAAGCTGGTAATTGAAGGGAAAAGGTTAGCCAAGAAAACAAATAATTTTGAAGTTTTAGTCACCCCTCCTAAGGTCGTGGAGATTGATAGATCAAGGGAAAATCCCCAAGTATATGTGAGGAGAAATTTTTTGAGGAAGATGGTGTCCCCTGTAGGAGAGTCAAGGATTGGAATTGAAAAGGAACATATTGAGGAGGCTCCTACTGATAGCCCTGCACAGGAGGCTAAAAAATCAATCGCAAGGGATAATTCACCTTCTCCATCCCCAATGAAAAATATACAAGAAGGTGATACTTTGAAGGAACACGAGAAACTCGGTGGAGAAGGGGGTCCATTTGACAATTTGGATGAAGAAACACAAAGTGGAGAAGTGTCTACACCTGAGGCTGGAAAATTAAGTGATTTGGCTAGGGAACTAGGGGAGAAGATATAAATCAGCAAGGATACTACTTTGAAGGTCACATTAGAAATTCCTTCTCAGCCCCAAACTAGTAAACATGTTGATGTGTTACATGCAAAGGAAAGCCTGAAGGAAAAGATGTAAAGGAAAAGGAGCAACAAAACCAAGAAAAGCATGAGGAGAATATAGATGTTGTGGATGAAATTCCTCCCCATGATCAATCTAGACACAACACTCCTCCAAGGAATACAAAGATAGAACAACCCATTTCCCCAAACTGGTTGGAGAAGAGACTGAAGCATAAATCCATTATTATGGAAGATGAGATTCCAAGTTGGGACAAGTTGTTGGAAAAGTGGGGACAATTGAAGAAAAAGAAGAGGGCCCAAACTGTCTCTAAATTTGCAAGGGATGAGTTCAACAATAGGATCATCCACATGGTTGTTCCTCCCAAGAATAAGTACAAGGATGAGTTAAGGCCCACAAACTACAAAGTGCGGGTTGTGAATTTGGGCCCAACCACAAAGGAACAAGAAAAGGAAGACTTCCAAGAATCATCTTAGGCAATTCTAAGAAGATTAGATAAAGAGATTGAAGAAAAAGAGGAGTTGAAAATGAAATTGAGAGAGGTACACTAATAAATTCAACATTTAATTAAACCTCTATAGTCTCAAAGCAGTGAAAGTTACTCATTTCTAGACGGCTTGTTGTCAAAAGAACTAGTCTCAGAGATTGAAAGATTGAAGTCTTTTACAAAGGTAACCCAGGAGTAGTTGCAAAATGTTAGCAATAGGGGAGATGAAATTATTGAGAAGGTATTTCCCTATTATGAGAAGTCATCTTTCCTTTCTAAAAACATAACATACTTCCTACAAGACTATAATCAACCACCAAATGATACAGTTGTCAAGGAATTGGAGAGGATCCTTGCAATTCCGGTCGAGACTCTAGTTCAAGAGGGTGTCTCTACTATGTAGGATACTCATAATGCTATGGAATGAATAGAGGTGATTAACTTCAAAAACTGATCTTGGAATGAAGGCCCCTAAGAAGTTGTCCAAGGCACAGGCAAAGGTAAAAGAGGTCTTTGATAGTTGTAACACTTTTCTAGAAATGATTATAGGATGGAAGAAATTCAGGCACAAGGATTTGAACATGGAACAATTGCAGCAATGGTGGCATGGGGTGTATTCTCCAAATGCTAAAGTCCCAACGCTTAAGGATTAGTTGGAGGGTGCTACCATTTATGTATCTTTTCTAAATAAATATCAAGACTTATATGTTGACTGGGAAAAGACCTTAGCCAAGTATTAGGTAGAGTTAAAAATGGCTAGGGCTAGAGTTAATGTTATTTCTACCCCAACCCAGGCCAACCTGGATCCAATCCTTTCAAAATTAAAGGAAATTAATGTTAGAAATGGGGTAGGTAAAGGAGAGATGGGTGACCCAGCTTGATGGCTTAGGATAATGTGTCACTAAATTCTAGTTTTGCTTGAGGGACAGGTTGGTGGTGCCTTGGATTTCATGTCTAACATGTATTAAATGCTAAAATTTGACTTTGGAGGCCAACCTCCATTATTTTAATGTGTATTTTGAACTTGAAATTTGGGAGGGAATGTTTGGCCAACCTATTTGGCTGACCTAATTTATGAAACCCTAATTTGGGCACCCTTGATGTAATTTGTTATAAATAGGGGTTACTCCCTCATTTGTTAAGGTTAGACATTTCTAGAAAAGTGTTATAAGTTTAGGTAAGGAATTAGAGAGCTTTGTTATACTGGATATATGAGAAAAACTTGATTCTTTGTAGATTCTTGATGAAGTAAATACAAAGAAGGAATTTTTATTTGGTGATTCTTCATTGTGTTATTCATCTGTGCATGGTTCTTGTGATTCTTGTATTTCAAATTTAAAATTTTTTCTTGGATTAAATTACTTTCTAAATAATTTTAGATATATTTATGTTTCAATTGTGTTCATGGTGGAAATCTAAAGTGTTTGAGAAAACCCTTGGTTCATACTTCTAGCTATGTGTTGAATGTGGGTATTTGTGAAAAGTTATCCTGGGCCTATATCTTATGTGTTTAGTTCAATTGTGAAGTGTGTGTTCATTTTAATGTTATATCTAGATTAATGTGTGAATTCTTTGCAATCTAAAAATCTTAAAAACCTTAGGAGATAGCACTATTTTTGTAATACTACAGGATAATCTAGGTTTAACATAAACTAGTTTGAAGGGTTTGGTCCACTTTGGGAATTATGTTGTTTTCACAATTGGTTCTAGCAATTAAATTTAAATCTCTCTCTGAAACCCTTACATATTTTTTCATTTATTTTAAATCTAGGTTGCTTTAGAATCTACAAGCATCAACTTATTGTCATATTTGATGAATTCAAGAAGCTCCAACACTTGTATGTAAGGCTTCTTTGTGGAAAATGAACAATTTCACATTATCTCTTAGTTGTTTCACTACATTTTTCAAGACTTGACATTAGAGACCTTGGGGTTACCTCTTGAGGCTTGCTGACATAGGTTTACCTTTCAAGAGAGATAGGATTTCACATTTTGTTTGAGTTGTTGTGTAGAAAACACCATCAATATATTGGCACTAGAAGGAGGGCTAGTTCAACAAGCTAGAGTGATTTCTATCATCAATATCTCCTCAAAGATTCAGGAGACAAACTAGGTCTACATCACAAGGAGATTTCTGGGAGTTAGAACCTCCTACTAGGTCAAGGAGGACTAAGAAAGGAGGAGCTTCATCATCTTCACCCAGCTGGCCTTCATCATCTTCTTCATCTTTAGATTCGAATCCACTTCCACTAAACACACCCCTGTTGAAACTCATCTTACATCCATTCAACAGCCTAAAGCACATGCCAATTAGCCTCAAACATAGGTTAACCAACCTCACCCACCACCTCCACCACAACCAATGGATTTTTTGGTGAATAACCCTTCACCTTTTCTTGTCAATAACTATAATGTCATGTCTAAGAACCCAGAGAACTTCTGCTCTAAGTTTCATGTAGGTGATCCCAACAGAACAACTGAAGAGCATATCATAATTTTCTAGACTACACTGAGAGATAGGGTAATTTTCCATGAAGATGTTTCTTGTAGAATTTTTCCATACTCCCTGGGTGAAGAAGCTTTTTACTGGTATAATCACTTGCCACTTGGTTTTGTAACCAGTTGGACAAATTTAGAAAATGTTTTCTTACTTGAGTTTAAAATTCCCATTAGTGCCAATGAATTATATCTACAATTCACTAGGGTTAAAAGGGAAGTCAGTGAACCAATAGGTTCTTTTAATAATAGGTTCCATCGTGTCTATACCAGATTGAGATCACCCTATGTTGTGGATGATGCCACATCAAGGGAAGTATACTATGATGCATTGGATAGCCTGACTTCTACTTTCCTTAAGTGGAAGCACAACCCTCATGACAATCTATTGAATGCATACATAGAAGCAATTAAGGAAAGTATAGATTTAAGGCAACACTTGTTAGGACCTTTACCATCATTAGGGCCAACTTCTCACCAAGGAAAATTCCAAGCCATAAATCAAGCAATAAGCAATTAGACTCAAATTATGAACTCGGTCCCATAGTTGGATATAGTTCCCCATCCGAGACCTCCTCTGAATCGGGCCTCTACTATACCAAATTATTCACATAAGGTGGGCCAAGAACCCTTTCCCCACTAGAAAGCTAATATCATGAGTTACCTACAAAATTATAAAATGTTAAATCAATCCTTGAATCAAGGTCCACATGCAGTCTATCTGTAGAATACTACACATTCCAGATCTATATCAAGCAATTCAGACAAGGAAAGATTGGATGAATTAATAGAGAAAGTTAAGAATTTATCCATTGAGATTACATACTTGAGAAACTAGAATAACCAATTACAAGAAACTGAGAGGAGCATTCAATCCAATTACAATAGGGATAATAGGGATAATAGAGACAATAGGGATTTTGTGCAAGGATATAACTAGGATTATGGTAGTGGCTAGTCCTCAGGACAAAATTTTGATAGGAGGCTGCCACCAAGGAGAAATAGGACATGGAACACCAAGCCTAACAATGGAGGGTTTCCCACACCATTGTATCAACCCAGCAATCTTGAGAAGACTACTAGTACTGTCCTCTTAGTAGAATCTTCTCTCAGAGGATACTCCTGACTTCACAAGACCACCCAACATTTAGAGTTCGATTGTCCTAAGTTCCAAATTTCTGCAAAAATATTCCATATGGAGGTGCAAGATGTCACTGGAGGTCCCTTGTATGGTCAATAAATAGTACCTTTAGATCCCTATAACTCTCCAGTGTTGGTGTTGAAGCATGGCCCCTTTCCTAGTGGGGAAGAGAATGAACCCACAGAAGAATCCTCACAAGAAAGTGCAGAATCAGAACAAGTGTGCAATGGGGAGTCCATATCAAAGTTGTTTGAAACTGGTGGAGTTGTTGATAATGGTCCTTTGGATGAAGAAGAAAAAATCATTGATGAAGTAAAAAAAATTCTACTAGAGGACCAAGCCATATGAGTTGATAAATAGGCAAGTTGGTGGACCATTCACTACTTCTACTTCTAACAATCTCAACACTCCTCCCGATTCTAATGCTAGTAACAACCCCTCATACCCTCATGTACCAATGCAATATTTCTCTAGAGGGGATCCTCTGATTCTTCAAAGGGGGAAGCTTCTAGGGATCAAAAAGGGATATTAACAAGGAGCAACCAATCTGATATCCTAATTTATTCCAAGAATAAGGAGGATCATTGCAAGCATTTGGAGATAGTTCTACAATGACTAAGAAAACATAAGTTGTATTGGAAACTCTCTAAATGTACCTTCCTTTAGAAGAAAGTGTATTTCCTTGGACACATGATTTTACCTGATGGTATCTCATTTGATCCAACAAAGATCAAGGTAGTGCTAGAATGGCTAGTGCCCAAAAATGTCTCTGAGGTAAGAATTTTTATGGGTTTGGTAGGATATTATAGGAAGTTTGTTGTAAAATTTTCCAAAATAACCTTGCAAATTACTTCTTTGCAAAGGAAAAAGGATAAGTTTGATTGGACAGAAAAATTCCAAGCAACATTTGATCTACTTAAGGAGAAGTTGACTATTGCTCCAATTTTGAAAGTACCAAATCCTAATGGTGACTTCACTATTATCACAAATGCATCGGGAGAAGGCTTAGGTGGAGTCTTAATGCAAGAACTGCAAGTAATTTCTTATGAATCATTGAAGTTGAAACCCTATGAAAAAAATTATGGTTCACATAATTTAGAGTTGGCAACAGTGGTTCATGCATTGCATATGTCAAGGTATTACTTTTTGGGAAATCCCTTTAAGATGAAAACTAATCATCATGGTTTGAAATATATATTTACTCAGCCTAATCTAAATGCATGACAAATAATATGGTTGGAGTTGATATCTGATTATGATTTCAATATCAGCTACATCAAGGGAAATGAAAATTGGGATGACAATTCCTTGAGTCGTAGATGTCATATTGCCTCAATAGTAACATTCCAAACCAAATGTAAAGGCCAAGTATTGTAGAAATGCGAGGATGAGTACTACATGCATGTTAAGCAAGAACTCACAAGCAATCTGCAAGATGCAAGGAATGATGGATTTCACTTTGAACCCAAGGGATTGCTTAGGTATAAGGGAAGAATGTATGTGCCTAACTTGAATTAAGAAATCTTGTGTGGAAAGAATTTCATGAAGCACCATACTTTGGACATCTTGGTGTGACAAAAATGTTGGATGATGTGAAGCCATTATATTTTTGGAAAGGGGTGAAAGTGAACACTACTAGATTTGTGGCTAGATGCTTAGATTGTAAAACGGTGAAATCTAAACATCATCATCCTATGGGATTACTATATCCACATGATATTCGAGAAAGTAAGTGCCATGTCATTAATATGGACTTTGTGCAAGGATTACCTATGTCAAGGAACAAGCATAATGATATTCTAGTGGTTGTGAACAATATTACTAAAGTAGTGCATTTCATACCTAGAAACCTAACTGATGGAGCTCCTTTCATAGCTCAAAAATTCATTCAAGAGGTGTTTGGACTACATAGAATTCCTGAGAATATTATCTTAGATAGGGATGCCCATGTGACCTCAAGGTTTTGGAAAACCATATTTTATGCACTTGGGACTCAACTAAATATAAGTTCATCATATCATCCAAAAATGGATGGAAAAATAGAAAAGGTGAATCAAGTAATCAAGGACCTACTAAGAATGTATTGCATAGAACAACAATACAAGTGGGAAGATTACTTTCCTTCAGTGGAATTTTCTTATAATAATTCCTATCATTCTGCAATAAAGATGGCTCCTTTCAAAGAATTATATGGCCAAAAATGTCGAACCCTTATAAGTTGGGAGAAAATTGATGAAAGGGTGAGTCTTGGGCTCGAGATGTTGTCTGAAATGGAGGAACAGGTTAAAATTGTTAAGAAAAGGCTGGCTAAAGCCAATGATAGATAGAAAAGCTATGCATATGCAAAGCAGGTACCCAAGAATTTTGTAGTAGGTGATAAGGTATTGTTAATGGTTAAACCTCATAAGAGTTCCATCAAGTTTGTAAAGTCAACCAAACTAGCTCCACGCTATGTAGGTCATTTTGAGATTCTTGAGGAAGTGAATCCAGTAACTTACCGAATTGCATTGCCATCAACTCTTGCCTAGATGCATAACATCTTTCATGTTTCTTACCTAAAGAAGTATATACCAAGAGATAATCATGTAATTTATTGGAATGCTTATAGGTACAAGATCTCAGAGTGTTAAAAATTGAGCCTATCAAGGTTCTTGGAATGTGTAAGCTTCACTTGCATAACAAAGAGGTTATGTAGTGTAAATTTTAGTGGGACTAGTATGTAGAAGATTCTACCACTTGGGAAGACTATGCTGAGATAGAGAAAAAGTTTCCACATGTGTTATGTGCTTTTGAAAGTGCTTGAAAATTTTTGTTTTTGTTTTTGTTTTTTATTTTATTTTTGCTACATAAAATCATTAGGGATGATGATTCACAAGGGGGGAGTATGTTACAATTCATTGTGCATTTACTGATTTACTATTACTATATTGGGGTAAATTATTGCATATGTGAATTCATTTGGAATTCTGATTGAAATATATATATAAATATATATATATATATATATATATACTCTTGAACTTTATTTGTCTAAAAAATTGGAAAATTATGAATGAATGTTTATTTCATTTGATGTTATATAATGGATTGGATATCTAGAATAAATGGTTATTGAGTTTGATATTCTAACTATGAAATGTATAAATTCTTATTTTTGATGAATAGTTGACTACAATGAAAATGTATTAATTTGGTTGTCGATTTAGAGTCAATCCTTTGGAATTGATAGGAAGTATCACTCAGGTGAAGAACTTGGTCAGGAAAACTGTAACGAAACCTAACTAAGCTTACACACACACTCACTTATAGAATGGTTGATCCAAGTTATAGTTTTTGGAATTGGTAAGTAATCCTTTAGTATGATGTGTTCACATTAGGAAGCATTTTGATTTCTATTTAGATCATTCTTGGATTGTGTTTAGTGCTTGTTGCATGTTAGTTCTTCCTTGTATTACTATACCTAATTGATGAAATCTATAAACATAGAACGTATATATATGTATACATGTTCATGTTGACGATAACCCATACATGTAAGATAATACATTTATAAGAGTATGTAGGTAGACATACCTATGCATACTCATGGGCATGGTGATATCGAGAGGATGATAAGACACATATGTATATATACCTATCAATAAGATAACAATTATTTATGTGTTTGATTGTATAATCAAATGCATATATATATATATATATATATATGAGATATATGTATACACATGTTGATATATGTTTATGTGTTGAAAAATGAGAACTTCCATATGAGTATGTCGATATATGCACATGTACATATACATGAATATAGATATATATACACAAACAATATTGTATATGAAATGTTAACTTGATCTCATTCATTTCAATATCAAGTGGAATATTTAGAAAAACCTATTTTTCAAAGAATATATAAATAAATATATATTTGAATATATATAAATAGTGTTAAATGATATTCATTTGTGTTATATATATATATATATATACTAATGGCTGATTTATATAATATATTCCATAGTCAATATAATGTGAATATAGAACTACATATAATAGTGCAATTCAGAGTATTTAAGTTGCATATATCATCATTGATAATAGGCAATGGGAATATATAAATTTAAATCTATTGTGTAAAGTTTATTTAACATCATGATAAAGTGTTGCACACTATATAATGTAACGTGTTGAATCAAAGATAAAGTCACACTATAATGAAGGATGTGATGTAGAGTAGGGTGGATGGTATCTACCCAACCTAAAATCAAAAACCTTTGCAATTTAAGAACCTTAACACAATAAACAAGGTGGTTTTTTTCACAAATTACAACTAGGCTTTGTAGGGCAGCAAACTAGGTTTTTCTACCATAATTTTCAAACTAGACATCATACCTAGAAAATAATTTATATTTTGGATACCCATTTTTAATTTCTAAAACATATCCAAAATTTAGGGGTGGTTGTTTTGAAACATAAAGGTCAAAAAATTGCTACTGTGTTTTGAAAGAGGCCTAATTAGACTTTTTGAATGGGCAACAACAAGGTTTTCAAACTACATGCTTCAAATATTCACACAAATGGATTATACATGTCAATAAGGTTTGCAAAAAAAATTTCCATCACTACAAACAACTTCTCCAGAGCTTTTCACCAAACCCTAAATCCTAAGCACATTCTTTGCCCAAAACATGTTGTTTTCAGCCTAGGGCATCACCCAAACTTTCTCACAATGCTTTACCCTACTCCTGCAACTTCAAGAACACAAAATAAAAAAATTCTACCCCCATTCCACCAGTTTTAATATTTATTCAATGGTGGAATGAGGGGAAATCCATGATTTTCTATCAAAACTCACAAAAATGAGGGTTTCAACTAGTTTTCAGTAAATCTACTCTAGCTTCCTCAAACCTTAATGAAATGAAATGAAACAAAAAAAAATAGTTAGAATATTCAATTCCACATCAAGTGCAATAAAACTCATACCATTTCCAGGCCATACCGAGCCATACAAGTCACTGTAGCAACAAATTATGCTTTAAAAATGCAGAAAAATGGTGTTTTATTGATGTTCAATCTTTAAAATGATCTCCAAAACCTTGTCTTTGACTTCCCCAGACTTATTTAAGATTTTAAAAACCCAAACCAACCAAATACAACTGACTTTCAACTTCCCAAAAAAACCAAAAATGCAAAGTTTCTTTGACAATTTTGTAACTTTTTGCAACATAGAGCAACTCTTTACAAATTTTACCCAAGTGACTCCAAAATGACTCCAAACCACTTACAAACAATATAAATGGTTTTAAATACCTTATTACACAAAAAATGACTCAACTAGACCAAAATACCAACATTTAGAAACTTTACCCATAAACACTATGGTGACCTACACTAGGATGTCAACTCATTGAAGTGTATCGAATGCTTTGGTTTGGACCAAGTCGATTATGTGAACTGCAACCAAATAAAGTCTGACTTATTCTTAAGTTTAAACAACAACCTTGCAAATATGGAATGCAATGAATAGTTGGTGCCATATTATGAATTTTATGTTTCTTTTAGAAGTCTTTTGAGCTTGCAAGTTGATTTCCAGATTGAAACATGTGCTTTATGAACTAGTCAAATTGATGTTGGCAAGTATTGAGTCAATCTGTTGTTCTGCTTGAGTGACTATTGAGATAGAAATCTGCAACCTTTTTATTATCAAGCTAAGCCAAAGGAATTAGGCAGAGAAGTTTCATTTCATAAGCCTTGTTTGTAGCATGTAGATGTTGGTTTTTGGGTATAAATAGGAGTCATTCTCACCTCATTTGGATACACTTCTACACATCATTACGCTACTCCATTCTATTGCATTTTTATTGAGAGATTCTTATTTTACTCAGGGTTGTGGGAAAACTTTAGTGAGAGGAATTGACAAGGATTTGTTGATAAGTTGATTTTAAGAGGGGGCCAAGCTTGATATCTAGTGAGTCAATTGGAATAAGTGATTAATAATCATGAGATTCTATTCTCTTCATGTTTTATCTTTTATCTAAAAGATTGATTCCCTTGTGTATTTAAATTGGAAATTTTATTTGTTTACTTGAAATAGAGTAATATTCTATTTTCTTATAGGAAAGGAGAAGTATTATTGATATGATTTCCTTATAAGTGTTTGTACTTACTCCATATTAAGGAGTGATTGTTTATCATCTATAGTATTACATACTAGGATTTATGAAATGGGAAAATCTTGTTAATTTATTTTATGCAAAGTTAATTTGTAGACTTAGAAAGCTCATATGTTATACTTGGGATTAGAATATCCATTGAAGAGGGTAATTTATGCTTATTCTTGTTCTTTATTGGTAGATATAGCATTATGTTTAGAAAAAAGGGAATATGCTATATCTAAGGTTAATGACTACCTATTGAATAAAATTACCTATGCATATTTTATAATGGCATAAAGTCAAATCGAGCTAGAGTAGTGTATGTGAATAGGATGAATGTCATTTGAGGTATTCAGTGAGAATAGTTTGGCCAAAGTAGTGTGATTTCCTTTGTCTCCACTGTCAATTCACCATGTTCCTTTTATGTATGCTATTTCAGGATTGTAGTCTCTACAAGTTCTAATTATGTAGGGAACAACACTAATCTCATCGTGGTTTTCATTATGAGGTTACTCCACCAATCTCTTCGTCGAAGGGTAGGGCCATTTATTAGATGATAGATGTGTGGGGGGTCACATTTAAGTTTGTGGTTGGTGGAAAAGTGCTTAAGTGATGCTTCTCCTCCTCAGTCGGTGACCAAGATTTGAAAGGAGATTCCTTGACTATCTATATATAATTGAGCTCTTCCTCCATAGATTTTATCCAACTTTCATCCTTGTTGGCCTCACCATAACTCTTTGGGTGAATTTGAGAGAAGAGTACAAAATTTACTTGTTCCTTGTTCTTTGCAAGTCTTCTTCTTGTCTGTATTCCATTCTTATCACTAATAATCTAATATGTAGGATGATCCTTTTACACATACTTTGCAGGTGCTCATTCAACCTCTTCCTCACATTCTTCTTCTTCATCTTCTAATTCAACATCAAGGTTGTTTCTGATGGGATTTACATGATTCATTCCTTCGTCAACTTTGACATTGATGCTTTCCACAATATTGTGCAACCTCTTGTTGTAGCACTTGTAAGCTTTGCTTTGGGTGGAATATCCTAGAGATATTCCTTCATCACATATTGAATCAAATCTTCCCAAATTTTCATCTTCTCCCTTTATGTATCATTTACTACCAAACAACTTGAAATGCTTGATAGATGTAGGTGTTTCATACCACAACTTGTATGGAGTTTTACCATTGTTTTCTCTTATTAGTGCTATGTTTTGAATGTAAATTGTAGTGTGGATAACTTCTCTCCAAAATGTGTCTACTAATTTGGCCTCACTCAACATTGCTCTAGCCGTCTTTAACCATTTATTCCTTCTTTCTACTACATCTTTTTGTGGAGTTCTAGGTGTAGAGTATTTTCATTTGATTCCATGTTTCTCATAATATCTAACGAATTCACTTGACATGAATTCACCACCTCTATCTAATCTTAAACACTTGATTTTTCTATCGGTCTCCTTTTCAATCAACTTTCTAAATATCTTGAACTTTTCAAAATTTTCAGACTTCTCTTTTAGAAAGGTTACCCATGCCATTCTAGTATAGTCATCAATTAGCAACATGAAATATTTTTTTCCTTTCAATCCTCTTGTCCTTGTGGAGCCACACAAATCAATATGAGCTAATTGTAAGGGTTTTGTAGTTGATTAATCCTTTTTTTGAAACTTAACCCTTGTTTGTTTTCCTTACTGACATTCTTTAGAAATCGTGTTTACATGCTTAGTTATCTTAGGTATATGTCTAACTAGTCCTCTAGAACTTACTTTTACCAAATTTTTAAAATTAACATGTATGCCCCAATCTCTTATGCCAAAACAAACTCTCATCTACATGGCTTATTAGATAATTTTAACCTTTTACTTCATAGAGGTTGTGAATGTTTCTATTAATCCTTACTCCTTGTGTAGTTGTCTTACCATTATTTCTTATCTTATAGCCTTCTGAATTAAATATAATCTTATAGCCATTGTCATATATTTGGATGACAATTAGAAGGTTATGTTTCAAACCTTCAACATATAGGACATCTTTTGAATGATTATTTCCATATATGCTCATGATTCCTTTTCCACATATCTTTGCAGTAGTATTATCACCCAAAATAATTGATCCTTCTTTACATTTCTTTATTTCAATGAATTTTCTTTTATCTCTAGTCATATGCTTGGAGCATGCACTATCAATTACCCATAGATTTTTATTTTTGGAAAGAAGTGTAGTTTATGAAATCATTGATTGTGTGAGATTCTTCTCTTTCTCTTTCCATACCTTCTTAGTTTTCTTTTAAACCTTTTCTTCCTTCTTTTGGTGGGTTTTAATCTCTTTGTTTACTTTATGAGGTATGTTGTTCTTTTTCTCAAACTTCACATTTGTCTTAACTTTATTCTACAATCCCTAGCTATATGACCAAAATTATTTCAATTGTAACACATTAGACTAATATCCATTAAAGGAGAAAAATGATTTTTTCTTACAAAGTTTCTACTCCTTTTAGTAACTACTCTACATTCTCTATCTCATGACTTAATTGATTACAAGTATAGCAATACCCATAGAAGTATGAAGAGTACCTAGTCATAGAATTTTATTGAACTAGATGAAGGGGTCTTCTTCTTCTTGAATTCCTCAGATCTCGCACCCTTGTGAATCCATCAACATAAGTTCTTGTATTTTTCTTATTCTTTTGTTGGTTAGAAGTTGATTGATTACTTTTCTTGTCTAAAATAGGCTTCTTTTCTTCATCAGAATTATTCACCCCAATAGGCTTCTTCTCTTCTCCAAAGACTTCCCCTTTGTATGATTTATCATCATCTAAACCTTAATTTTCTTCTACTCTAAATATTTCATAAAGTTTTTTAGAAGTGTTGATAAAGGAACTCTTTCTTTTCTCTAGCCCTAAACCTAATTTCTCTTTGTTAGCAGGCTTTTGTGTGCTCGAAATTCCATCGAGGATCTTTGAGCATCCCTTCAACTTCAAACCTTTTTTGACTGTCTCTCTAGCATTTTCTAGCTCCTTTCTTAAGGAAACAATTTCACCCCAAGACTCATATATTTTTCAATCTCAAATTGTAGATTATATTTAACAACCTCTTCAATCCTTTTAGCTCCTCCACTTGTAGCTTCAGACCTACCACCATCTAATTAGACACTTCAAGGTGTTTGGTTAGTTTTTCAAGATCCTTTTATGCACACTTTTTCAGATGCTTGTTTTCCTTTTTTCAATTCATCAATCTCATCTCTCAAATTATCAATTTATTCCAACACACTGATTAACTCACCCTCAAGTTCAACTACTTCTTCTTCTTCACCTTCTTCACAAAGGTCTTCAACTTTTCCATCTTTCTATTATTTAGATTATTTTTCCATGAAAATAAATTCTTCTACTTCCTCCATTACAAGGGCACAATCTTGTTCACCATCTGAACTATCACTAGCATTAGATGTATCACTTTCCTCTTGGATGTACAAAATCTTCTTATTCTTCCTAAAAATCCTCTTCTTAGGGAAGTATGATTTCTTTTTATTACTATCTTCTTGTTCAAAGTTATACTTATTGTTGTAAGGGAATTTAGTAGAAAAATTACCTATTCTACCACAATTAAAACATGTGAAGGATAAATTACCTTTATACTTTCTAGATCCTCTCCTTAGTATTCTGATGAAGTTTTCTTCCTCCTCATCAGTCTCTTCAAGTTATAATGTGGAGACTACTTCTTTGTCTTTCTTTTTTTGTAGCCTTGAATGCAACTTCTCTTGTGGATGGTTCTACACTTCCCATTCTCATCTTGTATGCAATAAATATGCCATGCAACTCATCAAGAGTGAGTTTTTCTACTTCTCTTCCTTCTACTGTAGATATCTTAGGGTCATACTTGATTGTAATTGACCTTAGAACATTTTTCACAATGACTATTTATTTTACTTTTCCAAATCCTCTAATAGAGTTTACTACCTCTTCATCTCTTCAAAGATAATCTTCAAACATTTCTTCTTCATTCATTTTTAGACTTCAAACTTAGCTCTGAGAATTTATAACTTTTCCAACTTTACCTTATCATCTCCTTCATAGATGTTTTTCAACTTATCCCAGATATCATGTGCATTCGTACAATGCATAACCTTTCCAAGAACTGATCTATCTAAACTATAGATAATTTCATTCCTTGCTTTTTGATTATTCTCATAATCCTTCTTTCCTACAGTATTAGTGGGAGGAGTAGCAAGAGGAATATAATTATTCTTAATAGACATCCAAACATAAAATCCTATGGATCCCAAATATGCCTCCATCAATATACTTCAAAAATTATAATCTGATCCATTAAACCAAGGTGTGTTGTGTAGAAGAACCTTCTTGATTGTTCATTGTGTTCACTTTATCAAGATCTACCCAATATGATTAAGCTTCTCCTAGGGAACCTAGGATCTGATACCAATTATTGGAACACAATAATTTACTAAGAGTGGGGTGAATGAGTAGAACACTTTAAATTTTAGCCCTTAAAACTTTTGGTAGATTAATTCCTTAATCCCTTGATGTGCAAATTTAAACTTAATATGTAGAAATATAAACATGCAAACACATAATAATCACATAACACAAGGTGTATGTGGAAAACCCAAGATGGGAAAAACCATGGTGAAAAATACTACTGGGATCTAATATCCTAATCCAGCCTCACAAATAAATGAGCAATTAAAATGTTTAAGGGAACCAACTCTAAGGAGACACCAATCCCCTAGTTTTAGGATTACCCACTCCAAGGAAGCACCCACTCCCTTATCTGAGCACCTACCTAGATAGTTGATGGATCCCACCAATAAGATTTATAATTCAAAATATTACAGTTTGATTACAATTCAATGTTATAACTTATTTTGCAACTATATAATATTTTGTAAATCTATTCTCTGATCTGCACCTCCCTCTTCTTTGCTCTCTAAAAATTAACCTAGATTAAATCTCTATTTTTTTTGGGTTCTAATCATTGAGAATTAGTGCATTCTCTATTTGCAACTCGACACACTTACACTCCATATTGTAATATATGCTCTTCTTCTACATGTATATCTTTTTTCTGATAGTCCTCATTTTACTTAACCCTACTGAGCTACAATTACTACCTTGATATTTTCACAAGAATTCAACATATTTGGAAGCTTTTGTTAGGGTTTTCAAGCTTTCATCTTTAGGAAGCTACTTTTTCATTGAGCCACATCTGTTCAATTCAAATTATGGTTCATTTTATTTGTTAATCATGGTGGTTTGAAAAAACCCTAACCCTAGAATACATTAAATGCATTCTCCTGATCATGTAATCTGATTTTGATCTTGATCTCATTGGAAATTTGTGTTACCACCCTATAGATCAAATCTTCAATCAACTAGTCATTGGAGTAGGTAGAACATTTAATTTCATTCTCTATGTAGGTTAACAATCAAAAACTATGTTCACATAGACCTAACCATTTGAGATCTTCATCTTTGAACCTAAGTTGTTGATCTTCAATATTCACACCATGATCCACTAATGCTCCTTTCATCTTGGCATCTTTAAAACATAATCATAAGATTGATCTTCTTTAAACCTACACTATTAATCTCATCTCATCGCATCCTTCTAATGAATTGCTAAAATCCTTCCTTCATTTTTCTTCATAACCGTGATGTAAAGAAATGAAGTGATGCAATCACATATCACCACTTGTCTTGTGTTGATGTCACCTTTCACTACATGAGCCTAGCCCTTGTTGGGCTAAACTTGAACCCACCAAAACATGTTGCAAGATGGTGGGTGTCATCCAATCATCCAAATTTGATTTCTATCATTGATTGCACATCTCCCAAATTCCTTAGCCGATGAACATATAAAATGTGATGTGAAGAACAAATGTGATGTAATCATAACTCTCCACCTATCCATGATGATATAACTTTCCACTAGCTGATCTAGTTTCAATATGAGTTGTAAATTACACATCATCCTCTTCTTCCATCAAATCACATTTTTTCTAGTCTCGCCTGACACATGTCACTAGCCTACTATCTCATAGGGCTAGACATGGAACCACCATATACTCAATAAGCTAGTGGGCACCGTCTGATCTGATAGACTTGACCATAGTTATTTGTCAAGCTTCATTTATCATTTCAAAAGTTTTTTCTAGTTAGACCTCAAAACATGATGTGAATACATTTCATGATAGTCATTCAATATTCACCCATGAATGTACACCGCTAGATCTTCATCGCAGGTACACAATATACCACAGTTAAGACTAGGTCATTAAAAGAGCAAAAAAAGATGTGAAGGAAGGTCGTGATACACACAAACATCATCAACTAGAAGTGTTAGGTAAGGGGGCCAGTAACTAAATAATTTTTAAGACATAAGTTATAACTTATGTGACCTGCGACAGTTGATAACCTATCAACATCAAAATAGAAAATTTGTTCAGCACCATGACTATTAGACATTAGGGTTTAAAAGTAAAAATCTAAACTAGACCAAGAGCATAAATAAATCCCTCATGAGAATTTTGGCATTACCTGATCATTTAGACCAAATCAATCAACTCCTCTCAAAAAAACTAAGATGAATTTGTAGTCAAATTCCTTTGCAAACCTTTAGAAGTGACTTCTATAACATCAAGAAAATCTTGTATTACAATATTATAGCTCTTTTGAAACAAATTTCATCTCTCCTTTGACATCAATGAAAATTTTGAAATCAATGACAACCAAATTTATAACAAGGAACCTTGGAGATGTCAAAAGCATATGATGGTTCCCTTACTGCTTTCTTTGTTGTATTCTAGAAAAGAATGCATGAGAGAGAAAGGATTCCTAGGACAATTATGGAAATGTACAAAAATGGTATCACATTCTTGGTTTCTACATATCATTGTATGGAGTATGTAAATTAATATGTTATTTACGTAATGCAAATTTGAGCTTAGAATAGTGTGAAGTTAAGTTGCAAATGTTAATTTGAAGATCATAATTGTGTGAATGAAGAGCTATGAAGAGTGTTGAATCAAAATTAGATAAAAAATTTTATTGTGCTTCAAAGGGACTTTATTCATGCATACATAAGATGAAATTGTAATAGTTCAAAAATAGACTATTAGCCACCATATCTCTTCTATCCTTTTCTCTATGGATAGTGAGTCCACTTGGAGAGTGATTCCACCTACAATGAGAATTTGTGTAATATACTATAACTAGTTATAATATATTGTGAGATAACCCTCATTTGGATTTTCCAATTTTGTATTTTCCATGTAAAAATCTTAGTTTTCATGCATTATGTGATGTTGTGGATGTTTCCATACTTTATATCCTTACAGCTATTGAGTTTTCATTAATGATTGGTTATTTGATATTTGAATGGTTAAAGGAAATATGGATTCACCACCTCTTCCTCTCAGTATTTTGGGTGTTCAATAATTAGTATTAGTTCAGAATGGATATACTATGCCTACAAATGGTCCAAACACTGAAGATGAAATCAAGGAATATGAAATAAATATTAAAGAAAGGTATGCTCTCTTAAGTAGTCTTACAAATTTTGAATTAGTAAAGGTTATGAATTTAAAAACTACAAAATAAATCTAGACAAAGTTGAAGAGTATTTATGAAGGAGATGATAATGTTAAACAAGCCAAGATGCAGAATCCAAATATCACATTTGAGAACTTGTGAATGTATGAAGATGGAAACATTACAAACTACATGCAGAGGGTAGATGAAGTGGTCAACTACATTAGAGGCCTTGGTGGAAAAGTTAAAGAATAAAAAGTGGTAAAGAAAATTCTTAGAACTCAATCATTGATCTGCACTTGCTCTTATACCAATTGTTGAACGCACAAGACAACTAAGAGGGGGGTGAATCAATTTTACCATAAAACTTCAAATCCCTTATACACTATTCAGATCCATATTCATTCATTAAACCATTAAATATATTATGATGATTTATCATGAAAAGTAAATAACAAAAACTTAAACACAACAACACCATACACAAGATAACACTAGATTCATATGGAAAACCTAAGAAGTTGAAAAATATGATGAGGATTAGCTCACAATATAAGTAATTTATCAACACTGAATACAATAGGGCTCATTGTTGAAGGGATCACTTCCAAAATAAATAAAGGCTCACTGCCAGAATAGAAAAGAAGATAGAGAAGACATTTTACATAAACAAATCCATCTCAATGCCTAGGAAAATCCACCACAACATCACCAACACCTTCATAGTCTGATTGAAGAATTGTAGACACCTTCTACTCACTACATCCAATAATATAACACATGAAAGCTCAAACAACATTTCTCAATTTTGCACACTACAAATCTACACTTCGTGGAATTCTCATCTCTCACATATATCTTATCATCACTCAACTCAACTCTTACTTATACCATCCTTAACCTTGAAACCCTTCTCCAGGGTGGCTATACACATCAACTATGCACATTCAAATTAGATCAATGCCAAAATAATTTTGTGGTGGATAGAAGTGAAATCAGACCACACGACACTTTATTTGAGACCCAAATCTATAACACCATACTATCAAAAGCTTCTATAAACAATAATTATTCACCATAATTAGTGTAAACACTAGGTTGATTGTTACTCGTGTAAGCACCACTAAAATTTTAAGTACATTCTTCCTTAAGTCCAAGTATGACTTGTGAAACACACACCACACTTGAACATTATATAGAATATTCCACAAATGTTTTTAAATCTAACAAAATCCTTCACAAAAACTTTCACCCGAAGAATGTACATACCTAATACATTCAGACAACTCTACCACACGTGTTGTAACTTAATAAATTGACCTTTGAAGCACCAAACCTCAAGCCACCTCAACTAAAGAAAGATACCCACACTATCAACACTCCTTGAAATCCACAAAACCTGAAACATAATTGTGGAGAAACATAGAGCAAAGACATCTCTCCCAAACACCTCTACAATGCACACTTCACACATTGGTGAACACATCTTCTATACAATGATCCAACACACCAAATCCTGGACATAACACATCTGAACATCTCTCATCAACATATATGAAATGCATAGGAATATCTTCAACCTAGAAGAAATGTGGAGCAAAACCAAAACACAACTCTGCAACCCAAAACAACACTACACCACATTGTTTCCTCTTTTATCAAATTTTCTCAAAATCACTTGGAAAAAAAGCACTAGAGACACATCCTCATCATATTTATCACTTAATCAACATAATTGAACCAAGATAAACTCAACCATATATTATATAATATCATCAAATCAACATTAGAGGTTGACACTAGTAGCTTTACTAATGACAACATAATTCAACTAATCAAAGCATGGATAACATCATTTGCTCATACTCTTGCAATAATCTCACCCAACAATAGAAATCAATGACAACACAATATTTTCAACATCAATGATAATAGTAACTACTCATACTTGTAACAATCTCCCCCTTTGCATTGATGGCAACACATGATGTGAAAAAAAATCAAAGACACAATAGCTCTGAATACCAAAATACTACAATGCTTCACATTACTTCTCCCCCTTACTCAAATAGCTTATTACTATCTCTTAACAAAATATCTTTCATATGATTCTCTCCTATTATGTAGCTTGTATTTTTCACATGACTTTCTCTCTCTAATATCTTGTTATTTTTCACATGACTTTCTCTCCCCCTTTGACATCAATTGAAAAGGGCTTAAATATTTGCATTGTTTATTCTTTCACTTTGACATCAATCAACCTACTTACTAATACTCTGCAACTTCTTTTCTTTACTTCTCTATATACCCCCCCTTAGGAGAACACACCAAACTACACAAAATTAGCAATCACTTCCCAATGATTACACACACCTTTTTTTATTGCAACGACCAACAATGCTACTACCTACTCCCATTAAGAGGTATTTATTTCCATTTTAATGCCACCCTTGATGCCCATCATTTTTATCCAATCAAAGAGATCATATAAGTGCATCCTGTTGAAATCCATGCTATTTTTGATGTTTTAGGGTTTTAGAGGTTTTGAAATTCCTCAATTGTATAAAATTAGGATTTCTACTTCTGAAAGTTTGTATCTTCTAAAGCCATTGTATGTTAAACCCTAAACCATGGTCTCAAGCATTCAATTTTTTTATGATTTTGTGTTGACTCCTTAGAGCTAGTGCCTAGTCACTTTAGTTATAACTCATTTCTAAGTTATCATCTATCACCAACCCCTTACTTTCTTGTCACTATTTGAGCTTTCCCATCCAAATAGGTTCAAATTTGGATAATTCAAAGAGATGTCAGTCTTTTGGCTAGTGGTGCTAACTTCATCATTCTTTTCACAAGTTCTATAACTTTGTCAACCTTTGAATAAGTTATCAAAAATTTATTTTCCACCTATCATAGTGCTAGAAGGGAAATAAAAATGAAGGCCACATTAGTATTTTGACCAGTTCTTAGAACATCTATCAGTGCCAACATAGTTTTCCTAACCTTTTCCTTCACTAAAAAAATACATCCTTACATTTGTTAAAATATCATCCACACAAATGCCTAGGTATAGCCCCTATTTAAAGCAACTTATTGTTCATGTGAAAAATTCTTAACTTAAGTTGTTAATTCATCACACCATCCCTTTGCATCATATTTTGGTTCTTGGTGGAATGGAGTAAAGATGTGACATGGGGTGTTAAATGATCAATGGCTCAATATCAGACAATGGAGATCAAACGATCATTGTGGTGTTCCTATGTATTGCATTTGTGTTTTCCAAGATTGTATAACATTTTGCAATTTGTGATGGATGTTTTCATCACATGAATCCTTCACATCACAAATTGAACTCTTCAATGTCTAAAGCAAGCATGATGTGCACTAAAAATCTAGATCAAGACACATTATCACATCTTCTTTCATCACTCAACTCCAATGCATCACAATTTTATGTTCATCAAGCTTAAGGCTATGTGTGATGTGTGATGGGAAAGTATATCCCAAGGGAATATTCCATGGACAAATGTGCTTTTATCATTTCATCATTGGTGTTTGTGTTGGAATATTTGCCTCAATCCATACTAACATGTAACTCCTAGAGGACAAAGTTGTGGCATTAATCATGTTTGGCTGACTAGTTGTTATGAATTCTCTTGAAATCTTCATATCATCGAGACAAAGCAGATGTCTTGCCGAATGATGTTATCACTGTGACTAGAAGAATTCTATAAGACCCCACCTTTCATGTGATTATTAAAGCCCTAATATGTTTTATGTGATCCTAAATATATGGTAAATTGTATTATGGATGACAAATAGTGTGATTGTCTAATAATATTCTTGCTTATGCTACCGTAAATGTAAGACCCCATTTTGTATTCCCCATTTTATTTCAATTGAACAAGTAGTTATATGATAATTATGATGAAATGAATGATAAAAATCTTTTTAGGATTCATGGGCATTAACCTTGATTTAATTATGATAGATGCACATGTGAATTGTTGGATATAACTTGAAAGTGTTGAGTTATTTGGCATATTAAATTTTGGTAAATGGTTCATCGTTAATGTTATAGGAGTTTAAAATGAATTGCTAAGGTGGTAAACAAAATGATGGAGTGACTATTTCATTGACTATATTCTTGTATTGGAGTAAGTGTGTATTTCCTTTTATTATAATGAAAATTGAATCATTAGGTTCATTTGATGTATTAATGAGTAAATAGTTCATGAGTGAAAATTATGTGAATTGGATTAGCTAATAATATGAAGAGATATATGATCTAATCATACTGACCTTGGTAATGTGCAAGAATCTAATATGCAAATAGGAGGATAGATAAATGTTGGAATCAAATCAAATACATCTTTGGGAAGTTCTAAGTGTAGCCCTATTTGACTTAGAAGGGTTTGAGGTTTTGTTATTGGTTGGGTGATTATTTTTGAGTAGAATCCAATTGTAGGACATGTGATGTGAGTTTGGTTGGGGTTGGATCCCTTGGTTAAGATCAAAATTCGTATGGATTTTTGTGTGGGTTTTAAAGAGGGATTACTAAATCCATTTCCTTGGTTTTGAACAAGAATAGACCCCTAGGACCTATACCTATGGGTTTGGAACCTTTTTGACACATGTGAACTTGTCCTTGGAATGTGAAAAGACCCATCAAAATTCCACATTCACGAATGTGACAAATTGAAAAAGTGTTGGGGCTTGGGAAGAGTGACTTGTCACTCTCAACCTTCTACTCCCCAAAATTTCTTGGAATTGGCACAAGACTCACACATGAGTGAGCACTTGTGGGAAAGAGTGTAGGTTTGGAGGATCCCTATATATCTCAAGAAGATGGAAGATTTGGGCATTGCCCACTTCTCCTCTTGGAGAACTTGAGTGAAGATGGTAGAAAGAATGAGAAAAAGAGAGGAGTTCATCTCTTTGGAAAGATATTGATGAAAATGGCTTGGTTTGGAGAGGAAAGATGGACACAAGATTTCAATCCCTCCACCTAAAAGAAAAGATAAGTTCTTCCCTTTTCCATTTTCCCTTGTTTCTTGGTAGTAAGGAGTTGACCTATTGTATGGATCATGCTTGAAAACAAAAGTAGAGGACATAGATGCATGGAAGTTGTGCTATGTTAGTTTTATTCCTTTGTAAAAATGAGAAAAGACTCCACTAATCATTGTGGGGCTAAAATAATTCCTTGCTTGTGGGTATGGCTAGAGCCCACAAGGCTCCATGACGCCATTACGATAGGGTGGAGAGCAAGCCAAATTCCTTTTGTGTGTTTTTCATGAATAGCATTCCTCAATATTGTTGCAGTTTTGAAAGATAGTATTCTATTGGAAAATAAAAATGGAAAGAGCAAGTCCTTGTTTTGGCATGTAAAAAATTGTTTCTAGGTATTACTATTAGCATTGAATTGTTGAGTTGAAGGAAATATGCATACCTTGTGAGTAGTAATGAAATACTTTCTTCAATATCCCTTAAGGAATCACTATAAAATTTCTTATATAGTTGAATAGTTACATGTTGCATCATTACAGTATTATGGAGATGCATTTTATTTCAGTTTCAGTGATGATAGGATGCGTAAAAGAGAAACAAAAGATAATATAATAGGGAAATGAAATAGTTATCCCATTTGTATTATGTTGTAATATATGTTGCTATGGTCAAGTGTTATTTCATAGTGAAACACAAATGGTTAAAACAGAAGTGATGGTATTTTAGTAGTAAATAATAATAATAATAATAATAATAATAATAGTAATATTTATTTTAGTAGTAAAAAAAATAAATAAAAATAATAATAATAATATGAACCCTCAGTGTTAAAATTTGCGTTCTGCCTCTAAGGACTGTGGAAGAAATGGGATAGAATGCCGCACATTCCTGTATGTATTCACCCTTGTATTTACCTCTGAATTGAGAAATACCTCATAACTGTTTATTCTTGCAACATTTTGAACTCCATATAAGGAATATTGAGGAGATAAATAGTTGACCATTATTAGAACATGGGAATCATATCATCATATTTCATTGATTAAATTTTAGCAAGAATTTAGGCCTTATAATTAACAACATACTGATTTAGTTCATGAAAAAGACAAACATATATATATATATAGATAAAAAAAAACTTTACTGTTTAAATTCTTGCGGCCTATAATTTTATGCAGTAGTTGTGATGCCTCTACAAACAAAGTTAATGAGATAAAAATTATTTTGGATTAAATTATGCATAATACTGCCTAAAAGAAGTTCTAGTCATTAACAAAAAAGATACCCATCGTAACCCTCGTAAATCTTCCTCTTATGTTCATTAGTCAAGTAAAATGACTGGTCATGAATTGGAGGAGCAACCTAAAGCAGAAATACCTACCATTAAAACCTTTAAATGTTAAATTTTTTGTGCTTAGGCGTGAGCCAAAAAAAAATAGTGGTAAGCCTTATAGTTCCATATTAACACAACGTATGCAAACATCTAGCAGTGAACTAGCCAAGCCAACCATCACCAAACCAAACAAGCCGCCCTGCATCAGGTAATGCAAAAAAAAAAAAGAATCTTGAAACAAAGAGTGGAGTGATTCAAGAAAAATATCCCTTCTTTACTTGCTCATGTCAACCATATCATTTTCAAAATGTAATTGAGGAAATGTTAAGTGTAAAGAAACCTAAATTTTATACCTTTATTAACTCTCCTTACAGTTGCAAATCATCTGAGTACCATTTATGCTGTCAAACCATTGTGCACTGGTCTTTTCTGGATATGCTCGATTGTGGGTAGCTTGGATATCTGGTGTAAATCCTCTATCATGATGTTCCCAAAATATTTTGGTGGATGTGAATATTAAATCTACACCACCCCAACAGTTGCCACCTTAATATCAATGCACAGTCCATAATAATAATTATTAATTTTTTTATTGAAGATGGAGATATTGTGTTTTAAACTCAGCCACAAATAAAATATCTGGAGGTATTATTTCGCTGTGTGTTCATCATAAGAAAATAAAATAAAGTGTGATAAAAATTCGAAGGTAGAGACCCCTCATTGAATGGAACTCAAAATTAGTAGATTTAAGCCACTGAGTTAATAATTTAATGGTGGTTGAAATCCAGTGAAGGTGAGGGTAAATTCTTATTGTGTGAAAGCAAAGTGAATTCTCCACGTACAATTGGGTGGTAATTCATATTTGATAATGGTAGATTTGGCTACCATCCCTACACTTTAACTTTCCACTTGGAAAACCTTGCCAACGATCTTCCACTTATCTACCACACCTTAAATAGAAACATCCTGGAAACTTCAGGTCAAAGACTATCCTTCAATCAAATATTACACTCTAACTTACTGGTGTGGCATTGGAGGTGGCCGCCCTTGTCAGGGCTGGTGGGTGGTAACTTGTAAGGTCATTCCATCAAATCCTATCAGGGAGCCTCTGAAAAGCATGTTATAAATTTCTATTCAGATATGGATTTGACTTGAAGCATTAATGATGAATAAATGCCAACAATTCGGGCCTGCTTCCGTTCTAAATTTCAGCCTCAATATTGTCCTTATACTGGCGTGCAGTTCTGCACCAAACCATATGGAAAATATTATAATGAAAAATTATTAGTAAGTAGTTTTGTATAAATTTAATAATAATAATAATAATAGAAACAAAACAAAAATTTACCTTTACGATGACGAATTTAACAATGCAGAATAGTAGCACTTAGGGTTTTTCTTTAATGTGATCTCACTAATAAATATTACTCTGCCCTGATTATTTATGTCATAGTAGGTTGGACGGCTTACTTACTCTAAATGGAAGCCTTAATAAATTCTTGATCCTCTATGTCTATTTTGTTGAATTCTAAAAAGGAGGCAAGTCTATAATCTTTTTAAAAAAACACAATACTATCCACATTAAACTATACCCCTTAAAATAAGAAAAGCTCTAAAGAAAGGGAATCATGGATTTTCTTCAAGACTTAGTTTTTAATTCTTTTTAACATGTTATTTAAAAAGTAAGAATGGAAAATATATAATCTTTCTTTTTCTCTTTACCATGATGAGTTTATATATAAAATACTTTTTAATTCTAATATTTGTATTGTGTAGTTATTTATTTATTTTATATAATATCTTATTTATTTACTTATTTATGGTCAAGCTTTAAGAGGAATATTTTTAGATAATTTAATGATTTTACTGATAAAATAATTATTTACCAATAAAATTTATTTAGGATTAAACCTTGAGAATCAATCACATTTAAATCATATTGTATGAAGGTTAATGTGAAAACTTAATTTATTATATTCTTAATGCTACAATACAATACCGAGAATGTCTTTAGGGCTGGTAATAATAATAACACTATATCACTGAAGTGCTAGTTAATCTAATGATGGATTATTAGCACGTACATTTTAGTGTGTAGCCTGTTGACAGGGTGAGTATAGACTCCGATAGTCCAAAAATTTATTCGAGACCTAGCACAACCTTAATCTAGATCTTTGAGTCACATCATCCTCAGTTTAAGGGTGTGTGTGGGGGATCTCACATACTCATGCCATTTCTCTCCCTTACTTTTCTCTCAGGTGATGTGTCGTCAATGAAGATGGTCACATGTCATGATGCAATACATATAGAATATATATATATGTTAATGCATACATATGATGTCTCATTGGGGTGTAACCAATCATAGAGTTAAAACCTTATGTTTGGTCCAATGGCATTATTAATAAAATTAACATAAAGATACAAACTTAATGATAATTTATTGGCAATGATGCTTGTAATTAGGTTAGCTCATCATAACGATTGTAGTGTAAGGTTAGCGTTTTGTTCCTTAAAAGAAAAAAAGTTGTCATTTCTTTCTAGAAAAAAAATTATGGGCATGACACATTCGCTGTGACCTTTTGTCGAGTAGGAGACCTCTGGCCAATAGTGTTGTTTTCTTATCGAGTGTCGGGGAGATTCACAGCGAATGGGTTCTTCGAGGTGACTTGATCGCTCGGTATGAAGTACCAGCGACTGAAGGGAGTCTCATTGATAGATCATTAGGCTAACACAAGGGCTTCAGTAAGTTATCCCGGTGATAATGGAAGGTCATGCTGATGGGGATACAAATGAAGTCATCAGAGTAGCTTGAGGTAATTGGTATGAAGTCTTGGCGACTTGGAGAGTCTCATTGATAGTCCTCGGTAAGACATGGGTGCTCGATGTGAGGTCTCAGAGAAAGAAAAAAGTCTTGCTGACTCGGTAAGACTTGGTTGCTCGATGTGAGGTCTCAACGAAATAAAAAAGTCTTGCTAACTTAGTAGGACATGGTTGCTTAGAGTGAAGTCTTGGCGAAGGTCAAATATCTTGCCGAGTCGGTAAGACATGGGTGCTTGATGTGAGACTCGGTGAAACCTCTTGGCTAATGGAAAGGTCTTGTCAATGGCAAAGTTGAAATTGATGTGACTTGTGAGCATCAGTATGAGTCTTTCCGATGAGAAATCTCTTGCTGATAGGAATGCATTGGATGTTGGTGGTTTTGGTATGACTTGTGGCTTTTGTTATAACGTCTTGCCAACTATTGGGACTTACGCTGATATCGATATGAAGCCATTGAGCATCGGTGAGACACTTATTGTGTTTCACCGACATGCGAACTCAATTGAATTTTGTGTTGAATGTTTGACTTTCCTATGTGGCATCTCGTGGACCAATCAGAGGAAGCAAATTTCAAATGGATGGCAGTTATATTTTTGCAATAGTTGTGACATTGGAGCTGAACTGCATGCAGGGAAAAATCAACGCTCAAGAGGAAAATTTCTACGATGGGGTAGTGGCAGATAAGGATGAATAGAGGAGAAAAATTAGGATGTGATAAGATTTAAAGGAGATCATTCTGAGTTTGAATTAGAATGATCAAATTGTTGAGAACATTTTATGTAAGAGATTGAACAGTGAATGAAGCTACTGTGAACTGATACCAGAGAGTTGTATCGCTGCATTGTATGTAATTGTTTGTTACTATAATACAAAGAGATTCAGCTTCGTGTGGTGTGTTTTTTTTCCCGAAAGGGTTTTCCCACGTAAATCTGTTGTTCATTGTCTTTGAGTATTATTTTTGTTTCTATAAATCTTTCATGTGTGTCTTAATTAGATTGTAATTTGGAAATTAAAAGTATTGTATGCATTCTTCCTTGTGGTTTTGACATTAGGAAAGTTGCTTCCACACCTCTTCTTTCCTTACAAGTGGTATTAGAACCTGGCCAATTGTGTTATCCTTGTGAGTTGGTTGGGGTTTTTGTGTCAATTCTTTTTCAGTGGGAGTTTGCTAGAGGTCTGATAATTTAATTGTAGATTAAGATGGCGAGCACATTTGAGAAGATGGAAGTAGAGAAATTCAATGGTAGCAATTTTGAGCTATGGAAACTCAAAATGGAAGATCTGTTAGTGGATTGTGATATGTGGCTTGCTCTTTCTGGAATGATGCCTCAAGGCATGAAGCAAGAGGATAGGGATCTTGTAGATAGAAATTCTAAGGGGCTTATAAGGCTCTGTTTGGTAGACTATGTTCTTTTGAACGTTCATGAAGAAAAGACTGCATCTTCCTTGTGGAAAGGACTGGCATCTATTTATCAAGGCAATTCCTTAGTGAACAAATTGTTCTTGAGGAAGAAGCTATACTCTTTGAGAATGCAGGAGGGAGGATCTGTTGCTGATCATTTGAATGCATTTAACATGTTGACTGCTCAGTTAACATCTGTTGGTGTGAAGATTGAAGATGAAGATCGTTGCATGTTGATGCTATGTTCATTGCCAGATTCTTGGGATCCTCTGGTGATGGCTTTTGGGAGTACGACACCTAATTTCAAGATGGAAGATTTTGGTGCTTCTTTGTTGTCGGAAGAGATGAGAAAAAAATCTTCTGAGATGGCAAAGGAGGCTCTAGCTATTAGAGGCAGATCAAAGGAGAAAGGAAAGAAGGACAAGAAATCCAGATTGAAATCAGTAGGGAGATCAAAGTCTCCTGGCAAGAAGTCCAAGGTGAAATGTTGGAATTGTGGGCAACCTGGTCATGTCTAAAGGGATTGCAAGGAGGAGAAAAAGAACAAGAAGAAGACCTCTTCTAAAAATGATTCTTCTCAGAGTGATGCAATGCCTTCATTGCAGCCTTGGCTACGCGAGCATCTGATGATGTCTGGCTGATTGATTCTGGAGCATATTTCCACATGACATCTCATAGAGACTGGTTCATGAAGTATGAAAACTATGATGGTGGAAAGGTGTATTTGGCAAGTGATTCATCTTTGAAAATTTTTGGCCATGGAAGAGTCATAATTCAATTCCCTAATGGAAGAGTGAAGGGAATCAATGATGTGATGCATATACCAGGTCTAGCTCAAAATCTACTTTCTATAAGTAAGCTAAATGATATCGGAGTGTAGGTCACGTTCTCTAGAAATGGCTACAAGATGACTAGAGGCGCAATGGTGTTGGCTAGGGGTGATTGAATTGGTACCTTGTACAAGCTGGATGCACTAGCTATTTAATGCAATAGTGTCTCTACAAAGTCACAGAAAGCTACTCATGGAGGAAAAGAGGGAAATGTTCTTGAGGGTGTAAACTCCATGGAGGTTAAACTTCCAATAGAAAAGATTATGCTCTGGCATCAAAGGCTATGCCACATTGGTGAGAAAAGTTTAAAAACCTTGAAGAATAAAAACCTGGTTGAGGGGCTTGAAGATTTTAACCTCGAATTCAAGTTTTGTGAACATTGTATATATGGTAAACAACAATGTGTTTCATTTTATTCCAGTCCTCACAAATCTTTTGGTTTGCTTGATTATATTCATTCTAATGTTTTTGGTCTAGTGAATGTTCCTTCTCTGTCTAAATCAAGATACTATGTGTCGTTTATTGATGATTATTCAAGAAGAACATTTGTATATTTTCTAAAAAGTAAATCAGAAGTGTTCAGTCGGTTTAAGAAATTTAAAAACCTTGTTGAGAATCAGACTGGTAAGAAAATAAAATGTTTAAGGACTAACAATGGAAGTGAGTTTTGTTCAGATGAATTTGAAAGGTTCTATAAAGATCATGGGATTAAAAGACATAAGACTACACCTTACACTCCACAACAAAATGGAGTTGCTGAAAGGTTCAACAGGACAGTAATGGAAAGAGCATGAAGTATGCTGAGCAATGCTAGCTTGGAGGAGAAGTTTTGGGCTGAAGCAGTCTCTATAGCATGTTACTTGGTAAATCATTCTCCTAACTCTACTCTTGTTGAGAAGACTCCTTTGTAAGCATGGTCTGGAAAGAAGCCCTCTCTGAGACATATTCGTGTCTTTGGCTATGAGGCATATGCATATGTGCCATTTGAAAAAAGATCTAAGTTGGAAAACAAAGTTGTAAAGTGTATTTTTATTGGCTATAGTGCTGGCATAAAAGGATACAAGCTTTGGAATCCTGACACTGAGAAGGTTCTGTACAGTAGAAGCATTATCTTTCATGAGCTGAAGCCTTCTACATTGGATCTGCAGTCAGAGAAGAAATCAGAAAATGGAAAGGATGTAGCAGAAATTCCTCTGACACCAGATAAAGAGGAATTGAAAAATAAAATGTTCCTGATACTGAGGAAAGCTCAAGTAGCTCTAAAGTTCTAAAGAATATGAAGAACCACCTTAGCCTCAGCATGTGAGGAGGTCAACTCATGAAATAAAACAACTTGATAGGTATGGGTTTTCTTTGATAGAGTCTACTTGTGCCTATGCTTTAATTTCTAGCACTAATGAACCTAGGACTGTGAAAGAGGCATTTAAAATGTCTGATTCAAACTCTTGGTTGGAAGGCATGAATGAAGAAATGGTGTCATTAGAAAAGAAGGATACCTGGAGTTTGGTGCCATTTCCTAAAGGCATAAAAGTTGTGGGCTACAAGTGGGTGTTTAAAAAGAAAATTGGTCTAGATGGCAGTGTAGAAAAATATAAAGTGAGGCTAGTTGCAAAAGGTTATTCCCAGGCAGAGGGACTTGATTATGGAGAAATATTTTCTCCTATAGCTAAGCTAACATCTATTATATTTATTTTGTCACTTGCATCAATGTATGACTTAGAGATTGAACAGATGGATGTGAAGACAACGTTTCTTCATGGTGATCTTGAAGAAGAAATTTATATGTCCTAGCCGGAGCACTTTGTGGAAAAAGGTAAAGAAAGACTGGTTTGCAAGTTGAAGAAATCTTTGTATGGTTTAAAACAGTCTCCTAGAATGTGGTACCAAAAATTTGACACCTTTGTTTTGTCATTAGGATTTGTAAGATCAAAATCTGATCATTGTGTGTATTACAAAGCTGAAAGTGATCAAGTTCTTATTATTGCTCTCTATGTTGATGATATGTTGTTCATAGGTAATAGTAAGCTAATGATTTTGATCTTAAGTCTTAGTTGTCTGCAAAGTTTGAAATGAAAGATCTTGGTGCAGCAAGGTATATTCTGGGAATGGAAATAACCAGGGATAGGAAGAATATAAAATTTGGCTCAATCAGAGTAAGTATATCATGACTGTTCTAGAGAGATTTTGTATGACTATTGCAAGCAGCTAGTTGTTCCAATTACATAGGGAATGAAGCTATCTATTGAAGACTGTCCAAAATCTCCTACTGAGATGGAGGACATGACTAGTGTGCTAGTTTGGTTGGCAGCCTTATGTATGCAATGATCTGTGCAAGGCCAGACATTTCCCAAGCAGTGGGAGTTCTTAGTCGATTTATGGCTAATCCTGGAAGGACACATTGGGATGTTGTGAAGAGAGTGTTTAGATATCTGAAGGGAACTTCAGACTGTGCTTTGTGTTACCATGGGAACTTGGTTGAATCACATAGGACTCTCATTATTCAAGGTTATGTGGATTTTGATTGGGCAGGGGACATTGACATCAGGAGATCCACCAGTGGATATATTTTCATGATGAATGGTGGTGCAGTGAGTTGGATGAGCAAGTGGTAGGTTGTAGTTGCTTTGTCCACTACAGAGGAAAAATACATGGCAGCTACACATGCCTGTAAAGAAGCAATCTGGTTAAAACGTTTGTGTTCTAACATTGGTTTTGATGCAGTAAAAATTACAATTTACTGTGACAGTCAGAGTGCTATATGTTTGGAAAAAAATGCTACTTTCCATGCTAGGATGAAACATATAAATGTACAGTATCATTTTGTACAGGATATGGTGGAGGATAGGAAGGTCTCTTTGGAGAAAGTGGATACTCTGGAGAATGTTGCAGATGCATTGATGAAGCCTGTGAGCATAGACAAATATAGGTGGTGTGCCAATTCGATGGGCCTCTTGGCCCATGAATTTCATTAGTTTGATTATGCTCTGGAGGTGTCAGTAAGATCTTTGTCAAGTGGGAGATTGTTGGAATATTTTCCTCAATTCCATACTGACATGTAACTCCTGGAGGGAAAAGTCACCGTGACATTAATCATGTCTAGCTAACTAGCTGTTCTGAATTCTCTTGAAATGTTCATATCATCAATACAAAGTAGATGTCTTGTCCAATGATGTTATCATTGTGACTAGAAGAATTTGCTGTGACCTTTTGTCGAGTAGGAGACCTCTGGCCGACAGTGTTTTTTTCTTATCGAGTGTTGGGGAGACTCACGATGACTGGGGTCTTCTAGGTTACTTGATCACTCGGTATGAAGTCCCAATGACTGAAGGGAGTCTCACTGATAGATCATTGGGCTAACACAAGGGCTTTGGTAAGTTGTCCCAGCGAGAATGGAAGGTCACATCGATGGGGATACAATTGAAGTAATCAGAGTAGCTCAAGGCGATTGGTATGAAGTCTTGGCGACTTGGAAAGTCTTGTCAATAGTCCTCGATAAGACATGGGTGCTCCATGTGAGGTCTCGTGAAAGACAAAAGTCTTGCCGACTCGGTAAGACTTGGTTGCTCGATGTGAGGTCTTAGCAAAAGACAAAAGTCTTGCTGACTCGGTAAGACATGGTTGCTTAGAGTGAAGTTTCAGCGAAGGTCAAATGTCTTCCCGACTCGGTAAGACATGGGTGCTCGATGTGAGACTCGGCGAAACCTCTTGGCGAACGAAAAAGTCTTGCCAATGGAAAAGTTGAAATTGATGTGACTTGTGAGCATCGGTATGAGTCTTGCCGATGAGAAATCATTTGCCGATAGGAATGCATTGGATGTTGGTGGTTTCGGTATGACTTGTGGCTTTCGTTATAACATCTTGCTGACTATTGGGACTTGCACCGATATCGATATGAAGCCATTGAGCATTGGTGAGACACTTCTTGTGTCTCATAGACATGCGAACTCAGTTGAATGTTTCGTTGACCGTTTGAATTTCCTATGTGGCGTCTCGTGGACCAATTAGAGGAAGAAAATTTCAAATGGATGGTAGTTAGATTTTTGCAACAATTGCGATATTGGAGCTGAACTGCATGCAGGGAAAAATCAACGCTCAAGAGGAAACTTTCTACGATGGGGGTAATGGCGGATAAGGATGAACAGAGGAGAAAAATTAGGATGTGATAAGATTTAAAGGAGAGCATTCTGAGTTTGAATTAGAATGATCAGATTTTTGAGAAAATTTTCTATAAGAGATTGAATAGTGAATGAAGTTACTGTGAACTGATACCAGAGAGTTGTATCTTTGCATTGTATGTAATTGTTTGTTACTGTAATACAAAGAGATTCAGTTTGGTGTGGTGGGTTTTTTTTTCCCGAAAGGGTTTTCCCATGAAAATTTGTTGTTCATTGTTTTTGAGTAATATTTTTGTTTCTATAAATATTTCATGTGTGTCTTAATTAGATTGTAATTTAGAAATTAAAAGTATTGTATGCATTCTTCCCTGTGGTTTTGACATTAGGAAATTTTCTTCTGCACCTCTGCTTTCCTTACAGTTTGGTGCACATGACATTACCTTTCTTAGCCTAGGGCCTCTTTTCAATGCACGATGGTGAGATCAGATGGTGGAGGGTGAAGGAAACAATCTAATGGTCAATGCATGATTGCTTCACATCACTGTTGTGAAGCAAGGGGTTTGAATTATATTTGTGACATGTGATGAGGGTGATGGTGGTGTTATGCCTTGCATAACCTTCCCATTTTATTTTGATCAAAATGGGTTCCCCTTTTGTGTTTTGGGTGTTTGTTTCTTTGCCTTGCCCTCTTTTGGGTTTTTCTTTCCTTCTTTTGTTTCTACCCTAAGGGTTGTTCCCCTTATTGTTCTTTTTTTCTTTGTTTTCTATGTTAGAATTGGCTACGGATATAGTCTGCCAAGATCAAGAGGCTAAATGGAAATCACAAGAGAGAGAATTTGAATATGACAAGAATAAACTATATTCTTATCAATTATGCAAATATGATTCAATGTTGTGTACAATGTATGAGATACCTCTTAGTTATATGTTTATATAGCCAAGGTGAGACATAAGATTAAAAAGTATTATGACAAGTGTCTTTAATCATATGACATGAGATAACTTATCACAACTACCTAGGACACATGTGTTACAAGTCCAAAGATGAGATAACAAATAATGACAACTAACACCTTCTAGAAAGATTCCTAGGACCTAAGTAAACTTAACATGTAAATAATTCTCCTAGTAATAAATTAACTAGGTACAAGACTTTATTTACAACACCCCACCTTAAGTGAAACTTAGGGAGTAGCGGATTATTATGCAAATGACACAATCATGGTTGTTGAATATGAGGCCATGTTAGGTACCCATGAATATATACAAATGAAATCTCTCAAAATAGAGAAAAGGAGAGAACTTAGTGGGACAAAAATCCTCCCCAAAAGAGAGATTAAATACAATATTGAAATGCTCTCAATGAAGAATGAGAAGGAAAAAACCCCATGTGAGGAAAAAGACCCCCTATAAGAGAGAAGAAGAAAAGAGACAATGCAACCCCCCCTCAATGTTGAGTCTCCTGAAATGATGGTAGAATATTGACATTGAATACTAAAGATTATCTAAAAGCATCAAACAATAGTCCTCCCCTTAGGAAGAAACAAAACCAAGATGATATGCAGGATATATCCTAATTCCTGAAAAGAAGATGTAGGAAGATGGATGATATGTGATGTCTATGAAGCATGCTCAAGTGTCTCCATGTTGATGTCGAAATATGACACACTCCAAATAGGAATTATATGCCACACTACTAAAGAGGACAATCTGAAATCTAGTAGAGATTAATGTAGAGCATAATCCAAAAATAATGATATCCCCTCTGAAGACAAAGAAGCCTCCTCCAAATGTTGTCCAAAAGGATCTACAATCACATCAAACTACAAAGAATGATCATGTAGAGATTGAAGAAGAAGTTCAAGGTGTTCCCTCACAACAACTGAAGAAGAATCTTCTCCATCAAAGAGAAGATGAATGCCATTAATGATGTCTCCCAAATCTACACATGTAGAATCCACATACAAGTCTGAAATACCTGTCAAGAAGCCATCACAAGTATCCAAATCAGAAAGATAATGAATATCCTACTGCACTAAACTAGAAGAAGCCATATCTATAGCAACACAATCATCATCAAATGCAATAGTATATGAGGATGTGATGTCAATAGGAGGAGGAGAAGCAAGAAGAGAAGTATCTTTGTCAATTGGAAATTCAATACATTTATTATACTCAAGCTCCTCTAAAGTATCATCATCATACAATATATTATCAACACCATTAAGGGGAAGTAAATAATCTTTGGCAGGATCATCTAGGAATGGAGAGATATGGTGGTCTCTAAAACTCTCCCAAATCTTGGTCCAAAATGTGTGTGGGAACTCAATATCTAAGATCTCCATAGGAATATCAACACCAATATATGTACCAATTATTCCTACAATGTGATCATTGTTATAACCCCAAACTAATTTCTTCCAAGGTGTGTCTGGTTCAGGTGTGAGCCCATAAAGGTATGGAAAAAGCTTAAGCCACATGAGATGTGTTAGGATACCTTTCTTCCAAGAATCATAATTATGCTTATTCAGAATTTCCACAAAAGGATGAATAGAAAAACCTATGATACCTCCTCAAATGATCAACACAAATGAATCAACCACAAGATTACCCCCCCAAATTCATTCAATAAAAGAACCCCCTAGCAACATATTAGCTTGGAACTTTATACTTAGTGTGTTTACTATTTCCACTTACAAAAAATAGTGAAGTGGTCTTGATCTCAGTATATGCAACTACTAAAAATAGGCCATAGAATCAAGCACAATTTTTGGAACAAAATGAGATCAATCTAATCATACCACTAAAAATTACACAAAAATTATGCACTTTCAAAAAACAACTGCACCCAAAAATGTTACCATAGGAGCAAGATATGAGCTCCTAAAGATCCCAAAATGAGGATGAAGCAACAACACCTGTGAGAATCTACACTGTTTGGAAAACATAGATACCAATACTAAAATTTGATTGCACCACTATGAAGAGCACAAAAATTTAGCCCAAATAAAAAAAAATCTCTAAAAAGGAGCCAAAATGAGCAAGTTATGGCTATTTGAAAATTGACTACAAAAACAAAACCACCAATGGAGAGGGGTAGAAAATTTCTTAAAGGGCTACTGACGTCAATATTTTACATAATTAAATTTGATGGTCACTTTCTTGTCGCACTCCTCCATGATGTTAAATTTAATTTTTTGTAGGTCGTCACAACACCAGTCAACTCAGAAGCTAGAATATTCTTTCAATGAATCAGTATATTTTCCCTTAAGACATAATATTTCATTAGTGGAAAAATATACACAGAAAAAGGAATATTCTTTCCTTTTAACCACTCAAATTTTGTTTTGCTATATTTTTTTAAAAGAACCATCGACTTTTAAATTTTTTGCTAATTTATGCTAGTGGCGAGTGGAGGCAGGGCTCCCCTGTGCCAAATGAAATGCTACCATGTGGTAGGGCTTGGCAAGTTGTACCCTATGATGGGTACTTGCATACTGCAAGTAATCTATAGTAATAAACAACTATATAATTATTTTCTTATTTATTTTTTAAATAAAATTTTCTATGAAAAAAGCTTTATTAAAGAGAGAAAAAATTTATTAAAAAATTATTTTTACCTATGAAATAATTTGTTGACCCGATACAATTTTTTTCTCTGACAATGGTATGATATACACATTTATGATGAGTTGGGGTGCCATACAGCTCCCTAGGAAATTTTTTTTCCTTGGCGGACAACTCCTTAGATTTGAATGATTTGACAGTCAATCTTAGGGTTTTTGGCCCTTTTGGATGTGATGGTAAGGTGAGATTTGACCCTAAATGCTCCAAAAATGTAGCTACCTTTCAGATCTGGCAATGACTCTAGCTTCAAACCCTCATAGATTTTGACTCATATGTTCATTTGGATGAAACAAAAGGAAAAACCAACTTTCTTGAACCTCCTAAACTCAATGGTGAGCTTTGTAGACACATAAAAATGACCTAGGCTTGCAAGCTCTATTCTTGTCATATTTCTTCCTAGCATTATTAAAATGTTTGATTATGTCATTTCATCCACCTTCTTCTATTAATTAAACAATTTGTAATTGTTTAATTAATTCATGTCTTTTATTCCTCTTGATCATTTAAATAAATAAATTATATTTATTTATTTAAAGGTGTCACTAATTTTCTAAAGTCTTTCCATAATTAAATAAATTCCTAAATTTATTTAATTATTTTGGTCCATTAATTCTTCTGGTTATTTAAATAAATAAATTTTATTTATTTATTTAAACATGTCTTTAATTTCTAATATCTTCTCATAATTAAATAAATTCTTTAATTTATTTAATTATTGTCCACCTTGGCATTTTCCCCATTTTAAAATGGTCTCATCTTCTAATTTTCCTTCTTTTAGTAAATAATTTAAATTAATTATTTACTATCACATGACCCCACCTTTTTGAATTAAATTAATTTTTAATTCAAAATAGTAAATTTCCTCCATAAATCAAGTAATTTCTAATATTTTTCAGCTCTCTCTTTTTCTATGCCATTCTTATCTCCTTCTCACATGCATTTTCAACCCTTGATTTGATTTTCTCAAATCAAATCTTGTCCATTAATTTCAAATTTACCCTAATGTTTTCCTAACCCTAATTGTGGATTGTCACATTGAATCTTGTCCATTGATTCTAGGGCATTTGTCAACTTTTAATCTTGGCCATTCATCCAAAATTGCATTTTCTATAAAATGTAAATTTTGGTCTCATTTTGACATCTCATGCAATCTTGCCTTAGGCATATCACACAAGTTCTTGACATTTTGGCATCTTGAAATATTTGCATTCATAGGCTCTTTTAGGCATACTTAAGGCTTTCTTCATAGTTTCATAGTTGCATTGTGAGGTCATTTATGATCAAATCCTTCAACATTTGTTGTGGTCTTGACATATTCATATATTTCTCACACAAAATCTAAGGGAAAAATATTGCAGCAAATAGAGAAGGTGTAATGAAGGTCAATCATGGAGGTTGAAGACACTAGGTAATATATTTCTTTGTTTTTATGTTATTTCCTCCTTTTTGCTTCATTATTTACTTTGTATTTTGTTTATTGATGCACTAGTCTGCTAACCTAGATATTTCCCAAAGTTACATTGGTGAACCCGATGCCAAAATCACATTTTTTTGCAAATTTTTGTATGGGCTTTTTTTTTTAGGTACAGGTACAAAATGATGCATTCATAGATTCTAGAGCCGTAATCACTGTGTCGTGACACATTCAACCATTAGAATGACTCATCCATAGACTTGAACCGCATTTGTTATCTGCATAGATACAGTTGCTCAAATTCGACACATTAACCACCCCGAACGATGCATTTGTAGGTTGTGACACATCTGTTGAGTAGTAATCTGCATCTCCCTGGTAAATTCCAGTGCATATCCTAACATGCATTTTCTCTAAAGAGTGACACATTCGTCTGGTAAATTTTATTTTCAATGTTTTTCTAGATTTTTCTAGATTTTTCATTTTAAGTTAGTAGTTTAGAGGTTTTTCTAGGTTACTAATTTGTTGTTGCAGCATGTGGTTTTGAAGTTTCATGGGACCAAGGAATCTTTTTAGACTACCAACAAGTGGTTTTGTAGGTTTGAATGTCCAACCAAGTTAATTTGAAACCTCTTATGTTTGTTTTAGATTAGAAAACACTTCCATTGGTGCTTTAAAAAGAAAATATTCTTGTCTCGTTTAGATCTAATTAGAGGTTAAGAAACTTTTCTTGATTGTGCTTGAAGGTGGTAGGTGATTATGCTCTCACCTTGTGCAAACTAGGGGATCAGAAAGCTAGACCAATCTATTTTATGTTTTTGACCCTTAGAGGGGCATGCCTCGAAAGAGGGAACAACTCCAACCAGTTTTTAGCTTGGGGAAATATATAAAAGGATGAGTCTAAATTGTCAAGTCCTCATGGTATGTATGCCTTAGTCGTGCAGTGCCATTCAAAAATGGGTACTGACCCTTTTCTTTTAAAAGGTGTAAGAACCCCTAGTAGATTGGTTAAAGCCTTAAGTGGCTTGCTATATGCTCATGAGGTGTCGTGTCCTTGATTATTTACTAGAACCCTTTTGTTTAGTGGCCAAAATACCATCTATTTTCTAGTGCAACAACGGTCATTGTGAAGGCATCCACATTCTCACAGTTCTTAGTAGAGGTGATCAACCCACCATGGGAGATTTATGGGGGTTGGAAGATTGGTTGAATTGAGAAGTGATTGCACTATAAGGGGGAGCCCGTTTGGCCAAGCTTCTAGATTCATCCACTAAGAATAAGTGCGGTTGGAGAAACCCACGTGGAATCTAGCAAATATAGTCATTGCCTAACCTAGAGTTGTACTTGTCTTCTTTGTGCATGTTTATAAAATATTGTGTTTTCCAAGTGTTTTTCTGAAACATTCAAATAAACAAAAACCATTTCACAGATCTAGAAAAAATCATTCAACTTGAAACAATTCAAAAAAAAATCAAAATTGCAAACAAACTTGACCTATTATGCCTGCAATGCATTTGTCACAACACATTCATCATTTTGTGTCGCATTTGACTTTTTTGTGATGCATTCACTCTAATAAGTCACATTTTCTATTCTTGATGATGCATTTGCCTATTCTACACCACATTTGATTTACAAAACACCACAATTGCTTTATTGAGCCACATTTGTTATTTGCAAAGACACATTTGCTGAAACTATGATGCATCTAATAAACTGCAACACATTCACAATCTAAAACGATGCATTTTCCTAGAAAATATAAAAACACGGTCATAGTCCAAAACTCGAGAGAAAACTTGTCCAATCTAATATCAAACATTTTTTTCTAGCAGCCTTAGTTAAAAACCAGATCAAGAATTTCTCAAATCCTTCATATTTACATTCTTAGCTTGCATTTACCCATAGGCCCAAACTTGCAAAATCTTAATGACATCCTTAGAGTCCATCATCATCATTTTCAATCATAGATCAGTCCCTAGGACCTCATTTCATTTTCAGATTTTGGATTAGGGAACCTTACCATACTTTGCAAAATCATTTCCTTCAAGAGTAGGTCATCATTGGACTTAGTCATTATTATCTCATTTTTAGTCATTGTCCTTTGTGAGACTTTCCAACTCAAGAGTCTAGTTAGGAGACCTCACTTTGTCAGCTCGTCATCTTTTCCTTTAGTCACACCAATAAGTCCTTTGATGATCCAAACTAAGACATCAATTAAGCTTTGGGTGGTGTTTTACAGTTTTTCGCACACACGCCCCGCTAAAAGCAGGGACCCTCTTTTGGATTTCATTCCTGGTGTTTTGGCCCTTTGATCTAGAGAATTTACCTTACTTGGAATGAGCTTGAATGTTTATCTTACCTACATTGGTGATCCCTCTATGATATTGATTGAAAATCTCAAGTTTTAGTCTTATTTCAAGTTTTTCACTACTTTCGGGAAAATCCATTCCTAGCAGAATTCCCTGGATACTCTCAAAACCCAGTGTTGGATACTCTGCACTATGGTTCATAAATTTCTGGTCTTCACGGAATTATGTGGTGGTCGGATTTCTCTAAATATTCGTCGTCCTGGCAAATTCTCGGGTTTTGGTCAGGGTTGTCTTATTGATTACATTAATGCTTGTTTGTACGATTTATCCGAAGGTATTTAATCAATTTTGGGGAGTTTTATGCCATTATTCTTTATCATTTTCTTTTTATTGATCTGAAGTGCACGATCTTGAGTGCTTGGCTAGATTCAGCGTGTTGAATTTTTGAATTCTTGGATTTGGTGGTGATTTTCCTAGTCATCATCATAATTGTTGTTGTTTGCTAGGCTACTAAAGACTCTTATCTGTCATTGATGTAATCAACTTTCACTTCATCAATATTATGTACTCATTTCCTTTCTTTTGATTATTGAATGTGAGTGATTCTTTAGCATCCTAAGTGTGCTTGGAGTCTGAATTTCTACATGTTTGGGCATTGAATATCTTGAAGCTAGGGTTGTTCGATTTTGTTAAATTTATGATCTCCAAGTGAGTTTTTTGAGCTTTTTTTTCAGTTTCATCATGAGGTAGCTCACTTGTTTAGGCCATAAAGAACCTTCTGTAAACCTAGCAATTGAGTAAGTTGAGCCCAAGCTTTCCCTATGCATTCATGGTGGGATTTTAGGGTTTAATGCTTAGGGAATCACCAATTCCTTTCGATTTACTTTAGGGTGAGTGTTGAATTTAAAGATGATATGTAGGAGGTTCAAATCGAGCTAGTTTCAAGCCCAGGATCCTCAAATTTGTGATCGTTTGATCAATTTGAGTGAAGTCACGAGAAAACATTAACATTCAGTATTTCAAGTTCTTTGCAGAATTCCTCTCCTACCGGAATTCCCTGACTTTCTATTTTCTCTTTGTTTTCCTAAAATGTGCAGTAATCCAAAGTTATGCCTACTTCATGGATTTTCATTCCATCTGGATTTTACCAAAATTTTCCTTGTTCCTTCATTTTCTCAGAATTCGTAGACTATTGTTGTTTCACGGATTTCCGTCCTAGGTGGAATTCTCTTAAACTTTGTTGAAAATGAAGAACTGAGAGATAACATGACTTATTAGCTAGTGATTATGCATTGTATGATTAATTTGAGTTATTTGAAGATGTTTCATGATGTTTCTTAGTTAATGGAGGTTGATTAAGCGATTATTAGAAGCCTTTTGTGTATATTTCGCTAAAATCTATTTGGCTAGGGATTTTTTGAAATTCCTCTTTGGCCCAGATTCCGTAGAAGGACTGAAAACCAGAACTTTGAGATGGTTAAATTTTATAATATTTTAGAGATTTTTTCTTATCATGGGACTCATATTAGGAATGAATATGTCATTTGTGATTAATTAAATTGGGTTTCATGTGATCTTTATTATGGTTTCTTTGTCGAATGCAGGTTGAGTCAAGTAAAGCAGTGACAAGTGGAACTAAGGGTAGAGTGATGGATCCAAGGGTAGAGGGGTCTTCTATTTCTGAGGCATAAAAAATCAAAATGGATATCAAGAGAAGAATCCCTAAGAGAAAGATTACTTCCATCTAGTTAGAGGTAACTGATACAAATGTTGGACTATGGGACTATGAAGAGTTCAAGGCAAGGATGGCAGCACATAACCTTCCCTTTCTGGCGAGAAGAACATTGGAATCAAGGTTGGCACATGTAGCTGGATTCCCTCCTATAGTGTAGTGTTATGAGTTAGTGCTTGAGTGTGCCATACACTATGACATGGATACATAGAGGATAGGTTGCTCTCAAAGAAGAATTGTAGCAAATTTAAATCCTATGTCTATAGACCAAACCTTTGACATGCCAAACAGGTCTCATGTGGTGGGTTTTGACAAGGAGGTGGCAAGGAAATTCTATGAGGAAGATACCATCAAGTCCCAGCAAGTCATCAATTCCTGGCTAGAGAAACCTAAATCTCAGTTTTTCAAGCTACCCAAGCAACTATTCAAAGAAAAATTCAAGGAGTACTATAATGTTATCACCCTTCACAGTAAAGTGGTAGGATTGAAAAGTGCAGAAGTGTTTGAAAATTGGATGTTCCATGTCATTGTGAGGATGGAACAGAATGTAGATTATCATTCGGCAGGCATTATAAGTGCCATGATTCATGAATAGATGTGTAATGTCTTGTAGAAGGAGACCTTCATGATGACCTCCTACTTGGTTTATGCACTTGCAAGATTTCATCCATACAAGGGATTAAGTAAAAGGGGTGTGTTTGGACAGGATGTGATTTATGAGGTTTATCCATAGCTACACCTAGGTAACTCGAGCTATAGTAGGGTGAATGATGCATTCACCATGTACAACACTAGGTTGCTCCAAGGTGAAGAGCATGTTATGATATCTGACAATGCCAAGGAGCTAATCAAGAGGTTTGGGGCTTGGGTCATACAGTTTCCCACCTTCTCATATATAAGGATAGATAGCTATTAGAGGGATCCATAGAGACTTCCTAGGTATCCTACATACCATATTATACTTATGGAGGTCACAAGGAAAATATGTGATTTTGATGCCTTGTGAAAAAGGATAAGCATAAGACTAGATTCGGTGGAGATTTTACTCTAAGGATAGGCACTAGTGAGGCATTCCCTTCTGTTAATTCAGCCTATGCTTCTGAAGAAGAAATGAGTACTCTTGGTTTATCCTTTCATTCCAAGAGATCTAGGTTTGACAAGACTGGCAAAGCACAAAAGAAGGCCAACAGAGAATATAGTCACAAGGATGATATAGAGGACTATTGGGAAAATTTTAGTGATGAATTTGAGATTAGAAGGAAGAAGTTTTCCATGCTACAAGTTAATTTAGTCTGACTATATAATGTGAAGGTCATTCTAGATCAAGTTGAAGATGATGGAGATCTGATTCAGGGCCATGATTATGAGGTAGTGAAGGACAAACTAGTGGAAGAAAAAGACTAGTTGGAGGAAGAGAAAATAGAGCTAGAGCAACTTATGACTCTAGTGATTAAGTATACAAAACTATGGCTCAAGCATAAAATGTGGGAACTGGAAATTGAGGGTGTACAATGCACCTATGATCTAATGGGAGACTTGGAGTCTCATTCCCCTTCTGAAGAGTCAGCTGAACAAGATCCTAAGGGTAAGGGAAAGGTGAGCTCTCCTTTTAAAATCAAGATTAAATATGTTCAAGTGGAGGAAGTATAGGAGGTAGAAAAAGAAAAGGAGGCACACTTCAAGGACCAAGCAGCAGCAAAAGATAAAGTTGAAAAGGAAGACAAAGAGGTTAGTTTTTTTGTGCCTAAAAGAAGAAGGATAGTAAGATTGTCACAAAAGGAAAAGGAAAGCTCCAAGGCAGGGGAGGAAGTGAGCCCACCAATAATAAATGTGGAAAGCTCAAGAGAAAGGACATAGGTATATACAAGGAGATCAAGAACTCCTCCTAAAGATGATGTGCCAAGGAAGGATGCTCCTCTAGTCACTCCTGATATAGAAAAACATGATAATATTCCTCCTCATGAAGCTAGCAGTGCTCCTGGTGAACCAAATGAGTTCAAAGAAGAAAAAAATCATCAAGAACCAAAAGGAGAATAATTTCAAGAAGGAGAGCTCTATAGTGCTGAGGCAGAAATAGAGAAGGTGCTATAGTCTCCCCTGGTAACGTATGAGGATTCACCTATTAGAAGTGAAGAAGATAGACCCCCTCAGAGAGAGGAAATACCAGTTAGGACTCCATCACCGGTGCATGAAGAGGAAGAGAATGATAAAGGAAAAGAAGATAAATCCAAGGAGATTTCTGAGAAACTGGATTTGAGAAAAGATACACCCAAGGATCAACAAGATGAAGTTGGACAAAGCAAAGTACAATTAGAATCTATTGTTCTAGGCTGGTTGGATAAAGAATTAAGAAGTAAATAGATTCTTGTAGATGACACCCCTCCCAATTGGGATGAGTTGTTGGAAAATATTGGAAAGGGTAAAGGAAAGAAGAAATCTAGGGTCATCTCCAAGATTTTAAGAGATGAAGCAAATAATACGGTGGTCCACATTGCTACTCCTGCTCCTAATAAGAGCAGAGATGATGTAATGGGAAGTGACTACAATGTGCAGACCATTAATTTGGGGCCTACTTCCATGGAACAAGAAATTTAAGAGTATGAAGGCTCTAGTGCTATGATTTTGGGAAGACTGAGGAAAGAAGTACAGACCAAGCAAGAGTTGAAGAAGGAAAATGATAAACTTAAGAGATATTTGCAGGACTTGATGAAGCCTTTGCAATTCATCAGTTCCTCATCTACTACTAGCTTCTTGCCACAAGAAACAATATCAGAGTTGGAAAGAATGAAGAGCACCACACATGCTACAGTTGGCTGGTTGCAAGGAGTGAAAATCAAAGAAGATGATGCTATCAAGGACATCCTTTCAACTAGAGTAGATGCAATGAGATCATTATATTGGTTAAGGAATGTGTTGGCATGAGATAAGGAGGATGTGGATGTCGTGTTACAGAAGAATAAAACCATCATGGAGTATACTAAGGATAAATTGATAAGTGATAGAATTCTTCCTTCCTCCAGAGCTACAGAACCTTGGGAATGGTATGAAGCTTTGTAAATAAGGAAAAAGGTTTTAAAGAAGGTGTATAAATAGGGAAAACAGATTGAGGAAACCTTGAGAAAAATCTACAACAATTGTGTTTCCTTCTTTGAGGTGATGACAAGAAGAAAGAGATTTGTGCCAAAACATCTTATCCTGGAATAGTTGAGGAAATGGTGGTGAGATGTATATGCTCTAGTAAATGAAGGCCCTACCACTGAACATCAGTTGGATGATGTAGCTACTTACATTCACTGATTGATAAATATCAAACCAGTAAGCTAGATTGGGACAAAATGGTGAAACAGTCAAGAGATGAAATCAAGTCCTTCAAAAGAAGGATTAAGGTTTTGACTATGCCTCCTGTGGCCAACTTGGACAAGATATTTTTGATGGTGCACGATAAGGTGGGGCGTGCTAAGGATAAAGGGGGAAGTAGTTAATTCAATAATACCTCAAAATTTGTGCTTCCCCATTATTTTCTCTTCTCCTTCACATGCATTGGTCCAAATTATGTTGGAAATCCTAGGTCAAACTAGATGGAGTTCATGTATTTAATGCATATTTTGTCTTATTTTTAATTCCTCTTGGTCAACTTATTTTGTGGCCATTTATTATTGTAAACCCTAATTAGGCCGATATATCTTTGGGGTCTCTATAAATATGGCATTCTACCTCATTTGTAAGGGCTAGATATTTTTGATATTAGAGTGAATTAAGTAGTAGAAGCAAGAGTTAGAGTTAGGATTTAATATCATTTTGAAGAAAGTGTTGTAACAAAAGACTGGAATTGTTGCCATTGTGGGTGATTTAATGCAAGTAAAGACATTGTGATTTGGTGCCTCTCTTGTGTTGAATTTTATCTGGCATGGTTCCTGAGATTCTATCTTTTGAAATTGCTTAAGTTTAATGTTAGGTTAGTGTTAGATGGTTTGATGATTTTTACGGTTTGATACTTGAAGTGTTTGCAACAATCTCTAGTCCATAATTTTTATAGCTATCTGACTGTTAGTTGCTTTGCAAAGTTAGCCTAGACTCTTACATTCATTGTGCTTAGTTCAATTGTGAATATTTGTTCATTTCAATTACAATAAGGTTGTTTTGGATGAATATTCATGATCTGAAAATCTTTAATACCTTAGAAGATTGCACTATTTCTATAAGATTATAGACTCATCTGGGTCAAGCAAAAATTAGTTTATGAGGAATTGGTCCATTTCAAGTGTTTATCATTTGCATTATCAATCTTAGGGTTAATGTTAAATTTAGAAGTCTCTTTAAACCTTTTTCTTTTGCCATTTATTTTATCATTTGGGTTAGATTTAGGATTGGAAGTATCATCATATTGCTAGATTTGATAAATCTATGGATTTAGTATTTGCTTGTAGTAAGGTCCCTTTTTTATTACCAACATTTTCACATTTATCACTGAGTTGTTTTATGCATTGTGAAGACCTAACATTAGAGACCTTGGGGTTATCTCTTGAGGCTTGCTGACATAGATTTACCTTTCAAGAGAGATATGATTTTCATATTCTGTCTGAGTTGTTGTTGTGCAGAAAACACCATCAACAGGTGGTTAAGTATACCTTTTCTAGAAGTCCATCATTACTTAGACCTTTGAATACCTTAGTCCTCATTTTTCATATCTTATTCCTAAAAATCCAAAATCAATATAGTCCTCATCATCCTTTGGCATTTGGCACTTCCTTTAGTCAACATTGGCACATTGCATTCCTTATTGTTAAAAATGGATAACTTTGGACAAGAAACCAACACTTACAACTTCCCTAATGACATGAATCAAAACATGAACCAAGACACATCTTTTATCAATCCTTTCAGTAAATGAATAGGATATCTTCTTCATGTAATCCATTTGAACCATTCATGCATCGAGATGTACATGGACATGTGTTTATGGAAGACCTAGAATCTGCAACACAAAATCTTGGCATGGCCTCCTTCGTGGAAGATTTAGTCTTACATGACCCACAAAGATATCTAGCCATGCTCTTGGACCAAGGGGGAAAATTTCCACATGGCTTTGACATCAACACTTTTAGACCAACCTCTCCTAATCACAATGCCAACAATAATACAAACAACACCTCCAAAACTAGTCAACCCCAAGACAATGCAAAAAATAAATTTGTTGGAGCTACCTCACAAATTTCCATGAGCACCATCAATGCTACCTCTAATGACATGTCCAATCAAAAAAATTCCAACACAATCAATACAACATCTATTGGGGGGCACCAACTATGTCACAAGCCATGTCACAATCAATGCCTACAATTTCAACAATGTCCTCATAATTTATTGGGGCTTCTCTTGGATCCTCATCAATGGGGGAGAGCTCTTCAAACCCCCTCTTTGAAGCTTCATCTAATGTCATGGGAGAATCATCATCAAACCCCTTCATTGGGTCTTCATTCAATCCCTTTGGAGGAAATAAATGACACATTTTCATTCAAGGACCACAACCAAATGTCAACACATCATCACAACTTAATACCAATACCTCCCAAGGCAAAAACACTAACATTCTTCATGGAAAATACCACCAATTTGGACAATTCAATCAAAGTACACAACATATGACATCATTTTGGCACCAAAATATACAAGGTCAACATATCTCGTAAATAAAAACTAGTATGGTTGGAGGACACATTTCTACATATGCATCACACATCCACACTCATCAACACATCCCTAATCAAAAATTTCAATATCAACAACATTCAAATCAAAATCAAAATATCTCATCCCAAGAAATTGGCACTCATGGGATACCCATCACTCCCATGTGTAATGCAACAAACAATCCTGTAATCAATGCCTTGACTACTTTAGTGGAAAACTTGCAAAAACAAATAGAGACTATGCAAATTTCCAATAAAAGGCCACACACGTCATATGACCTATGTCCACACCCTTTCAACATAAGTTTGTACATGCCACCATTTCCTCTTGGATATATGGCACCAAACTTCACTAAGTACAAGGTCAAGAGAAATCCTATTGAACACATTTGAGAATTCACAACTAATTGTGTGGAAATTCCCTATGAACATACTGACTTGATGAGACTATTTCCCAAGAGTCTTGCAAGCCCTGCACTTGAAAGGTTTTCCACTTTACAAAAGGGAATAAAATCATGGGACGAACTTGAAAAAAAATTTGTGAAAAATTATGCTTATAACATTGACACAGATGTTTCCATCACTAGCCTATGTACACTTACACAAGAAGATGCTAGTGAGACTTTCATTCCATTCTTTCAAAGATGGAGAACTTTAGCAAGTCGTTTCCATATTGGCATACCTAAGAAAGAAAAAGTCAACATGTTTGTCCAAACCCTCTTAGACCCATTGAAATATGACTTGCAATTCCACTACTGTACAAATTTTATAGACTTAGTTGAAAAGGGTGTTCAACTTGAGAAGGCCCTTATTGCTAAAGGAGAACTAAAATATGGCCTAAGAACACCAACACAAACCCACCCAAAAAAAAAGGAAAATATTGGATCAAGAATAAACACATTACCAATTATGGTGTTGTGGACGCAAAGGTAGTAAACACAATAGGTTCTATGCTTACTCTTAAGGGAGCTCCACCACAAAATACACCAATGACCACACCGACACCTGCTACTAATGCCATTCAAAATAGTCATGTTAGAACTGTAAAATTTTGAAATTTTCACAGTCAATTGCATTCATGAGTTTCCAAAATAAGTCCTCATCATAAGCATAAAATTCCTTCTTCATGGCGTCTCGCTCATATTTTGTCATATGATCCATTGGAATTCATCTAGTCTTTTATATTTCATTGAATTACCCATATTGGTATGACAGGGTGAAGGTCTCCCCGACCCATATTTTTCACTAATGTATTCCTGTTGCAGATTTTTGGTAGGATACATCTTTTGTTTCAGTGACATAAAGGTCATATCGGCAAGAGAATTGTTATCGGTGAGAATCATAGCGAACTCATGTATGTCTCACTGACTAGCGCATGGAGTGATCTATCGGCTAAATAAAATATTGTTGGAGTAAGGTCTTGCCGAAGGTATTGGGTCTTTTCGATAAGGCACAAGGGGGTTTCATCAAAAAGCTATCGAGAAGAAGCTATGTAGTCTTGCTGACTCAAATGTCACATCGATAGAGCATTGCATCGACTAGAGAAAGGGTCTTTAGCGTGAGTTCCACTAAAAATTGAAAGTTACACCGACATAATTCTTCGGGGAGAGTCTCACCGAATAAAGTAATATGGAGGAATAGGTTCAGCGAGACATTTGGCATCGGTATGAGTCTTTTCGAAGATTCATAAGTCTTGCCGATGAAATTTATTTCATTGGTAAGATTAATTTCATCAGTGAGAAAGTAATATTGTCACAGTGATAAGAAGTGAACTTAAGAAGATTCTTCGGCGAGACATAAGATATCTATGGGATGTCTCCCCGACAACAGAATGTTATAGCGACCCACATGAGACAAAAGAATACATTTCAGTGAGACAAAGTATTATCTGTGAAATGTCTCCCCAACTCTAAAGGTCACAACGAAACACAAAGAACCAAAGAATTATTGTCGGTGAGACATTGGCCTTCGGTGTAACTACATGATGTTTCGACAAAAGATCTAATGAATGTTGCAAAAAAGATTTTTCAGTAGATTTGAAAATCTCTCACTAACAAGACACTTGATGCAATAGTTCTAGTTTAAAATAAGTATTCATTTGTGCTTCAGCTGACACATTAATGGCACGACGGATATAACAGGGAAAATCTAATCAAATGCATCAGTGTCAAATTGATAGTAGAGGAGCCAGTAAGGCAAATGGAGAACTAGGTCAACTTTTAGTCTGAAGAATTTGAACAAGATACTATAAGTAACTGCATCACAACTTTTCAAATTTTAGTTTTTGTAACTCTGAAGAAATGGATTCCCCTAGTTTTGGATAAATTAAAAGTAGAAAACAGGGTGAAAGTAGTCAATTGAAGGGGAAGAAACATAAAATTGATACAGAACATGAGGGAACTGAACAAAGATTAAACCAAGACCTCATGGATCAGTTGCCTAGTTCAGGGCCTAAAGCCAGAAGGTCCAAACAACTTAGGGAAGAGGTTGATAAACTAGATGACAAATGCAAATTCATAGGAGATGTCTGGACTACCATAAGGGGGTATGAATTGTTTAATTTTCATTATCATCGGAGAAGTCGTTTTGAACCAGTATGTAATCCATGGAAGTTGAATTTGGGAAAACTGGTGTGCCCTAACGTGTTTGTGAATACCAAATTGGTAAAATTGTTAGCTGACCAGTATGACCTGAAGCATAAAGCTATATGTGACCTGTCTAGAAAGCCACAAATATATCTGTCAAAAGAGGCAATTAGGCAGATTTTCAATTTAGAAGGGTTCTGCAAGAAAGAAGATCAAAAGTCAAGTATGTTTGATTCATATAGGTACACCCGCCTAGGTCTAGCAGCACCTGAAGAGTGGAAGGTCTAAATCTTTTGACCTTGTCTATTACCCTAAAACGTTGTGAAATCTTGGCAACCTTTCATGGTTCAAACCTACATTTTTGAGAGCTAACAAATTGGCAACTCTACTAGGGACAAATCAATTTAGAATCAAGGCCTTAATCATAGAGTCAAAAACCTTGTATAAACTCTATTTGGGAATAAGAAATATCAAATAATTTCTCACTTTTCAAAAAAGTGAGCGGCGAATCTGACAAAAAAATTGCATCTTTTCAAACATGAATGGAAGAAGATCTCAATATAGGGGATGTCATACTGGAGCTCTTGTTGGCAATAGTAAATGGACACACAAGGATGATAAGGTTGACAAGGGTAAAGGGATAAGTGAGGACATGTGCATGACGAACAAAGACAAATCATCAATACCACATGGTGAAAAATATGGTTGTTTTGATACATGGACAAATAATTCAAGTGCAAAACCTTGTACCCTAGAAGATCAAAGAAATCATTTTCATGATCCTCGAAAATAGGTAGAATGACATGCTAAATTTGAAGCTGAACGATTTAAAATTCAGCATGAATATGACCAAAAAATGGAGGGTAACCAAAATGAGTCCAATGATCATGAGAATCCTCAAGAAGATTATGAATCTTTAACTTATGAAGAAGTAAAAGCACGGTTTGAATCTCAAAGAAAGGAAAGAGAAGAACAGGAGAAAGCCCAGATGATACAAGCAATGAGAGAATTCAAATTGGAGAAAACTCAGAACATTACTCAGACAGCTGGTTGCTCCCAAAAGTATGTACCACCTCATAAGTAGGGTAATCATGGTGCAGGGCCTTTTGATCCACTAGGGGTCCCTCACCATCAAGTAGGGAATCAATACAGACAGCCAAATCACCCACCTCATATTCCCACACAATATACAAATATACAGCCACCTCATGGTCAACATCATGTGCCGCATCATAACACACAATACAATAACCCTATGTACCAATATTAGTACCCACCTAACCCTCCCCCTCATTAGTATACAAAAATGATTAGACAATTTGATTTGGCAGGGTTTCAATTATACCCTTATCCTATGGATGGAAGTTGGAGAAATTTGGTGCCTAAGTTTATAGGGAGTAATGCAATTACAGCCGAGGATCATTTAAGGAGTTTTAATGCCTTCATTTAAGATTTGTATGTACCTTATGAAGATTTACATATGAGGCTATTCATGATGTCGCTTATTGAAGAAGCTAGGGATTGGTTCAACAACCTAACAACAACCTCTATTGATTCTCTCCAAATATTTCAGGACTGATTCCTTGAGCAATATGGGAATCTAAGTGCACTAGATGTTGCTCTTCATGAATTGATGGGAATTTAGAAAAGTAAGAATGATTCAATTTTTTATTTCAACCGAAAATTCAATAAAATGCATAATAGAATACCTCATGGATCAAAGTTGTCAGACTCTATAGCATTGAGTGTTTACCTAAATTCCTTCGATCCTAAAACAAGATATGAAATGAGAAATAGGTTCCCAAAAGATTTGGATGAAGCTCAAATGACAGCATTAACAATTGAAAACAACAGGAAGGCTATTGGGATAATCAATAAAAGGGACAACCCTAGGCCTCCTCAACAAACCAATAATTACCAATAGAAACAGGAGAACACATATAGAAATGAAAGGCCTAGGTTACATGACATGCCCTATAACACAAACTAGAAAGATGGGAAGCCTATAATAGAAAGGCCTAAAAAAAAAGAGACTTATGATCCATTAAGGAAGAAGGGAACCTATATGGTGAGTAACAATTATTTATGTGAAGTTTGTGATAAGCCACATTCACCAGATTATTGTGTTCTAGCCCAAAGAATGCAAGAAGGAATGTTGATTGGAAATGATGGAGAAGATCACACAATATATCTAACTTTAAATACATTTCACCATGTGGAGGAGAGGTACTCATCTTTAGAGGAAAAAGGTTATGAGTATGATGTTTCAAATCTGAAGTACAATGTCCACATGGTTGAACAACAGATCCTTTATGATTCTGAGGATGATTATGTAGAACCACGTTCTGACGAGGTGCCTACTCAATGCAGTACGAGGAAGCTCAATGAGGAGGAGATAGAAAGATTAGCTATTGTTGCAGTTGAAGAAGCAAAGAGCAAGTACTGGCTGAGAAACGTGACAGTAAATGAGAAGGAAGGTGTCCCCAAGGGAATCTTTGTGAAGGATCAAAAGGTGACACAAGGAGCTTCGAAGAAAACATAAAACAAACAAAATGATAAAAGTGAACAAAAGCCTATCCAAAAGGAGCAAGTAAAGGAATTACATAAAGAAATACAAAATATTGATCAGCCAAGTAAAAAAGAAAAAGAAGAGAACAAAGGAGAAACATTAGAACAAAAGAAAATGATTAAGGCTGAGGGTTCTTCTTTTGACTTCACACAGGCTTTATCTCAAGTAAAGATGTTTGTTCCACTACTTTAGATGATGAAAATTAAGGAATACAGAGATAGTGTAGTTCAATTGATAACACATAGTAATTCTGAAAGTAAGATGGCTGCTAAAAATAAGCAAGAGAAAGTAAATATCCTAGAAGTGTGCCTTAGTAATGCGGTGTTAAATCCTCCACAAGTTGATCCATTTTTCACTACATTACTAATAAATAACAAATTGTTGAGGAACTGCATGATAGACTTTGGCATCTCCATGAATATTATTCCAGTAGGAGTGATGAAACAACTAGGCATGAGGGTGGATACATATGAAGGTAAATGCTATGTGATGGATAACCGACCTATTCTTGTGGTGGATATAATGAAAGATGTTGAACTCAAGCTATCTGCTTATCCTCAAGTGGCATATAATATTGATATAATAGTAATTGACACCCCTCCTCAATTTTGAATGCTTCTATCAAGACAGTGGACGACAATGGTTGGTGGAAATGTCTAGTTTGATTTATCTTATGCAACAATTCTAGTAAATGGTCAAGAAGTGAAGTTGTACAGAGAGCCAAGGATGAATCAGGTTGTTGATAGCGTACCACAAGATCAGATCAATTGTTTTTGTAATGTTGATCTTGGAAGTTTCAAAATAGAATCAGCCCAGCTAGAGTTAGTCAATACCAACCCAGTTGAAAAGCATGTGGCACAAAATTGCAATAAAGTTTGGAAAATGTATTTTGATGGAGCATACAGCCAAGAAGGTAATGGAGTTGGGATTGTGTTTGTTTCACTTGAAGGTATTACATTTAAGTACTCATTCCTGTTAACATTTGAATGTACAAACAATGTGGCAGAATATGAAGCTTTAATAACAGGTTTGAATATAGCTTTGAAACATAAAATCAAGTTGCTGACTATTCTAGGGGATTCTGAGTTGGTTGTTTCACAAGTTAGATCCAAATATTCAGCAAAAGATAAAAGATTGAAACAATACAGGAATGATGTATGGGATACAATTGAGTTGTTTAATGCATTTTCAATTGAGTGGATTGAGAGGTCAAAAAACATAATGGCAGATTTTTTAGCAAATATGGCACTAAAAAGAGATGGCATTACATTAGCTGGATTATCACAAATTGAGTTCAAGATAAGGCCTGCAGTCCCTGATAACATATATAGTTGGCAGGTCTTTAATGATGATACTGACCTTTTGAAATTTCTCCACTGTATAGACCAATATGAAGCCCAAGAAATTGATTTTAATGCCTTTGTTGAGGAAGTGGATGGGAAGCAAACGGTATTTGGAAAGGATATCTTACAGCACAAAACAAATAAGCTTCCTAAGGGCTTAGTGGCATTGGAGAGGGTGTATGATGGAAATGATTGATCCCTCATAAAGCAAGCACTAGTAAATAGGGGGGATATTGAAGAGATTAACTTGGGGACTGAGATGACACCAAGAAAGGTGTACATAGGGAGGAAGATAAGCCCTACAATTAGAAGAATACTGATAGAGTTTCTAAGAAAATATAAACATGTCTTTGCTTGGTCTTATGAAGATCTAAAATCATATAGGGAAGATTTGTTTCAACATGAAATACCATTGAAGCCAGATGCTAAGCCATTCAGACAAAATAAAAGACCCATAAATCCAACATTGGAGCCTAAGATGCAGGAAGAATTGGCAAAGCTCAGAGATGGGGGAATCATTAAACCAATCAGACATTCAAAGTGGGTCTCAAACTTGGTCCGTGTGAGAAAGAAAAATGGAGATATCAGGCTATGTGTAGATTTCAGAAATCTAAACATAGCATCCCTCAAAGATAATTATCCGCTACCCAATATGGAGGCTATATTGCACAAGGTAACAGGGTGCGAACTGTTGTCTATGATGGATGGGTTCTCAGGCTATAACCAGGTCAAGGTCAAAGAATCTGAGCAATATAAGATGACCTTTACAACTCCTTGGGGGATGCATGTATACATGAGAATGCCATTTGGTCCTACAAACACATGAGAAACTCTCCAAAGAGCTATGGATGTAGCATTTGCAGATTTGATCAATGCAATCATGGTGGAGTATCAGGATGACCTGACTGCTTACTCAAAGAAGGCTGAAGATCATGTTCATCATCTGGAAAAAGGTATTTCTAAAAGGCCTTGAATATGGTATTAGCTTGAACCCTAAGAAATGTCATTTTACAGTCACAGAGGGTAAGCTCTTGGGACATATTGTTTCAAAAGAAGGGATTAAGATAGATCTTGAGAGGGTTGAGGCCATTGATAAAGTTCTTGTCCCTAAAAATGTAAAGGCTATACAGTCATTCTTTGGAAAGATTAATTTTGTTAGGAGATTTGTTTCTAACTTTGCTAAGATCATTAAACCCATATCAAAGATTTTGAAGAAAGGGAAAAAGGTAGAGTGGACTGCAAAGGCCTTGGAAGCTTTTGTATCCATCAAACGGGCCATCAAGGAAGCTCATGTCCTTAAGTCTCCAGATTTTGTAAAGCCTTTCTAGATATTTTCATTTTCCTCAATGCACACTATTGTTGTTGTTATGTTACAAAAAAATGAGAATGGTCATGAATAACCTGTGTCCTTCAATAAGTCATTACAGGGGTCTGAATTAAAGTATGATATAATGGAAAAATAGGCATTTGCATTAGTAAAAGCTGCAAAAGCTTTCAGGCCATATCTTGTTGGAGCAAAGGTGGTTGCTTACGTCCCTCATGCAGTTGTCAAAGATATTATGGCACAATCTGAAGTAACAGGAAAAAGATGCAAATGGATTAACAAAATCCAAGAGTTTAACATGGAGATACAAATTACTAAACTAGTAAGAGGTCAAGGCTTGGCTAAATTAATGGTAGAAACAAACATTGAAGAAAATCAAATTTGCAATATAGAAGAAACTATAGTTTCAAGCATTGAACATACTCTGTGGTATACAAATATTATGTATTATCTTAAATACATGAAGTGTCCAGAGGGATTGAGTGACAACCAGAAAAGAACTTTGAAGTTGCAGGCATCTAAGTATGTCTTCATGGATGGAGATCTGTTTTGGAAGAATATGGATGGTATACTATTGTTATTTCTAGATGAGTCTCAGGCTAGGAATGTATTAAGTGAAATGCATGAAGGGGTTTGTGGAGGACATTACTCAGCAAAGACAACTGTGCATAAAATTCTCAGGGTAGGGTATTACTGGCCAAAGATTTTTAATGACTCTTCTACATTTGTAAGAAAATGTGAGCCCTGCTAGAAATTATCTAGAAAACTGAAGTATCAGGTAGCTTTTCCACTTCTACCCTTGCAGGCAGATGCCCCTTTTCATCAATGGGGAATTGATTTCATTGGAGAGGTACAAGAAAATTCAAGTGGTGGACATAGGTGGATACTAGTGGCCACTGATTATTTTACCAAATGGGTTGAAGCAATCCCAACCAAATAGGCTACAAGTAGAGTTGTGACAAATTTTCTAATGGACAACATCATTACCAGATTTGGTACACCACTGAGGTTGATCATTGACAATGGGATGTGTTTTAGATCAGATGAATTCAATTTTTTTTGTAGTACATATGGTATTACTATTTCTTATGCAGCTCCTTATCATCCACAAGCTAATAGTCAAGCATAATCTAGCAATAAGAGTCTTCTAAACATTATAAGAAGGATGCTAGGTCAGAACAAGAAAGCTTGGGATTCGAAATTAAAATTGGTTGTTTAGGCTGACAGAATCACTGTTAAAAAGGCAATTGGAAAATATCCATTCGAATTGGTGTATGGAACACAGGCCAGGATGCCTTTGTAGAATTTGTTACCAGTCTACAAGTTTTTCCTTCAGGAAGATTTGGATATTCTAGAACCTATGGAGGAGAGAATGGAGCAACTAGCTGAACTTGAGTATCTATTTGAGAAAAAGGAAAAGGATAGAAAATTTGGAGAAAGTGATTTGGTATTGATGTGGAACGCTACGTGTCAGGAAAGGGCAAGCATGGAAATTTTGAAGCTTTGTGGCTGGGACCTTTTGTGGTTATTGGAAAGAAGGGTGAAGACTCATATTATCTACAAAATATGGCTGGTGAAGAGCAGGAGTTTCCCATGCATGGGAAATTTCTGAAACATTTTTTCTCTTGAGTAACATAGAGGATTAAGGGTTTTCAGTGCATGGACAACTCTTGATGATCCTCTTTAAAATTATTTTCCATGCACAATAGTTTAGGAAATAAAAAGAATAGGACTTTCCAGTACATGGACAATCCTGATTTTCCTTCTTTCAAAATCAAATTTTCCATGTACAGTAGTATAGGGTCATTCTCATTTCCATTCATTCCATCATGCTCCCATGATCCATCACCTTGATTTTGGTCTGCTCACCTAGAAATTTGGATCCTTGCAATGATCTTACTATCATTCATCCCCAGACAGAGCCACTGTTAGAACTATAAAATTTTGAAATTTTCACAGTCAATTGCATTCATGAGTTTCCAAAATAAGTCCCCATCATAAGCATAAAATTCCTTCTTCATGGCATCTCGCTCATATTTTTTCATATGATCCATTATAATTCATCTAGTCTTTGATATTTCATTGAATTACCCATATTGACATGACAGGGTGAAGGTCTCCCCGACCCATATTTTTCACTAATGTATTCTTGTTGCATATTTTTGGCAGGATACATCTTTTGTTTCGGTGATAGAAAGGTCATATCAGCAAGAGAATTGTTATTGGTGTGAATCATAGTGAACTCATGTATGTCTCACCGAATACTACATGGAGTGATGTGTCAGCTAAACAAAAGATTGTCAAAGTAAGGTCTTGCCGAAGGTATTGGGTCTTGCCGATAAGGCACAAGGGGGTTTCATCAAAAAGCAATCAGGAAGAAGCTATGTAGTCTTGCTGACTCAAATGTCACATTGATAGAGCATTGCATCGGTGAGAGAAAGGGTCTTCGGCATGAGTTTTACCGAAAATTGAAAGTTACATCGACATAATTCTTCGGGGAGAGTCTCACCGAATAAATTAATCTGGAGGAATGCATTTGACAAGACATTTGGCATTGGTATGAGTCTTTTCGAAGATTCATAAGTCTTGCCGATGAAATTTATTTCATTGGTAAGATTAATTTTTTCGGTGAGAAAGTAATATTGTCACGGTGATAAGAAGTGAACTTAAGAAGATTCTTCGGTGAGACATAAGATATCTATGGGATGTCTCCCTGACAATAGAATGTTATAGTGACCCACATGAGACAAAAGAATACATTTCGGTAAGAAAAAAATATTTTCTGTGAGATGTCTCCTCGACTCTAAAGGTCACAGCGAAACACAAAGAACCAAAGAATGATTTTCGGTGAGACATTGGCCTTCGGTGTGACTACAAGATGTTTCTGCAAAAGATCTAATGAACGTTGCAAAAAATATTTCACCCTAGATTTGAAAATCTCTCACCAACAAGACACTTGATGTGACAGTGCCAGTTTCAAATAAGTATTCATTCATGGTTCAGCTGACACATTAATGGCATGACAGATATAACAGGGAAAATCTAATCAAATGCATAAGTGTCGAATTGATAGTAGAGGAGCCAGTAAAGCAAATGGAGAACCAAGTCAACTTTCAATCTGAAGAATTCAAACAAGATACTGTAAGTAACTACATCATATCTTTTCAAATTTTAGCTTATGTAACTCTGAAGAAATGGATTCCCCTAGTTCTAGAAAAATTAAAAGTAGAAAATAGGGTGAAAGTAGTTAATCGAAGGGGAAGAAATATAAAATTGATACAGAACATGAGGGCACCGAATGGAGATTAAACTAGGACCTCATTGATCAGTTGCCTGGTTCAGGGCCTAAAGCTAGAAGGTCCACACAACTTAGGGTAGAGGTTGATAAACTAGATGAAAAATGCAAATTCATAGGAGACGTCTGGACTACCATAAGGGGGTATGAATTGTTTAATTTTCATTATCATTGGAGAAGTCATTTTGAACCAGTATACAATCCATGGAAGCTAAATTTGGGAAAATTGGTGTGCCCTAACCTGTCTGTGAATGTTGAACTGGTAAAATTGTTAGCTAACCACTATGACCCAAAGCATAAAGCTATATGTGACCCTTCTGGAAAGCCACAAATATATCTGTCAAAAGAGGCAATTGGGAATTTTTTCAATTTAGAAGGGTTCTGCAAGAGAGAAGATCAAAAGTCAAGTCTGCTTGATTCGTATAGGTACACCCACCTAGGTCTAGCAGCACCTAAAGAGTAGAAGGTCTAAATCTTTTGACCTTGTCTGTTACCCTAAAACGTTGTGAAATCTTGGCAACCTTTCGTGGTTCAAACCTAAATTTTTGAGAGCTAACAATTCACAACAACTAAAACAATCAAAACAAAGGGAAACCATGATAGACCAGACAATTCCTGAATAGATGCACATATACTACCCTGGGTGAACCAATTGAAGACGTCCTTAAAAAGCTCCTTCAAAATGGTCTCATCACACTAGAAAACCCTAAGCCATATGACCTAGGATAGTTTAAACCATCATGGTGGGATGACAATGCTTTTTGTGATTACCACTACGCTAAAGGGCATAAGACCTCTTTTTGACAACTAAGAAATCTGGTACAAGACCTCATTGAAAATCACACAATTGAATTGGATGGGAAACAATTTGTGTCAAATGTAGACCATACTATTCATAAAAAACCCACTACAAGGCCATGGTTCGAATAATCCCTCTACATCAGGCCCCAATACTAATAATAATCATGCCAATTATATGTGCACCACTTTTGACTATTTTGGTGGTTCCATTATAAATCATGTTTGAGCTGCTGACGAATATGTTAATACTATTACTGTCAATAAAGCCCTTGAATGTAATGTCACTACCTGTGGTGGTAAAGTCACCATAGTTGGTCCTGCTCCCCCTAGGAAGCCAAAAATCATGATACTTGGTTCATCCGCTAAGTAATCACAATCCAGTCCATCCACCAAACCGTCACAACCTAAGGGACAATTCAACCTCATTGACCAACTAGGAAAAAAACCTACTCAGATTTCTATACTTGAGCTGCTATGCATTTCTCCCATGCATAAGGCCACACTTGACAAAACTTTATAAGAGTCCTCTATCCCTCATGACATTGATTTCAACCAGTTTGAAGCCATGGTGGGATACCTTCCTACACCCCATCATGTAACATTTTCAAACCAAGATCATTCGTCATCAAATTCCAATCATAACAATGCCTTACACATTGAATTCTTTATCCATAAGCATAAGGTTAGACGAGTTTGAGTAGATGGTGGAGCAGGATTGAACATATGCTCCCTAAAAGTGGTAAAGGCTCTAGGCTTCTCCGATGCTTGCATAGATGCTACAAAGAGAATTGTTATAAAGGCGTATGATGATGAAGAACATTCCTCTTGAGGTGTTATCACTCTTCCTATCTGAGTTGGGCCATTCATTGTAAACATAACTTTCCAAGTCTTGGATCTTGAGTTACCATATAACATTTGTTTGGTTAACCATGGATTCATGCATTAAAAGTTGTTCCTTTCACCTACCACCAATGCTTAAATTTCTCCTTTGATGGCATCGAGATCACCAAATATGGAGACCCTGATCCCTTTCATTATTGCACCAATCTAAGGGGTATTTCAAAACATCAAGTGCCTATAGAGAAGATCCAAGCTCCTCTTCTTCCAAATATATTGACCCATCCACACTTGCTAAACCATCCACGTCTACTCCTTCCATGTCTTTTGTCACACCACCTCCCTTAGTCTCGAAGACTAATCCTAATATCAAGATCCAAGACCAAGGATGTGGAGAGTATAAATTGAACATGGCCTACTGCATCACAAAAATACCCAAGTCTCCTAAGGTGTATGGTTGACCTTGTTTCAGAATGAAACCTAAAGAGATTTTGAAAGTTCATCCATCCCACATTTTTATAAAATGGGGTGAAATGAGCAAAGAAGACATTGAAGAACTTTCAAACTAGATTTATAAAGACCCAGAAGATCCATCCCCATTACTAGTCCAAATATATGGAAAAGGCTATGATATAATGAAGGAAAAGGATACAATGGAACTAGTGGCCTTGGAAAAAATAAAACTAGAATGTGAGAATTGGTAATGCCTTCTTGAAGACCAAAACTTCTTCGACTAGGGTTTGGGCTACTCGAAAATGACGATCGACGTACCAATGTACTTTTGGGTGAGAGTGTGAATGCTTCAAAAAGTGTCGAGACTAATGAGGAATCCCTTACTTAAACTGACTTCCATGAGTGGGAATTTGGCTCCCAACGATCCTTAAGTGACTATTACCTTGATGAATTGTTCCTTGAACCTGGAGAACCTATGTTTGAAGAAAGATTCTGGTAAATGTTTAAGATTGATCTTGCACAAAATAATGGCAACCCCAAAATCCCAAGAAAAAGAGTAGATTGGGGTAGACTCTTTTTTCCATAGAATAATGACAATCTTGACATATTTCTAGCCATCTGAACCTAATGACCACCATTCAGACCCATCTGAATCATCACAAGTCTCTATTCCATTTGTCCCTTATTTTGAAAATGAGTATGAATCAAGTGAAGCAAAATACTGGATAGAATCTAACTGGGAGTTGGATGATGACAATTTCATTTTCAATAATTTTTAATCCGTCTGCATGCTTTTTGCATCCTCCCCACCATTCACCAATATTGATGATGGTATTTCCTTGGTCTACCCACAACTAATTGATTGGGATCAACAAGGCTCGCTAGTTATGGACTTATTTTAGAATGATGAGGCCATTGCATAATTCATGGGACCACATGAGGGCATACCAAGTGGAGACCACAAGGTTGGATTTGTAATTGACCTATATTGTGTAACCTACTTCAGGGAAACTATACCATCCTCTAGTCACAAAATGAAAAATAAAAATAAAACAAAAAATGACACATCTTTAGGTGAAAACTAAAAGGCACCTTCTGACAATAAAAAAGTAAAAATAAAGGATGTATCTACGGGTAGAAACCTCTTCAAGGTTCCCAAGGATGGAGGGCTGAAATTTCTCTTTGTGACTCAAGAAAAATTGGCAATGCTCATAGAAGACGCCATGGAATTCAACATATCTACATCAGAAGATCCCAAAATTGTCCTCTTTGCAACATCCTTGACAAAGGAAGAGAAACCTGAATTTCAGAAATTCTTTTCAGAACGTAAGATTAAATTTGCATGGTCCTGTGTCAATATGCCTGGCTTGGATCTAGAACTATTCTTACATCACTTTCCCTTACTTCCATACACCAAGCCAGTGAAATAGAAGCTATGTAAAATGCATCCTCAAATTGCATTGTTAGTCAAGGCAAAACTCAAGAAATTTCTAGATGTGGGATTCATATGGTTAATAGACTATGTTGAATGGATATCTAATCTTGTACCTATCACTAAGACAAATGGTTTGATTCACATCTACATAGATTTTTGGGACTTGAAAAAAGCATGTCCTAAGGATGACTTTCCATTACCAAACATAGACATCATAGTTGACCTTATAGCAGGATACGAGATGTTGTCCCTCATGGATGGTTTCTTGGGTTATAATCAAATTCGTATTGCCCTAAAGATCAACACAAGGCAACATTCACATGTCCTTGGGGTACATACTGTTGGAACATCATGCCTTTTGGTCCCAAGAATTCAAGCATCACTTATCAGAGAGTTATGACAACAATATTCCATGACATGATGCAAAAGTTAATGGAAGATTATGTGGATGAAATTTTGGAAATGTGTTTGACACACAAGGACCACTTGAATGTGCTAGACAAAATTTTCAAGAGACTAGAAGAATACAAGGTCTGCTTGAATCCTAAGAAGTGCGTCTTTAGTGTGACATCAGGAAATTTTTTGGGATACATAGTTTCTCGCAGAGGCATTGAAGTTGATCCTGGCAAAGTAAAAGCAATACTAGACATGCCTCCCCCAAAAGGGATAAGTGAAATTAGAACATTGCAAGGTAGATTGTAGTCTATCTGTCACTTCATTACACAACTACCAAACAAGTTTCAACCATTTCAATATCTCCTGCACAAGGGCATCCCCTTTGTGTGGACAAATAAATGTCAAGAGGCCTTCCAACAAATAAAGGACTATCTATAGTCACCACCTATATTAATGCCACCATTCGAAGGAAAACCTTTGATTCTATACATTTCGGCAACAACTTCAACACTAGGGGAATTACTAGTGCAAAAGGATCATGATGAGAAGGAAAGGGAAATATAATACATTAGTTGGACATTGGTTAGATATGAGCTAAATTACACATCCATTAAATGTACTTGTTTAATGGTGGTCTTTGCAGCTTAGAAATTAAGACATTACATGCTAAATCACAAGACACAATTGGTAGCAAAGATTGATCCCTTGAAGTATCTCCTAAGTGGTGCATCATTGATAGGTCATTGGTGAAATGGGTCATGATCTTGAGTGAGTATGACATATAGTATGTGGAACAAAAAGCTATAAAAGGAAAAGTGATAGTAGATCAACTGAAATATGCCCCTACACAAGGCGATCATCCATTGGTAGCAAAATTTCCTAATGAGTCCATATTTCATATAGAACCTAAGTCACCATGGAAACTTTACTTTGACAGGTCTCACATGAGTCATGGCTTGGGAGCAGGAATATTGTTTATCACACTACAAGGAGATTCCAATCCAAAGTCATTCTGCATTGCCTTTCCATGTACAAATAATATTGCAAAATATGAGGTGCTTGTCATAGGACTCAAAATGACCACAAAATGGAAAATCAAGAATCTACATGTCCTCAAAGGTTCTCAGTTGGTCATAAACTAGGTCAACAATGAATATGACACTAAGGATGACAAGTTAATGTCTTACAAAATAATGGTTGATAGTTTTCAGTCATACTTCAACATGCTTTCTTTTGAATATATTCCTAGGGAACAAAACAAGGTGGTAGATGCAATGGCCACAATCGGATCTCTCCTAGACATTCCAAGCAACATGCCTTACTTTGAGTTCTTGGTGGAAAAAATTTTGGTCCCTACGTATGACATTCCATAATTAGAAATGGTTTTTGAGCTTGTTGGTATCAACTCTCCATGGTATCAAGATATTTATGACTATCTCTAGTCCCAAACCCTTCCCCCAAACCTATCCAACAACCAATGAAAGTATTTTATTCGTAAGGCCTCTTGATACACCATCATTAGTGATACCCTATACTGGCATAGTTTTGACAACACCCTTCTTCAATGTCTCAACACTGACAAAACATGAATAGCCTTACACGAGGTATATAAGGGTATATGCGGATCTCATTTGAGTGGTCCTACCTTAGGTAAGAAGATAATGAGACTTGGGCATTACTAGACAACAATGGAAAAGGATGCACTTGAATCTGTTAGAACATGTCACCAATGTCAGATACATAGTGATTTGATTCATGCATGAGCACAGGAACTTCGACAGATTACTTCTCCTTGGCCCTTCACACAATGGGGACTCAACCTCGTGGGGAAAATCCATCCTACCTCGTCTAATGGCCAAAAATTCATTATCACCACCACTGAGTAATTCACTAAGTGGATCAAAGTCATCCCCCTCACATACATAACTGACAAGCAAATTTCCAAATTCATCCTCAATTATATCATCTACCGATATGGTATTCTGCAATCCATCATCACATACAATTCTTGTATGTTCAAAAACTAGGATGTATGTGAATTATGTGAACGCTTTCACATCCAAAATCATTTTTACACCCCATACTACCCACAAGGAAATGGTCAAGCCAAGGTGTCCAATAAGATAATCATCAAAATTCTTAAATAGTCAATGGCGTTGACCATGACTAGCAGATACAACTCAACCTTGCTTTGTGGGCTTACTGCACTAGCATTTGTATGCCTACAGGAGTCACCCCATTTTCCTTGGTCTTTGGAGCTGAAGCCATTTTTCCCATCGAGGTTGAAATTCCATCTTTACGAGTCTCCTTGAAGGGTCTGATCAATGATGAAGAGTATAGACAGTCACAACTTCATGAGCTAGAAATGTTAGACGAAAGAAGACATAATTCCCTAAATCACTTACATGCATATCATAATTATCTTTTTCATATTTCCAGCAAGAGAGTCATGGTTAGAAAAATTAATATTGGTGACCTAGTCCTAATGCAAAATCCTAAGAATCAGTTTGATAGAGAAAAACTTGGCAAGTTTGAGCCCAATTAGCTAGGTCCTTATATCATCACATTCTCTTTTGGCTCTAGAGCATATTAGCTAGTTACTCCAGATGGTGAACAACTGATAGATCCTATCAATAGTCTACATCTTTGAAAGTTATATGCATATAATTAGAGAATTCGGTCGAAAACCATCAAAAATACAAAAAAAATCATCACCTTAATGAAAACCTAGAAAACAAGGATCTTGGTGGCATCAAAAAAATGAAAAAATGACAAAAATAGTAAAGAGAAATAATCCATCCAATAATGAAAACCTGGTAAATAGGCACTTTAGATAAGTACCATTGTGAAAACCTAGCAAACAAGTGTCATGTGTATCTACTGTCACTCTATCTACCTTAGTCCATAATAAAAACCCCCTTTTCTGACACCATTATGACACTTGTCACAAAAACCTCACCATCATTTCCATAGTTGATAACACTTGACATCAAGACCTACATACCATCTATCTGTTACCCCAAGCACGTTCTTTTCACATCCCTCAAAATTGCCTAGTCTTGGATCTGACTGTAGTGGGTATCACACATGCTCTTGCCAATCGAAAAATGTCTTGAAAAAGACCTAAAAATTGAAAAAAATCTAGAAAAAAAAAGACCTAAAAATCATAAAATGTCCTAAAAAAACATAAAGACCTAAAAATCAAAATATCCTGAAGAAATACAAAAAAAAATAAAATGACAAAACACAAAAATAGAGTCATATTTTGTCAAGCCTATCATGTTAGTCAATCTTTTTTTGAACTACGTTGTCTCTACACATTTTCTACGTAGGCAAGGCTCATCTTTGGACCCCTGAGACATTAGGTCAATCCTTTTAGGTTTGTCAAAATAAAATCATGATTCAATCTTTGGTCATCAAAACAAAGTCATTGGTCATGTTGAACTACGAGGTCTCTGAGTGTATGATGTAGGCAAGGCCATCACTTGATGAGCCCCTAAGGCCACACTAGGTTAATCCATTAGGGTTCATGACATTGCACTGGAACACACATTAATTGTCTCTAAGTCAAACCAATTGTTTCTAAAATAAGAAAAATCTTAACAAAAAACTATGACAATCATTTAATCAACATGTTAATCACATCAGCATGTCAACATGGGCATGTAGTCAACTTCAGTCAAACTCAGTCAAAACTAGTCAAACTGTTAATTCTCAATTATTCCTTAGATGTGTCCTTTTGAAGAATGACCCTCATCATTTATTTATACCTTAGGATATGTCCTTCCTAGGAATCATCACCATCATCTGGCATTTTGGAAGATCCTCACGACATTTGAGGACCAATCCTCTCGACATCGACATCATTCAGGATGTGTCCTTCCTGAATTTTTTAACTTTGGCATATCATCACCTAGACATCAACAAACCGGACATCTCGATATTAACAAACTTTGCACTTTGACATCTAAAACACCTAACATTCAGACACACTTGGAAAACATTATCTCGGCATTTTGTCATTTGAGTCTTCATAATGCTACTAGTTTCTCTATGATATCCTAATAACAAGATTTAGAGAAGCAACGATGTATCATGATGATTGGCTTGTTCTGTCTTTTTCAAACAATTGTGTTGCTACTTCCTCGAGGATGTCTTGGTAATAGGATTTAGAGGAGAAATGATGTTTCATGACTTGTCTTTATTGTCTGTTCTATTTTATTTATGCTTGTGGTTGATTATGACAAAAATATTGGGGCAGTAATGCTTTTGGCATGAGTCGTGATCATCCTTGTCTATGATTGCTTGTCTCATGTGATGGTACAACCTTGCACACCATCGATCTATGTCATATCATTGTGTTTATTAGCCATTACAATAATCTACCCAATGATGATTAAGAGAAAAAATGATTAGTCTTGTAGTAACATGTTGAAGGATTCATTCTTCGCACTAACATTAATCTCCTTATGTCTTGTTGCTTCTCCTCATTCATCTCTTTCTGATATCCTGTGACATAGAAAAATATAACTGCATACATGATCAGATAGGCATTACATTAGGTTATTATACGTTCACATATTTCCATTTACATCATTAACATTTATATATCAGTTGCATTCATCAATTGACATTCACATAACATGTAAATGCATACATCATCCATATCATTAAACCAAATACATCACATCATAATATTGCATTATCCATACATATATAGTCATACATAAAATGCATCCATAATCATAAACATGGCATCCATTAGAATCAATACATTACACATCCATATAGAACATCATAATCATTATATAATCATCATCATAGCATAATACCATCATGACACATGAGGCATCATATAACCATCATGAACTACATGTATCATTATAATCATCATCATAAAAGCATATCTCATAAAAGCATAATCGACACATAATGCACCATCACATAACATATAGCATATAGGCTGCATCAAAACTACATCATATATAATCTCAAAAAACCATGTCACAGGATAGAGTCATGAGATATACAAAAAATAGAGTTGGGCTTGATGATCAAAATATAAAGTGTCATAACATAATGTTTGAAACATAAAAATAAGAGAACAATGAAAAATGTCCTAAGATGTTCTCTCCCCATCCCCTCGTGGAGAAGAGTGTGGTGATTGATGACCTGTGATCAAAACTAACATAACCTATGAAGACATGGTAGTGTGTTTTTATGAGAATGATGGAACTGATACTGATAGGATCATCAATATGGTAACATGGGTCTATGAGGTCATGATAGACTATGTCTATGATGCCGAGGGATCCATGACTAGAGGTTGACTATGCTCTAAACTAGATGACCCATGGCTGTGACTAGACCTATGCCCTGAGGAATGCCTATGAGAGTGGTGAGACCAGTGGCCTGATGAATTCCCTAAGGAAGTAGAGCCACCCACACTACTTTGGCTATGGATATTTTGCATGTGAATGCTACTCCCCGACCCTATGCTTGTCCTGCTAGATGACCTAGATAATCCAGGATCTCTTTGGTCAGCTAGCACTACTATCTCATATAACATCCTCTATTGGCCCCTACTCGCACTAACTCTGGCCAACTCTATGGCAACATCTGCAACTAGTCCTATACACAACTAAGCAAACTGACTGCATCAACTCTCATTTTCTCACTGTTGAATCTCTGCCTGATCACTCTAAATGCGCATAACCTTAAGCTCTTCCCATAGGGATCTAATCTCATCAATGGCCTCATCCAGTCTCCTCTACATGTCAACAAGTTTTTGGTCCACCGTGGCATCTCACAACAATGGAGGAACCCTAGATATATTTGGCTCTCCATCTATCATCCTCTCCTAGAGCTGCCTCTCTACCTCATCCATCTCATCCCCAATATCCAGATCATCATCATCATCACCATCACCAACTCCCTCCTCTCCTCCTTTGACATCCAAGGCCTCCTCTTCTATGCATACCTCTAGTACCTCATCTTGCCTGATCTTCACCTTTGATTGTCTCTCCTCCTCCTGTCTGACCTCCACCTCTAACCTCCCCTCCTCCTATCTCTCTCCCTCAAGCCTGACCTCTAGATCTTGTCTCTCCTCCTCCTTCCTTACCCCCTCCCATCTGACCTCCTCCTTCCTAGGCCCTTGATCTCTCTCTGCCTCCTCTAGCACCTCAGGAATGACATCTAGGGAAACCCTTTTGACTCACTGTCTAACCCTCCTAGCCTAGCTCTCTCCATCCCTACCTCTCCTCCTCCTCCCGCCACCTCTACCATCTCCCCCATCTCCTCCATCATCTCTACCTCCTCTCCCCCCACCCTCTCAACCTCTATCTCTCCCTCTACCTCCTCTACCTCTCCAGCCTCCTTGTTGTACCTGTGGGATAACTAATTTGTGATTAATAGGTGTCGGTCCATTAGGATCTATCAAGGGAATCATCCTATGATCTGTCACCATAAATAAAAAGCTCCAGTCATCCTTGGATCTATAGGACCTCCACTCCAACCACACAGTTGTGCCACCAACCCATCTATTTGTTGCTCATAAAATGGTACTGATATGGTGAGACCCCATGCAGGCTCTCACAATGACCTAGCATACTCTACAGTCCCCATGGCCACACCTTGCTACTCCCCGAATTGACATAGTACCCATTGGGGTAGGTACATTTCAATAATGAGCTATGACCATACTGTGTGGCCAATCAAATACCAAAACTATCTACAAAATGGAAAATGATCACCCTCATCAACCCACAACACGCAATACTTGTATTCCCTTTAGACAAATGAAGTCATGGTGTCTATCTGATGTCGTTAGAATCCAATATCCCTGACTCTCATCTGCTGAAGAGCTCCTACATAGAAGAACATATATGGCATACCATCCACTAACTATGATCTTTGAATAGGTGGGAAAAATACGAGAATGTGCTCCCAAGCCCAGATCATCAGTAATGTCATGCCACAATTAATGTTATGCACACCTCTATATGCTACCTCATGCTCCCTCATGTAATTAATGATAAAGCATGCCAAGTAAACAAGGTCCCCAAGAAAAAACTACCCTATCCCACCACATCCGTACTAACACATCACCCCATCCAATCAGGAATCCTTGTCCCCAGTGATCTAGAATCAGGACCTCGACAATCAACGTACATAACATGGCATCCCACTATGGATAGTGCTCAGCTAGTTACTCCCATTGAATCTCATATCCCTCAACACCAAGGCTTGTGCCATCATCTGCCTTGTATAACTTGATCATGGCATGCACTCCCCACTATGGATCATACACCACTCATGTGCCTCTGATTGGAATGCACAAAATCTAATACACATCCTCCAAAGTAATAGTGGCCTCCCTCGTTGGCAAATGGAAAGAATAGGTCTCTGAGTGCCACCTATTATCCCATGCTATCAGTAGCCCCCTATTAGCCCAGATAATGGGCATATAGGTGATGTAATACAATCCTAACCACATCAGTCACATCTACTCCCAGTCCATTAGTTGGTCCCGAAATGTGTAAGTTGATGCCCTAAACTCGCATGTATAGATCGGTGGTAGTTGTTTCTGCACATGTAGAAATGAGAGTTAACACATTCTTAAAAATCATTATTACCATCTATCCAACTAAGCATAAGTAGAAAGTAAAGCCTAAAGTTAAGTCAACTCTAGTCAGCCATGGTCAAAGTCAAATGCATCGCGTTGACTTCATTTGTGTCGTGGTTTGGTGTTTACATCATTTCATCTTGAATTTGCATCGTGCTTTGGCACTTGCATCATTTTGACCTGCAAATATGTCATCTTCAATCAAAAAAATCATTGAAAAATAAAATGCATTGCTTAGCATCACACATGTGTCCCAATCTTGTGAATGCGTCACTACACTTATCACTTGCAAGTTGCAAAATGGTGAATGTGTCTCAATATTTGGTAAATGTGTCACACTTAGTTGGAAACCTAACACATCCATCATGATTGTGTCACAATGCATCAAATTCATCGAATGCAATTGTGTATGCGACTAACACACGCATTTGCGTAATGGCACATTCGTTGACTTTCCTAAAAACCCTAAAAAATGCATGAAAACGATAAAATGACAATGTGGATGTGAGGTAATTTACAGTGGATATGCACCCTCTAGCCATCTGAAGGTTTTGAAAATGTATATGTGGTGCTCTATAATGGGAATCACATTTTTTTCCCTAGGTCTCCTAGCTCTGAGCTCTCGAAATTTACAAGTTTGAAAGAGAAAATGAATTGAATTTTACCCATTTTCAACCTATTTATAGGGTCAAAGTGGGATTTTTTTCAAAATTTTATTATTGAAGGGTTATTTTACTAACTTTCACTAGCCTTTTGACTGCTTTAAACATGTCCAAATTTGAAATTGTTTGTTCCATTGCTTTTTTGGTCATCAAATTAGCTTGTCGAGACACTTTCCACATTTTTTGTCACTGGGACAAAATTTGAAAATTTTCCAAAGGGGGCATAGATACTCCATACCTTTGCTAGGGCATGTTTTTGACTGAATTTTCTTTGCATAATGTGACAGGATGCATTATGACAAAGAGGGGAAAAATGTAGACACGTAAAAATGACCTAGGCCTACAAGCTTTATTTTTGTCATATTTCTTCCTAGCATTACTAAAATGTTTAATTATGTCATTTCATCCACCTTCTTCTATTAATTAAATAATTCATAATTATTTAATTAATTCATGTCTTTTATTCCTCTTGATCATTTAAATAAATAAATTCCTAAATTTATTTAGTTATTTTGGTTCATTAATTCTTCCTGATTATTTAAATAAATAAATTTTATTGATTTATTTAAACACGTCATTAATTTATAACACCTTCTCATAATTAAATAAATTCTTTAATTTATTTAATTATTGTCCACCTTGGCATTTTCCTTCTTTTAGTAAATAATTTAAATTAATTATTTACTATCACATGACCCCACCTTTTTGAATTAAATTAATTTTTAATTCAAAATAGTAATTTTCCTCCATAAATCGAGTAATTTCTAATATTTTCTACCTCTCTCTTTCTCTATGCCATTCTTATCTCCTTGTCACATGCATTTTCAAACCTTGATTTGATTTTCTCAAATCAAATCTTCTCCATTGATTTTAAATTTACCCTAATGTTTCCCTAACCCTAATTGTGGGTTGTCACATTGAATCTTGTCCATTGATTCTAGGGAATTTGTTAACTTTTAATTTGGGTCATTCATCCAAAATTACATTTTCTATAAAATGGCAATTTTGGTCTCATTTTGACATCTCATGCAATCTTGTCCTAGGAATATCACACAAGTTCTTGACATTTTGGCATCTTGACATCTTGACATTCATAGGCTCTTTTAGATATACTTTAGGCTTGCTTCATAGTTGCATAGTTGCATTGTGAGGTTGTTTATGATCAAATCCTTCAACATTTGTTGTGGTCTTGACATAGTCATATATTTCTCACACAAACTCTGAGGGAAAACTACATATTGTAGCAAATAGAGAAGGTGTAATGAAGATCAATCATGGAGGTTGAAGACACTAGGTAATATCTTTCTTTGTTTTTATGTTATTTCCTCCTTTGTGCTTCATTATTTACTTTGGGTTTTGTTTATTGATGCACTAATCTGCTAGCCTAGATATTTCCCATAGTTACAAGCTTAGTTTTGCATCAACAAGCTCCGATTTGAACTTGCAATAAAGATCCATAAAGAGGAACCACACAAAAATTGGTATTTCTATAAAAAAAAGGTTATTCTCTAGATCATCATACGATGCAAGAGAAATAATACTCAAATTTTTAAGATTTACCAAGATCTCTCACAAAAAGGCTATCTAATGGTAGCCAACCCACTATGATACCATGTTAAAATTGGCTATTGAGATAGCCTACCAAAATCTAGATGCCAAATAGAAAGCATGAGAGAGAAAATGAATATGTAAGAATAAAATATATTCTTATCAATTATGCAAATATGATTCAATGTTGTGTATAATGTATTGGTGACCCCTTGGTTATATAGTCAAGGTGAGACATAAGATTAAACAATATTATGACAAGTGTCTTAATCATATGACATGAGACAACTTATCACAACTACCTAGGACATAATTGTTACAAGTCAAAAGATAAGATAACAACTACTGACAACTAACACCTTCTAGAAAGATTTATAGGACCTAAGTAAACATAATAGGTAAATAAGTCCCCTACTAATGAATTAACTAGGTACAAGACTTTATTTACACCAACATTCTGCTTTCTATTCAGAATTGGAATTCTAAATTGAGCTTGCATCTTTTAAAAAATATTCAAGTTCAATTTTTTCATTTGATTTTTCATCTTTCTTTAATTGGAATCAAATTTTTGAAATGAAATTGTACTTTTTAAAAAAAGTTCAAGTTCATTTTTTTTCTCTAATTCCATGTGCTTTTGTGTTCAAAATAAAAAAATTTTATTGAACTTGAACTTTTCCTTGAAAGTGTCATGCTCAATTTCTTTTTTTGATTCTATGTTTTGTCCTACACTACCTTTTGGTCTATTTGGAATTGTGATTTTTGATTGGACTTTGTCAACGATGGTCAAGTTCCAAATAGTTTTTTGATTCTAATTTTCTTTGTCCATCTGCCACATTTATTACAAATTTTTCCACAAATGTGAGGCCAATATTTAATTAGATTTCTTGCATGATTGTGGTCATAACTATATTTCGTTTTCACGGAGAGCAGAGTGAAGGAGAAAAACAACTTTTGGGCTTGAGCATTTGTGGATTTGTTGTTTAGATCACCATTCATTTTTCAAGGTAGGTTTTCATCTATTGTTTTTTTTCCTTCTATTTTGTTTGCTTTCTTGCGTATTTCCCTTTTTTTGGCATGTTTCTTTTGGCACACTATTTCCATGTGTCATGTCATTTTGTCTTATGTTTTTTTTTTTGGTTTTTCGTATTTTGGGTTTTATTGTTTTGGCCTTTTAATATTTTGTTTCTCGCATTTTCTCACTTTTATTCCATTTTGTTTGAGTTTCTCTTTTTGTTTGTTTTCATGCCTCATTTTTCATGGGTTCATTTTTTATCACCATGCCCTAGCTAGGGTTTTTGTACAGTTTCTTGGCTGTATCATTAAAATTTAAATTTTGAGCCCTGAGGAATTTTGATTTCAACACTGACCTTTTACAAAGTGGTATGAATCCTAGGTGTAATTCTAGTTCTGAAATATGCATTCAAACATAGTATATTTTGTCTTAGGGACCAATCAAAAATCTAAGTTTCGAATGAATTTTACCACAAAGAGCTCAAGTTCTATATGCTTCTTTGGTTCTAAACTTTGATCATATGACTTTTCATATTGTTGACGATGATTTCACTCCCATCAAACAGGGCGAATAAATTCTTCACAGAAAAGACCACAAAGAGTCTATCCTTCTTGAAAGATATGGAACAAAGACAACCTAAAGGGGAATTTTGCATTAACAGGGAAAACATTGGATTTCGTTCAATCACAAGTCTTTGATAACCAGGTCATGGTTGCACTAGGGTTGCTCTTGGGTACTGATGTGATATTGTTGTTAATATCAAAGGGACTATGGTTATTTCTAGTTTTACCAGGAATTATAAGCACTTCACATAAAAATTTCCACTTCATTCATAGAATAACATCATGAAATCAAAATATTTTACAATAATATTTCATGAAAGATCAAAAATTCTTTGCTATCACTTAAGTAGATTTAGAATTAAGCATTCAACAATTTTATGGAAATCAAAATATTTTCAACAAAATTTCTTCCATTTATATAAAATTTGGAACATTTTCAAAATATAAAACATCTATTCTAAAACAAAGTATAAAAAATATTGAAAATTAAAAGTTTCTCCTGGTTATTCTCCATGGATGCCCCAAAGAATTAATTAACATAGAGCAAACCACTTTATACTTCACTAGATTTCTTCACAGCTACATATAAAATGATGCAAGCTTTTAAAGAGAGGGGTTTCATTTTTGGACACCAAGTAGGTTTTGTATGCACCCTTAAACGATGCATCATACAGTCTTGTTTGGCAGAACTAACAAAACTAGCTACAAAAGATACTAAGATAGGTAGCTATCTAGCAAGCTGTGATATTAATTAATGTCTATGTGCATGCATAGTTTTACATCAGAACAGTTCAAAAAATAAGAAAAATGAACAAAACTTAAAAGTTTATGCTCCTCCGACATCCACAAATTTTGAACTGAAAATAAAAATGAGGGAGGAGAAGACCTTTTATAGGAACAAGGCCCCAAAAGTTCAACTTAAAATTCTATCTAGAGAATCAAAAATAACAAATTAAAATGTGGCACATGGCATCTGCCAACTATCATCAAGAACATTCTAGAATGAATCAAGGCTTTGACTTCATCCACAACAACACTTTTCTTCATACTCCAACATGAACACTTTGCATATGTCAAGGCTATCAACTCCCTTCCAAAACATTAGAATAAGTAACATCTACCAGGACTGGGATCAACCTGAAGGTTCAAAATTGAAACAAAATAAACTTCATCACACTTCTGGTATCCGGTATTCAGTTTTTTCTCTTCTCTCCTATGACTCAAGCTTTGGGATTCTTCCTTCACCTTTCTTCAAATGATACTCTCATAAAGTACTTAATAATTGATGCATCCAGTCTTTTGAAATCCCTTGTATTGCTTTCCAAGTGAGATTGATCCTAATATATTCTTCAATTAATTGGAGTATGATATCATTCTTATGTGCTTTGTCTGCTTCATACTTGACTATAATATTGTTGCACTGTATAATCTCATCATGACCTCCCACATTAGCAATTGAAAATGATCTCTATTTATTCTTTCTATCCATTCCTTGAAGGCTTCAGCTTCATTTCCTTCCTGTCCTAATGCTTGGGGATCAAAACCTTGACATGCTAGTACTTCAATAAATTGTTGATTTTCACCAATCAATTTTTGCACTCTACGTTGACCTTTTCAAATCCTTCAATACAATGTATTAAAATGTCACCCTCCTATTTCAACTGTTACTTCCATTTTTCTTGCAATGGAAGTTCATGTCCTGATATTAAATCGACCTGTATTAACTCTTGGATATTTTATTGCATGAGAATTTCAATGTTTTTCCTTTCTTCGATGACCTGCTCCTAGCGAAATCTGCACTCATTTTCAAGTATTTTCAATTTCTTTGAATGTTGGTATGCTTCCTTGTACTTCCTTATTGTGTCTGTAATAAATTCTTCTCCTTGATTTACCCAATACTCAATCCATTCTTCAAACATATTCATTTTATGACGAACTGTTACAATTGTATCTACTTGTTCTTGTGACATCAACACCGAATGTTGGGGTAGTTCAACTTGTTCTCGACTAGATAAAGTTAATGACTTTATAAATTTTTCCAAGGTAGCAGCCCATTCTTTCAATTCTCTTTTATTTTGTTTGTATTTTTTCACTTTGGCAATAGTAGCATTTAAATTCACTTTCATTTCCTCTAACTCTTTCTTCCAAGATGAGTTCCCAAGGTTAATACTTGTTATCTTATACTCCTTAGGCATTATTTCATGTATGTCCTTATCAGCTATTGGAGTAGCTATCTGAATAGTTCTATTGCCGTCTGTATTTCTCTGTATGACATGTTTCATCTTTGCTTTGCGCCTAGGTTTAGGAGTATCTACTTCATGTATGAAATCATTAAGATTCAAAGGTAGCACTTCTACTTCCATTGGAAAAGCTAATTCCATGAGTAACCAATTAGGTGTATCATCATCTTGCTGTACCTTTGTAACATTTCTTAGTTCCTGTTTACCACTTTTTTCAAGAACTTCTTCTCTTTGACTTGTCATATTGTCTGAAATGGGAATTTATTCAATGATATCTGGCATAGATTCAGGATTGGTAGGGTTGGACACTGTCTCCTCTATTTGAAGACTTATATTTTCCTGTCTATCTATATTTTCAACTTCATCTCTCTAAACATTATCTTCTTTATTTACAGCTACATTAGGATTCTCTTTATTTTCAATTCCATCTCTTGAAAAATGTGTAGCTTCCTCTTCTACAATTTCAATTTCAATTTTAGCATGGCCTTTCTCTAATTATTCAAAGACCTATGAATGTTCATCAACATTTGGCACATTCCCAAGCAAAGGCTAGGAATCAAGAATATCCTCAATAATTCTTTCATCAATAGGATTTTGCTCTGTAATCTCCCCTATTTCCATTTCAAGTATTCTATGGTTTCTCGCCTCTGAGGTGAGCGTTCCTTGAATAAAGTCCTCTTCTTCAACATTTATAGGGTTAGAACCTATATCCTAAATTTCTTCTATCACTAAATGTGCCATGGGTTTGTCTTTAGATTTCTTTTCATTCACTTTTTCCCACCTAACACCTCATGTGTCCACTTGTTCTTTAATTCTAGCTTCTTCTTCAAAAATATCCTCTAAAGCTATAAGAGTCCCTCCCATTGCTTGTTTCATACTATCCATATTAACAGAAGGGGGAGAGGAAAATAATGTTACAACCCTTTGAGATGTAGACCTAGTTTGTGCACCAACATTTCTTGTTGCTCCTATTCCTTCATCAATAATTACTCTTGTTCTTGGTTTTTTTGAAGATGCACCTTTACCTCTCGCTTTTGATTTATCTTTACCTGTCTCTACATCTTTTTGTTTATCATATGGTTTTATGGGAACTTCTTGTCTTTTAGTTTTAGGGGTTCTTTCTTCAATTCTAATACTTGGAGCCTTCTTACTAGTTTTTCTTCTGGTCTTTGTTGGCTCTCCACTTTCAAATGATGTTTCATCTCTTTTCTTCCTCCTTTTATCTTTTGATAAGATAGGATCAATTCCTCTTTCTCTCAAACCTTTGCAAAAATCATCAATCTAGTGTTGAGTATACTGTAAGACTAGTCTGGTGAACTCATCAATTGATGTGATATCTTCATCATCAACACCTAGGCCTGGAATGGGTTCATCATATACCCTGTCAAAATTGTAGAACTTGTTCAACATATGGCCATCATCTTCTTCCAACTGATCTAGAATATAAAAAATATTGAGCATCCGAGCAAATCTTAGAGACATTCTTTCATATTTTCTTCTTCTCACCACGTGCTCGTCTTCATAGTTAAGCCAATAATCTTCTAAATGTGGTACATGAGCACAAAAACCAGCTATATTTTTAGAAATATTTCCTTCAATATCATAATACACTCTTTGGAGTGGGAAATATTCAAAATGGTATGTCCTTGGATCTTCATCACACAAGTCAGTTACTTTAATTGCACTGCACTTATAATTTCCTATTGTAATGGGAAATTTAAAAGAGGCCTTTTTGTGAGCATGGCTATAAAGAGCTTGGGATGGTTTCAACTATCTCACTAATTCAAATAAAAAAATAAAATCTATAGGATACCTAGGCAACATGAATGGGTGTCCATCAAATCCCTCCACTCTAATGTAGGAATAAGTTGGGAACTGTATGTACTAGCCTCCCATTGGCTGAATGGCACTTTGTGCTTCCAAGGATTATCTTTTTTCTTTATCACCTTCCATTGTTCTAACCAATTTCAAGGAGAAAAAATCATTAACTTTCCTATAATCATCTTTATACACATGGATGGTGATTTGGGGTAGATGTGCATATATCAAACTGTTACCAACCTTTGTTCCCAGAGTACTAATTTGACTCAACTCTTGTTTAGTGGTGCTCATAGTACAAGAGTAAATAACATACGATGACATGTAGAAGCATCTAGTTTTGGGAAATGTAGTAATCTATTCATGTAGTATGTCACTTATCAGCTTTCCCCAATGCAAGTCCACATGACCCTCTATCAGGCAAGATATTATCACAAAAATCTAGGGTTTGAATTTTCTTACATCTCTTAAACCAGCTACTCTACTCAACAAAGTTATAATATCTTGAATTTATTGTTTAAACATAGACCTCTGAATTACCTCCATTTTTTGTGTAATTGGTTCTTGGCACTATTTGGTTCTCATAATTTCTTGATTACACTCTTCAGCATTCTGATATATCTTGGTTTTAGCCTTTATGTCAACATTATACATTTGTGTGTAAATGGGGAGACCAAATGTGCATATGATTCCTGTCTATGATAGGTTTGTGTAAATTCTCCCTTCTTTCTCAACAATCCTCTTGGTTGAGTTATAGTGACTTATACATTGCATAACTAATTCAGGAGCCTCCATTGTTGGCAGAAACCCTCCTACAGGAAGTAACCCATTTGCCACAACATTCTTGGTACATTGAGAAGAATTCTCTTCTAATAGACATGAATGGATTTCAATGTCAGAAGACCATCCCATATGAGTTTCTGTAACCACTACGTTGATGGGTATGGGTTGTGAATTGTAATACTTGAATTTATCTTCTGGCCTTGTGTCAGAAGTGCTCATTTTGTATAATGTGTTTTGCATTTTTCAGAATATGTGTCTTGTGTGTGAGTTAGGGTTAAATTTAACCAAAACTTATGGTTTATAAAATTTTCAATTCATTTTTGATTAAATTCAAGAAATTAGAGAATAATCAACATTTCAATTTCTGAATGGAAAATACCATTATCAATATTTTTTCAGCTTGAGAAACACTTAACAAAGTATCAGTTATTCAAAACATACCAAGTTTTGGTTAATAATATTTATATTTTAGAATGCAACTTCAGAACCCTTGGTAGTTGTGTCTTGGTTTCTCAAAATTTACCTCTCCTTGTGCACCAATGTCATTTCTTTACTTCAATGTCCTTAGCAAATTTTCAATATGACATGAAGTGGAGTGGTGGAAAATAAATTGCATGCTTGAGGTGGTGCCAAGTACATAGGTAGTTCGCCACCTTCATTAATTACCTATTATTTCACATTAATTCCTCAAATAAAGGTGTAATCATTATGGATTATGGTCCAAATCATGAACACCTAGATTTATGCACTGACTCACTACTAGAGAAGAAAGACAGTGTGATGGTTATATGTGAAAATTAGATGTCACACTAATTATGTGTAAGGTATATTTCATTAAAGATATGTGATCAATTGATGATCACCAGGATTAAAGCTTTCTGATATTGCTTTTGAAAGAAAAAACACTAGGATTGGGAAATACCCTCTAAGGAAAGAGAAAACTGAAACAAGAGGAAAGACTGAAAACCGAGTCTAAAAATTTTCAAAAAAGACTCTCTGGTTCTTGAATTTTGAGAAAAAGGAAACAATAAAAAAAATATCGGACTCCGGTAGAAAGGAGATTACCAAGATTGACAATTCCGGTCAATGAAATATTGGGTGGAGCTAGAATCGTATGAAGATACAAATTCCCTTGGCATAGATGCATGACTCTAGGACTCCGATTTCTGATAACATATTAAAATTTTTGAGAAGATTGAAACACCGAATCCATGAAGCAAAAGGATACAACAACAAAAAGGCCTAGTGAAAATGAAAGAGAAATAGCAACCAACCAAGTAGCGTAACAATGCCAAAGCGAGTGAAAGAAAAAGAGCAAAGGGAAAAAGGAAAAAAACAAGGGTTCCTTATTTTTCCAAGGGGATAAATGGGGTGTGTTGTGAGACCACACAAACTACTAGCAACAAAAAAAACTAAAAAAACAATAGATAGTCAACTCCAAATCTAACATCAATGTACCGACTTTCTTTAGTCTTCTAATTATAAATCATAGGATCCTTATTGCATATTCAGATTTCACTTTGGTTAGCATGCAAGATTAAGTATTATTGAGCTCACGTGTGTGAAATTTGATTATTTCCACCACAGTAAACTTAGAAATATAAATTGTTTGCATTAATATACATATGCAAGATTAAGTATTATTGAGCTCACGTGTGTGAAATTTGATTATTTCCACCTCATTAAACTTAGAAATAGAAATTGTTTGCATTAATCTACATAATATTACAATTCATTTTAAGGCAACCAGGGATAGAACCTTGATGCAAGTCAAGCATCTATAGCCCCGACAAGGTTATCTCTATAATTCCCCCAAACATAGCTCTACTATTGGTCAGGTGTCTATAGCCCCGATAGAATTATTTGGATGGCCTAATGAGTTAATATCCTTTTATATATATATATATAGTAATGATAGCTCATTTTTCACTTTTGATATTTCAATGATAGCTCTTTTATCAACTTGTAAGCAATGAATCCTGCTATTAGGTTGGGAATTATAGTGGTACCAAAGGCAGTCTTTTGATTTTTCAATTAATGCAAACAACTACTATCCAAAATTTTAGTAGAATGATTTAAATGTATTCATTTGTAGCTCAACATCAACTAAATGATTCATGCTAATCAGAGTATAAATAATTGAATAATTCTCAAACAATTTATAAATAGAAGACTTTCTGGTCAGGACATAGACTAAAGTTCTAGAGTTGACATTCTATTGACTTGTAGACCTTCAAAGGTTGAAAATTACTGTAAAGTCAAATGATGCTTGATACCCAAAAAACAGTAAAACAAAAGCAATAAACAACTATTTACAAAAAACTATTTATATAAAAAAGAAAATATTTACAAAAAAAAAAAAAACTATTTACAAAAAAACTATTTACAAAAAAAGCTATTTACAAAAAAATACAATTTACAAAAAAAATACTATTTACGAGAAAAAAACTATTTACCTATGAATGGAAATAATGCTTTAGGAATTTCCCATTGACAATCAATGGGATATCTTCACCAATCAAAGACTTCAGCCTATAAATACTATCACCCAAGATTTCAGAAATTTGGTATGGGCCTATCCATAATTTGTTGAATTTACCATGTTCACCTTTACGTTCATGAGCTTTATTCCAATACAAGACCAAATCAGATATTCTAAAAGTCTTTAACCTAGCTCATTTATCAAACCATCTTTTTACCACAG